>NTHP01000181.1:740655-754194 GCA_003416845.1 Oplegnathus fasciatus
GTGTGTGTGTGTGTGTGCTTGGTTGGCTGCTTGATGAGTGGTCAGTGTGGAGTAATGAAGCATTAGAGAAGCTGATAGATGATCCAACAGCCTGTTCTGTGTCTTGTTTGCAGTGCTCCTGGAACAGAGAGACTCACTTCTCCGCTTGCAGGATGAGGCTCACTGTTCCCTCCTTCAGGTCAAAGATGAGGGGAGTATTCCAGTTTCTTGAGCTAGCACAAAACAACATCACAAACACACACACACACAGAACAATTTGTGAAAACACAGACATCTAATAACAAAGTGCTACATCTCACATAAATGCAGAGGTGAGACGGCCACAGAAAAAAGACCAAGAGTAGGAAGGCAAAGAGTTATAAAAGACAGCAAAATAAAGGAAATATCAATGAAAGGAGAGGAGATAAATCTACAGGTGGAGCAGGAAGACAGTAGAAATAATGTCCTCCTGTCATTTGTAACAAGCGCAGAGGCTGCCATGTCCATGATGTGTAAAAGTAAAAATTACACCTCAAATTAACCTACGTACACGTCATCTGCCTAGTAAGTATCTAAATCAGTATCTTAGTAAGATGGTGGTGGGTTTTTTTTCCACCAGGACTCCTTAGTTTTTCTGTGCTTTTTTTTCATTCTTTGACAACATTTTGGAGGCTTATCTAGCTACACGGCAAGTATATTTCAGTTGGATCCGAAGATTACCCTCAGGATTTGGTCAATAGATATAAAAGATGAGCACGTCTTGCACAAAACCCTGATGTGTGAGGAAATTCTGAACTCATAAGATGAGAATTTTCGCTGCAGTGTGAAGAGGGGACGAGAAGACCAGAGGAGACAAGCGAAGGAGGAGTGGGCTACTGACTTGTAGACATAGCACTGGAGGGAAGTGGCGACCACTAGGTGACCGTATGCCAGGGAGGCTTTGATGACTCGATCTCTGAACTCCAATACGTCCACTGCATCGTTCATCACATTTCTCACCTGAGAAAAAAGAAGGAAAGGATAGGCGGGCGAAGAGATGAGTGTGAAGTGAAAAAAACAAGAGTGGGGATAAATAAAGTTCTCAGAAATGACTGAACAAGCATACATTTTATACTACTGTGCAAACACTTTACATTTAAACAACACAAACAACAAAGGGGAGACACTGGCTTCACTAACAGAATGGTGAACACAGTCACGTACACACAGGAGTGTATTTATTCTTAATATACACAGGAAACAGTCTACGGTATGTCCAAGTATATGGGCAACTGTGGTCAGAGAAAGCAGTTTTTACTGTTTTAAGTGTGTGCATGCAGTGGTTGGTACTCATTTTTTCACTTGCATAGATAAATACTTCCCTCCAGCCCTCTCTGTGAATGAATGAAAAGGCCTTTTCCAGCACCAGGTGAAAGGTGGGGTTATTTTTACAGCTTTACAAAAATCTTCCTCCTCTGCTCCCTCCAGCAAGCCAAATTTACATGCAACACAACCAGGAATAAAAAACATTTGACCGCAAGGTGGTAAATTTAGCTGGCTGATTCACAAACCACTGGCAGATGTGCACTTTTAAAAAGGACTGCGAGGAGGAGAGGGGGAGGAGGGAGACAGAAAAGCGCCTGCGAGGCTGAAAATAAATGGCTGATGACCCGACTTTATTTGGTTTACACAAACTGCACTTGGTAAAGATGTCTATGGCAAATGAGCGCATGCATGTTGGCACACACGCATGTGCGTGACCTTGTTTCTGTAGGTGTGCGTGTGTATCCCTGTCCCTAAAAGTATACAAGTGTGTGTGTATATGTACATTTGGGTGTGTTAACCGCGTGTAAACGCTACCTTGTGGTTAGCATGAGTTTAAACAGTAGAGAATGGTGGAGCGAGAGAGGCAGCTAGACAGGCTGGTCATTGTCATTGCAGGGCTGCACACTGGGAGGGTCCTACTTTAATATATGGCCACAACTAGTCAAGGCCTGGGAAGCATTTGCTTCTCCACATAGCATATTCGCTCACCCCTTTGCAGTCTGCCTATGGCATTACAGTACTTTTTTATTCTCTTGTTATGCTGACATAACTGAGCTTGGCTCTGTTAATGTTTGCCTGGTGAAAATCTATTATTTTTAAAAGACGTGTAAAACCACAACTCTTATGAATGACCAGGAACCGAGACGGGCTTCCAGTATGATTCTTTTACATATGCATATGAGCATTATATGTGTTTAGGTGAGATTTTCTAAAAATGTATTTCTATTCTTTCTGTTTCTGTGAGTGCTTTGTATTATATTAGTCCTTTATCACTTTTTTTGTTCCATCAAATAAACTAAAACTTAACAGTGACATGAGTCACAAGACTACACTGACTGTGTGAAAAGGAGAAGCAAACGTGGATGTGTGTGAGGCTCTCTTTCTACCTGCATGGTTCTCCTCTTGGTAAGGGTGATGACAAAGTTCTTCCACTCCCAATGCTGCTCCACCACATGGGCAAAGATGACATGCCCGTTGCCACAGGCCCCGGCCAGTTGGGTGCCGTCTGCAGACCAGGCCAAGCTGAAAACACTGCCTGTGTTGGGCTTCTCCAATGCATAGGACCACTGTAGGGAGGGGGCAAGGGGAGAGAGAGAGAGAGAACAATATGGTTAATGGCTACAGATATTTATCTACAACCTTAAACAATTACCTGGGGGTAGCTTAGGAACTAGAAACAACGAGAAGTTTAGAGAAGAGAAGCGGTGAGAGTCAAGAGTCGTGTATGAGTGAGTGCATATGCAGATAATGTAAACTCTGCTAGAAAGACAGGGGCCCAGTCAGTCACTCATTGAGCTGTGATGAACTGTGAGACACTGAAGTAGCGCTCGGCCCTGCCAAGTCCAGCACTCGCGCTCATAAACATACACTCTGCTATCCTCATCTATTACATACACGGGGGGCAGGGGTACAGGCAGGAAAAGGGAGGGTTTATATACGAGCCCCCAAACTGAAGCCAAAAGCTGATTAACAAGACCTCTCCCTTCTTTTTATAAGAAAAGGTTTGAAAGAGGTAGAGATTCAGTGGGGGGACTTCTCCTCTCCATGTCGGCTGTGCTGCATCACGTCAGCCAGACTCTGCACTGTTGATGACTGTCAGTGATGGTACAATTGAGAGATATGCAGCCCTTTACAGTATCTAAGACAAGAACACCTCTGTCATCTTTCTCTGTTTCCCTGAGGTATCCCCTTTCTCCGTGTAATCCCTTCATTTTTTCTGTTTCCAGAACTTTTTCCTTCTCCCACAACTGCCTTTTCCACACTCCTGTCCCTCAAGCCTTCTGTGGAGTATCACAACAAAAAAAAACATTCTTGTACTTTGATTCAACACAAATCAGTTGAGACAATCTGGATCCACCGGCAGTTAAAAGTTTTCCGATTTGTTATTTTCCAGGATGATCTCATAAGGCCAGGCAGAAGCTAGATTAGCAGAGTAAGGTACGCTAAATAAGTTCCTGTCTCCTCCAAATATCATTTGTTGTTGTTTGCAGTGCACACCTGGAATATTTCTGTTATAACTACTGTTGACTTTCTCACACAATACCCCCTTCCACCACCACCGCCCACCTTCCTCATCCTCCAGCCGGCCAGCCCTGACCTCGCTCTTGCCTTGGGCGCACGTGGTTGGCTGATCTGAGTTGGGCTAGGGGTTCCTCAGCCGTGATCTTCCACACAAATACATGCATTCACGCTGTAAACTGCTTATGGAGGGAGAAAAGTGCTAAAACTGTTAGCCTAGCGCCGCCTGCGACGGAGAGACAAGTGTGGTGCAGCAGGCCAAGTGCTGTGGTGAAGTTTGGAGAAAAGGCCCCAGTGTGTTCGCTGCCTCATACACATGCAGCTGCGGGATGCGAGGTGTGGCGTGAGGTAACAGTCGGCAGGCTACAGGTTAGAGGCCGGCTGCTTGGATCTCTCTCCCTCTTCCATAGACACACACACCGCTCAGCTGGTTTTGGTCAGCACCCCCCCAGCAGTTAATGTCATATCAGGACCCAAAATAGTTGTGGGGGAAAAAAAGACCTGTACCGCCATGTAGACAAGAGATAGTTTGTTAAAGTGAAATTAATTGCTATTTAACTTCTTTTCCCTCCCTTCTTCCTTTGATTTCGGCAGCTCCAAGCTTCCCTACATATAAATCCTGCAACATATATATATACATATATATATATATATTTTTTTTTTTCTCTTTTCTAAACCTGAGTCAATCCATGTGCCTGCATGAGCTCCACAGCCAAGTAGCCTGGCCCAGCGTTTACAATAATGAGAGATCTCATCTATTCTTCAGCTAACATCTTGAGATGGCCCGCTCTGTGTTAAGGCACCCCAGGGGCAAAGGAGAGGGGATGGATGGAGGAGAGAGGGATGGATAGATGGAGGGTCAGAGATGCAGCTGAATGTATACACCAGACTGTAATGAAGCAGGACATATGATATCGGCTCGAGGAGCACTGCTGGATCCATGCTTACCTAATGCTTTTAACACATTGAGCCATTTGACTCCTTCTAGAGCCAGCCGGCAAGCCAGCAAGTGAGAATGTGTGTGTGTGCAAGGGAGGTTGTCTTTGTGTGTGTGTGCAGTACTTGTGCACATACATGTCCGTGTGTGTATCGTTTGTGTATCAGTGTGTGAGACAAAGTATAAATGAGATGAAGAAAGTGTAAACACAGTACTTGTGAGAATGGGAGAAAATAAGATAACACCACATCAGAGTAATTAATGTGTGCGTTGACAGGGAGAAATAAATGTGAGTTGACTGTTTTGAAGGTGTGTGTGCATGTGTGTAAAAGAGGTGAAAATCCTCAGGCTTGTCAGAGTTGTCAGCCAGCGCTGACTATGGGACACAGGAGGATTCGTATAGGTCTCGTGAGATGGGCGGACTGGGCCAGCAGAGGAGAAACCTGGGGCACGAAAACCTTTTCCAGAGCAGTATTCAGATACAAAATCTACACCTCTCCCTCCTTGATGTATCTTTCTTTCATTTATTCCCTCTCTCCTTACTGGTGAAGAGTTTAGATGTTCTGACAGCTGGCTGCCTAACAAGAAACTGGTCAGGAGAAAAACTCCATCAGGAAGTTCTTCAATAAAAAGGAGAATTTAAGACCAACTGACTTAGGGCATGTCCATACTATGACAGATACAAAAAGTCGACAGAAGAACAACTAAATCTCTCCTTCTGCATCCCCTGCTATAGTTGGTAAACAACGAAATTGTGCATTATGGCCATCATCTTGTGGGCATAGCACAGGCCTAGTTACTTTTCTTGGTCTCGGCAGGTTGAACCTCTGTTTTTCACATCTAACTCGCCATACTTAATTATTTTGTTTCAGTGTCATTTCAGAGACAGCATTGAGACATTTGATCAAATAACTATTTCATGGTATCAATATTGTCTGACAACATACACTTAAATACAGATCAATGACGACACCTGTATTGTGTGATTGCCACCTATAGATAAGCACATTTCTGCTACATGGGACCTGAGAGTGTCTGAGCAGATGTATGTCATCATTCCGGAAATGCTATTTATTTCTTTTTCACACTACAAAACCAGACTGCTGTTTTCAGATTTTCAAAAAGGATGTGAGGCTGGTAGGAAAGATGTAGTGGTGGGGGTGAGAATGGATTATTACGAGGATAGGAGAGATGGAGGAGACAGAGAAAGGGGAGAGCAGCAGGGGGAGGTGAACCTCAGTGGCAGTAGATTTGGCAACTGGTTTTATTGCAGCCAAAAGGGGTGGAATTCTACTGGATACTGAGAACTCTACTGGACAAGGCTGGAAGGAGATTCAAGATTGTTGCAGAGAGATATTAGACAGCAAAAAGAAAGAGCAGACATGCAGAAAGAGTGCATAAGGGCCAAAATGAAGATTTAGGAGGGGCAAGTGGGACATGGAAGGTGGGTCTGGGCCTTCATCTAGCGGGAGTCCACTCTCTGGTCATTGAACCCTGTCCGTCCATAATGGGCAGCTTTGTGGCCAGAGAGAAGGTGGCAGACATGACGTGTAGTTCTCAGCTGTGCTCTGGGGGAGAGAGGGGGAGGCCCCTCAAACTTACAATGAGCTTATACACGCAGACTACATACATATTGGAGCAATGCATGGCTGTGCGTGTAAGTCTAGGTACACACCACAATGCAGACAGAAACACACACGCCCACGCATGTACCTGTGTCAAAGACATGGCAGGAGACCAAGGCTGGTAGTCTAACATTTGTGATGATCACTTTGAGCACCAAGCAAAACACCCACACATGCATCCTGTGTGTGCTGACATGTGTGTGTTAATGTGACTCAGACGCACAGACGTTAGTTGCATGTAGGTGACAAATCCTGGAGTGCTGAACTGGTAAAATGACCCTGTGAGATGCTGTAGTACCACACAGAATGATTTTAAAAAATGGTGCTCTACCATCTAGTATCCTTCACCAAATGTGGCTGGCGGTGTTACTATCTGGATCTCTTTTTGTTTCAGGGGCAGACCTTCAGTGATGATCCACAGACCCTGGCCTGCAGCATGCAACCTACCATCGGCCCGCATACAGACATGCTGACAGTTCTGCAGACAGCGGCACATTTGCACACATACATATATATGCAGCACGCACGCACTCAAAAAGCACAGCCAATCTACGAACGCACAGCCTCTTTAGAGCCTCTTTAAGGAGTGTGCTTGCCCTCTCCCTCCTCCCTTCCTCCTCCTCACTCTCACTGCATTTCTCGACATATGTTTACCATTAAGACTGGCAGGTGTTGTGGGCCTGCCCCTTCTCTCTATTGTTGCCCTGCAGCCGCAGCCAACATGGGGAGGCCTGCGAAAAGGTTACGTTAAGAAAAAGTTAGCTCAAAGGCAAGGACGTTCTTATTCGGAGAACCCCAAAACTTAAACCTGTTACCCTCTGCCTCTTAGTTCTCTATACGTTTCTCTCTATATAGGTACAACTAACTTTTTAAAATATCACCCCACAATTATAGTGATACTCCACCTGTCTATTTATTAGTATGAAATACTCAGTCCCTGTAGGCTTGAAAGATGGTTGTTGTTTTGTCCTTTCCACAGAACAGCGGCTGTATTCAGATTGAATTATGTTTGTTACCATGCATTCCAATAATGACAACTTTTCATGGCAGAGAGAAAGCATAAAAAAAAGTAAAAGTATCACGTTTGTACCTTGCATGGTGAGGAGTTTCCAGCTGTCACAAGCAACTTAATTTGCCAACTACAAATGGAAGTTGTGTATTTAGACATATTTTGACCAAAATATGAGTGTTTGGAACATATTGCACATGCGGCTGGATGGCAAAAATGTGGACTATGCTGCAGGAGTGGTTTGAGAAGTTTCAACTGTATGGCCATTTTGATACTTTGTCTGCTGTAAAAATGATTAAAGTCCATTGTAACAGACATGATGCAGACCACAGCTGATATACCTCTCCTTTTATATCCACCTTTAAAGCATACAGGTTGTGAATATTCAATAAATAAAATCTAGATTTTTAGTGGAGCATAACTTTAACTCTACCCTTGTTCTAACTTGGTCTGGAAAAGGCTGTGTGCAAGACTTGGCTGGTATATGAAACACTGACTGAAACAACACGCACAGAACAAGCAAAAGCCATCTTGAAAACAGAGAAAAAGAGGAAAGCACACAGACTGAGAGGGGAGCAGGGAAAATATTAGAAACAAAGTCAAAGGAGAAAATGAAAGTGTGTATCTGTGCCATTGGTTTACCCCTTCCCCCCTCTTTATCTACACTACCTGAAACAGTGCGCTGGTCTTCATGGCCCAGGCTGAGGGGAGTGGGGGTGGGCGGGGGTGGAGCTCGGGCCAGGGAAAGGGTTAATGACACATGTCTGGACTAATGGCTCCCAGTGGAGCTATCTGCTGATTCAGCCCCATTACTTCACAAGCATTAAATATGTCTGCCCTGACCGCTCTCTGCTCCCCCCAGCCCTGATGCAAGTCAACAACATGCTAATCAGAAGGGGGGCATGAGATTTCCAGACTTTTTATGCTTTTCTAGCCCTTCATCTCTGGCACTCCTGTCACACTGCAAGCATCGAGGAAAAACTTGTAACAGCCATTAGTGTTAAAGGGTCAAACTGAGTCCATGACACTGCTGAAAACCTGCATTTTATACAGCTACTACATGGCTGGGCCTTGGTATAAAAGGATGAACACAATGTACATGTAGTATATATACAGTACAGTATAGAGTACATATGGTAGAAATTATACCGCACTAAATACTGACAGTGACCTGTAGCACTATCAAACTGCACTCCTCTCAACTGCAACAATGTCTCAACATGATTGACAAGTATAAGCTGTTAAATGAAGTTACATGACATTACAGTACAGAGAGATCGATACTGTAATGTCAGCCATTTGGATCTCCTGTGTAAAAACCACATTGTGTCGTCCACTTTTCATGAAATGGAAACATGACAGTGACCCAGTATTAAGTCTGTGACCAACAGCGTGGTATGTATGGTCAAAAGTGAGTTAACAAGTTCAACATCCCAGATCCCGTGAATGCTATAAGAAACTTTAATCAACAAAAGAAAACAAATGAAAAGTTACAAAGGTCTGCCTGCATGGTGAATGACCCTTCTTTCTTTCTAAATGGAGTTACCATTAAAGTCGCAAATATCTGGTAAAATATGAATCTTTTTTATGTTGTAATGTATATTGCAGACAAAGTATTTAAATTATATCTTTTTTAGACCTACTTTTGACTATCTACATCTGCCACCGTTTATTTACAGCAGTTATTAACATGAAAAGATCATTTTGCCCAAAGTGGTAAATGTATTGGTTTATCTCATCATTACATAATAGATATTGCCACCAAAAGCCCCAGTTTGTTCAAGCCTATAACACTGTGTACATTTTGTACATTGGTGAAAGGAGGGATATCTTCTCTATTAGTTTATCACTGTGCTAGTGGGCTAGTGGGAGCCAACCTAGTCCAGGGTTAACAGTCTTACATAAATTAGAACAGATGGCAGACTCTCTGCAAAGCCAGCTGGCTTCAGTTTGTCTGTGTGCAGGACAGGACCTGGCAGTGCAGGTACAGAGTGTAACTCCCTGCACATAATAAACACAACACACATGTCTGAGTGTAATGGACACTAGACATATACAGGCAAGCAGCTAGCCATAAACAGACATAGGGTGTGCATGTATGAAAATGCTGACATAAATCTACTCTTCAAAATAAAACCCATTCCCAAACCAACTCTGTATGATGAAAAAGTGTTTTAGAGTGAAGCTAAAAACAAAGCCATTTGTTTTGAGAGAAGGAGGAGGTGGTTTCTTCGATGAGGGTTCATCAATCTCTCAGCAGTTTAGGAGGCCTTGTAAATGTCAGCTTGCACTGACCCCTCCATGGGGGATGGGGTGGACTATTGGGATAAGGACAAGCTTGGTTTCAAGCTTGGTCCAAGACTGGTCAGACCTTTGTGTGGCTGAGATGTGGCTTCTAGGATGGACTACCTGTAAATGACATGTATGTTTAACTGTGGAGTTACATCTATGTACTGCAATGCCACATTGCTCTGTATTTGATATCTATACTACAGCTTGACAGTTAATTCTGTGTTTCTATGTAAGTAATCAATATGTTTATGCAACAAAGCTACCAAGAGGGTATTCTTAGTCATTTTTGTAGCATGTGCACATACACATGCATAAGTCTACAAGCAGTACCTGAAGATAAATCATTTTTCATGGAAGACTGCTAAGATAAATTATCAAGATGCTTTGGGAGGAAAATAAGGAGCATCTGATGCGTTGTGCTTTATAATAAAGCTGAACCCCCTGTATCAAATTACACACTATCAAAGCGAATGAGGACTCATGAAAGAGCTGCTTTCAAATGTTCCATGACACAGCATCGTCTAAGCTTCTATGATCACACTGAGATTTACACACACAGCTACACATATGCACACAGTCAACACCGACAAATCACCTAGGAGGTGCTGACCACCTAGACACAAGCCTCAGGTCGAAATGCAACTATACACAAGACATTTATTGTGATGTGAAGCCAACTTTGAAGCCAACTTTCAAAGTTTGATGCACCACCTCAAGTTTATAAGGAAATGAGCAAAAAGGAGTCCTTTGAGGAATTTGTGAGGTCACAATTGCAAGAATCACAGAAAATTCAACCAATCAGGACCACTCTGTCAATGGCACATAAGACAGTAACACAGTACACTTCTGTGTACTATGCAGGTCTAGCTTTTTCCACAAAAGTTGTCTTCTCAGCTGGTTGTCTTCTCAATCTCCCTGTTTTGGAAACAAACTGTGCAAGTGTGTATGTAAAAATAATGTAGAATGGACAGTGCAAGATAACACTGAAATGGAATCGTATTTCTTTGTAGTATTATAGAGCCTGTAACACAACACAATGTAAATTTCTAGCTGTTAAAGTACTCAATACACACTAAGTGAACTTAGCAGCACTTAGTGTCTTCTCCGCCGGCGGCACAATAAACCATTTGCATTCCCTGACTCTGCAATAACACACAATAACTATAGCTATCGTATAAGCCCATTTCTAAACATAGGCCGGTGAGAGGAGCTCTGCAAATCTCTGTATTGAAATACCCACTTGGCTCGGCTAAAGAGATACAGAGGCTGAGCCTGGGACGAGTGGAGAGTGGCACAAGTTGGAGCTTTGGCAGTGCAAGGGGAAACGGAGAGAGGGAGAGAGAGGGGAGGGGGGAGCAAGACAAACTAGAAGATAGTGAGCGAGTGAGAGGGAAAGAGAGAGAGAGAGAGAGAGAAAGAGAAAGAGAGAGAGTAATGATCTACACATGGTTTCATGCTGGAGCCTCAACATAGTAACCATAGACACATGCTGGGGCCTCCTGGGACTCATCAGCAGGACACAGCTGTGAGCTGGACAGCAGAATTCTATTAGCACCAACTATGCACACATGCGCTTGCAAACACACACACACACACACGCACTCACACAGGTAATTTGGGTATTTGACTGTGTTTTGGCATGCTACAAACGGTACAACACATAAGACCCTTTACCTTTCAATGGACCTACTACACCACTGATGGCAGGTCTAGAATATACTGGATCACGTAGTTTATCTTGTGGTCTACACACAGGTTGAAGGGTCTGAATAATTTTGCCAATGAGCCGAGACAACTTTCTACGGGATCCCTATAGACGCAGAGAGTATATTTTGTAAGACATTGACAAGCACGTGTCTAAACTGCTCTTCAATGGGTTATGTAATACCTGTTGATAACAGCTAGTCTAAATTTCATCCCTACATCTTGGCTATAATGTGAAAATCACATAGGCCCACGAACACTGGTTTCATAGAACTTAAACAAACACGGGTATTAACATAGCAATACAAACACACACGTTAAGCTAAGTGCATACCTGTGCATATGTGATGACAAACCCATTATTTCTCTGTGGAGGCAAACATATATAACAAATTATACCAAATGAAGGAACCAGTCAACAAATTAGTCAATGTTAGTCAAAGTGTAGCACCATTCTTATCCATGTGGAAGGCAGCGGAAGGGGGTGAGGAACCCTAGGGTGCAGCCAAAATTAAACCCATTCAAATCATCCTTTTCTGGACCTTGGTCCATTGCCTCCATCCCAGCCCTAGTCCTCAATAACAGCCCCTAATGAACTCTGGGTTGCAGTAAAGCTTGAAGTGATACCCCAGTTACACACATGCTCTGCTTTAGCTTATTTGCGAGCACCACCGAAGCCCTTTATTTGCTCCCTGCCTTCGTCACTCAGAATCACCCTCACTCCTTACACCATTTTATCCCTCTTTCCTCTCTTTCTGCTTCTTTCTCTCTGCGAGTGTGACATGTTTGTCTAGCTAGTGGAGGTAGTGATTTAGTGCCGCTAAGAATGATGACTCTGCCAGAGGGGCTGGCAGGGCACTGTCTCACTGTCATACGCTTACTCCAGCCGTGGGGGGAGGGAAGGATGGAGGGGTGGAGAAGCAAAGAAAAGAAAAAAGGGAGAGGGACGAGAGCAGAGCGAGAGAGAGAGAGAAACTTGAGGGAAAGAGAAACCACCGTCTTTTATGGAGACCAATCCTCCAAGCCTCACTGCCTAGGCCAACTTTACAGGATATATTGGACAGTTCCACACTACCCCACCCCCCACCCCTCCAACTGCTCTCTTTTCTCAGCTCTTTTTCATGCTCCCCTCCTTTTTGGTTTCCAACAAGGCAAGCCTTTAGCCGAACTCTAGAGAGGTGTAAAAGTATTACCATGTCAACAAGTGCTTTTTACTCTAACCCACTTTACGCACACAGGCACTGGCTCACACACACACACATGCGCTCGCACAAAAAAATTGGGGTCAATCATCTGCAAGAACGACCTTAGTATACAGTGTTCCACAGAGTGTGCCAGAATAAGTTCAGCAACATAGAAAACCAAAGCCTGTTCGGCACAAAAGGACCTGGAATACAAAGGAGAAACCATTATCTTCACATTCTGGTAGGGAAACTAATGAGCTCCTTGGGATGATAGATAGAAGTCTACATGTAAGTACGGCATCTTACAGTCTTGTGCTGTTCACACTCAGCTAAACTAGGCTTCAACAGGCCTAGCAACCTCATCAAAATGTGTTAAAAGACACCAGTAAAATTATTCCTATGAAAACAAGAGAGAAAACAGTGGAGGAAGGGAGATCTGAAGGGTGACACAGACCCCAATTGCCCTTTTCAGAACTTGTGGTCTCTTTCTACCAGTTCACAGTGTACGGAGGGAGCAGGCTTACGACAGCGAGAGAACAGAGAGGAAGAGTGCAGAGAGCAAGAAATAGCATGCAAAAGCACAGATTTGTAAGGGGAGGGAGGGAGGGGTAAAGCAAGTGGGGAGAGAGAGAAAGAGAGAGAGAGAGGAGTAGCCCTGCCCAGTTGCCTGGGGAGAAAACTGCTCTGCTGCTGACTCAGGACTCTCTTTGTTTGACAATGCTCCCTCGCTCTTGCTCTCTCTCTCTCTCTGACACACTCACACTCTCAAACTTACCCGTCTTTTTTCAAAAACTCAGTCACCATCTTTTCTCATGTGCACATGCTCTGTCTTTGTCAGACTTAAACCAATAATTTCACTTTGACTTACTTTTCATCTTCTCTTCTGTGTAACCCCCCTTTGCTGTTTTTCCACCCCTATCCTATGTGTGTGTGTGTGTGTGTGTGTGTGTGTCTGTCTCTCCTACTTCTGCTGCCTTTCCCGTCTTTTGCAGTGACATTTTTCCTCCATCTGAACTACACTGTACTAAATGTCCCCCTTCTCATGTGATGAAAGCAGATAAAGGCTTGCAGTCTAATAAATCTACAGTGGTTTCTTTTGCCTTTTCATGCTCCACTAACAGCGGTTCACGATCAGGACCAGAACTCTGGGCCGTTTTATTCTCTTCCAGCAGCGGCAATTTCCAGATGTTGGCCGGCCAGTGGTTGGCAGCAAACTGCCAGCACAGGCTCAGGTATATGCTCCCCAATGATTGGGGGGGGGGGGGG
>NTHP01000181.1:767400-789613 GCA_003416845.1 Oplegnathus fasciatus
AAAAAAATGAACAGAGTCTCGATTTTGGTACAGGTTAGGTGTTAGGTCAAGCCAAGCAATAGGAAGTGGCCAATTACTACAATTCTTTTACTACCTCTAGTGGTGCCAATAATAATAGTGGTTGTGTTACATATATATTTAGGCTGCACAGAAACACAAATATAAGGCTAGATAGCTAACGACATCCAAAAAAGGATATGTTTGGGTTCCTGTAGCAGCGATGTTTTCAATCTCATGGTGGATGTTTGCTCTGTTGATCCCTAAACGAACAAGAAATCGTCAGTTAGTGACAGTCATATTAAAGCTTCTTATATCACACTAATGCCAAACCAACACACAAAAAGAAACTATATAAAAGACCAAAACCATGAAACTATGAACCGTACCCCGTATATTAGGTGAGTCAACGGTTGGCATGCTCTGGTAGCTGTAACGGTGAATGAAACAAGCGTCTGCAGTTGCTACGGTACCTGCCACAGTTGCTAACGTGAATCCTCAGATGTCCCCGAGACTTGAATGCTAACGTTAACTTGGTTTTCTGGTTAAAACAGACATCGTTACCGACTTTACTGTGGGGCAACCAGAAGTGTATGCGTGTCATTTACTCCAGCAAAAGATGCATGAACAGTCAATACAGTACAGAGCAAGCTTATCCATCACTGATCAGCAATTTATCGCTAACGTTATCATGGGCTAGCTTCTGGTAGCATTTAATCTGGGTCATAAACAGCTTGAAAAGTGAGTTATCGCGAGAGTTGCAAATCTCGCTTCCTTGAAAACGGATATTTCAAATTAATTACAAGTACAGTGTGACATAAATGTATTTAACAAAACTCATTAAAATCAAAACACACTAACAGTAATTCGAATCGAATTGAACAATATTTCCTGAAATGTAAACTATTCCTCCGGGCGGGACTTCGTTCTACTGTAACCAGGCAACCGTTTGAACACGTAGAAACATTAGGCTTTGAATCTGACAATAATCTTAAATAATATATAACACTGTAAAGAAGTGTTGTTGCTTTCTGCGTTTTTCGTCTGATTATTTTTGTCATATGATTATCGTTTGTTTGGAGCGAGGCGGAGTTGGCTTCGTCCCCTTTTTTGAATTTCATGTTTTTTTTCCCTTGCCCTTTGAACGTTCCATGGTGCCTTGCGTCAGTTTGTAACGAATTTGGTTCGACAGCACAGTTTAGGCGCCATTTACAAGTTAGAGTTTTCAAGTGGGAGAGCGACTCGGAATGACACGGGGCTAAATTTTGTGGATTATATTTGCCAAAACTTTGGATTAACGAATACTTTTTCGAAATCGCGATTTTGGGTCAGAAAGGAAGACTCTTGACAGACCGTGCCCATATTGTGGAAGGTACATAGAAACATTTTAGCTGAGAGTAATGACCGGGTTCCGTCTATTTGCTGAAATGCATAACGTTAGTTCCAAACCAGACTTAACATTAACAACACGTTAACTTCAGTTTTAACGTTAGCTACGACTGAAAACGCACAGACCAATGTTAACAATACTCAGGAATGTAATGAGAGTTAGTCTCTTTTTTGCTTTTCATTACATTTAATCCAAAATTAGGCTTTTCGTAGACACACACACCCCAATCAGTAACATACAACTTTTCCGATTGTCTAAGCTAACGTTAATGTTGTAGATGGTTGCTAAACTTTGAGCTGCAATACCTTTGTCTGGTTAACGTCAACTACTTTAGCTTTAGCTAACGTTAAGCGCCCCGTTCAATTCAGATGAGTTGAGTACAGTTACAGTGGTGCATTAACGTTACAGAGCCACAACGCAGATACGTTTGCTAGTCACAGTTAGCCAATGCGTTAGCTTTAGCTTTGCTGCGTTATTTATCATCAGATAATTAGCTGGAGCAGCTAACTTAACGTTAAGTGAAAATAGCGCAGTAACGTGGCAAAGTTGACGGCTACGTGTGTTTTTTTTATCCGGTGGCCAAGCTAGCGATACCAAGTCACTTATTTGGCAAACGTACGTGTAATTATAACGTTACTATCGATCTAACGTTACCGTTAAGTTACATTCGTTCTTTGAATGTGCTTTCCAATTAGCTAACGTAGCGAGTTAGGTTGCCCCGTCTACACCTCCGCCCCCAAACGTAGAAGTTGAGGGGATTAAAGTTAATATTGGTGTCAGTTTGAGACCTCGATCAATTTAGGACGTTGTGTCTTTACCACCGACCAGAGAGCCTGTTTAGCTGCGTCTGTTCAGTAATGGCCATATAACATATGCTAGGCTAAGAGCTGTGGGGAGATAATTTAGCTATTTGCATATTAACTGAATTTGTTTTCCAGTTGACGTTACGCTAACCTTATTTTCCTGTTGGTTTTTTTACAACATTGCAAGGTTCAGTAACCGTCCAACTTTGTGACGCGCAAATCAAATGCCTACCTTAGATGCAGAAAGGCACTAAAAGGATTTTGTCACAGGAGGAGGCCATTAATTTTACTGTTATTTGGATTTAGTGTTAGAATAGCATGTAATTCGCTGCAGTCATCACGCAGATTGGCAGACTCGTCTCTCCTAATGTGATCAAACCGAGAGCCTTTTTTAATAACTCACTTTATTCAGGTTACAAACACTCTTCTTCATGTTGTTACTTTATTGTTGTAAAAAGCTATCTTACCATATGAAAAATATACCGACTAACAGTTAGATGGGCGGTAGTGGGATTTGACTGTGGTAATGATTTCAGCCTGACAACGGTAGCTGCGTGTGACCGACTAAAAGTGGAGTTGGGAGATTGACAGGCACAAAAACCACTCATGGATATTCCTTTTTTACCAATGACCCCTTCAGATTTCAAATCATGCCATCTAAAACTGCAAAGAGCTCAACTGCCTCCGCCAAGCCAAGAGGGAAAGGGTCGCAGCCTCGGGATGACTCCGAAGACGAGCTGGATGTACCCCCTCAAGAAACCAACTCCAATGGCCAAGAGGAGGCACCGCCGACAACTGGCAAGTAACAAAGGGTGTTTTGGTGTCTGTGAATCTAAATAAGTTGTGTTCACTCAATGGCGTTGCGTGTATTGCTGTATTGGTAGTGGCCAATTGGCACAGCTGTGAAGCTTTTTTTCTTGCTTAAATCTCAACACGTAGTTAGAATGGCTGGTATATTTTTTTCTAAAGTGTCAGTCATCAATAAATGTCTTATGATTTTTGAGATGATTTTGATATCGTCGAGTGCACTTCTTCCTCGGGTCTTCTCAGCAAACGAGGTAATTTATTTCGGATATTGAAGTGTTTTATGTTGCAGACCAAAACGGTGTTTGGCTTAATTCTTACAACTTGATAATTTGTGATTTGTATAATAATTTGTATGCGAAGCTTAAGATGCACATAGTCATTAAGTGATGTTTGTGTTCCTCACAGTATGTTGAAATGCTTCACTGGGTGTCTGGCTGCAAGCATTTAATTTACAAACATCGACCCCCTTAGCTTGTTTATGCTTATGTGAGCACAATAGATTTTGGACAGGTCGTTGTGGCTTAGTGTGATGGCAGCATAATCGGTTGTACGTTACATATTATCATCAGAAAACAAGATGTTCCCCGTCTGTGTTTTGAATGCAGTTCAGCATGAGTGAAAACGTGACGTTGATGATCGAAATGTGCACTTTAGTTATTTATCATCGACGAAATGAGTGTGGCGCATCTACTCTCACGTATCAACGCTTCTCGTGGAGAGCGTTTGTATAATAATGTGGGTTTGTTCATAAGCGGCCATGGTCTCTTTCTTTTTTTTTCTCTTTTTTTTGGGTTGGCTCTTGTTTTCAGAACAAAGAAAAATAACGCCTGTCAACTTTCTCGGGACTCGTTGTTTGACTGCTGTTGTAACTTGCTGCCTGTGTTTTGTTTGTTTGTTTTTTTGCTCCTCCACCCCTCCCCCATGCACCACTGTCCCCCACCTGAAACGACTCGCACAGAGGGATAAAAGTTGTACTTTTTTCTGTGCCACAGATCCGTCTCACGGGGAGGCTGCCGAGGCGGTTGATAATCGAAGTTTGGAGGAGATTCTCGGTAGCATCCCTCCACCCCCGCCCCCAGCAATGACCAATGAACCGGGCGCTCCTCGTCTGATGATAACACATTTAGTTAATCGCAACTTCAAATCTTATGCAGGCGAGCAAATTCTGGGGCCTTTCCACAAGGTACGACCAAACATGGTTACAAATGTCAACCCTGCGTGGGAAATACTTTGTTAATGTGTTGTGCTAAGCTCACAGATTTACCATCATTTGTAGTGTTTCTCATTTTTATTTTATCTGTCTTTAATTTCATATTGTGCAACTGTAAACATGTTGCCTTGTGTAGTAGTAGACACAAAAAAGTACAAAAATATTAATGACACTACCATACAACATTTATTTAATTTTTTTTTTACATTTTTTTTTCAAAGTGGAAAAAGTCACACTCCTCCATTTTGATTTAGTGAGTGTATCATACAAGAGGTAGTGATCTAGTGATGTGCTGACATTTCCCTCAAATTATGACTTTCATTAAACTTTGTCTTTTCATCTCTTTCTGCTCCCCATGTTGCTCTGCAAATATATGCATATTAAAATAAATCTCAACTACACCCACTTAGAATACATTCACTATCACAATCTCACTATGCTGAAATGTTACTGTATAGCATCCAGTGTCATTATTTGTTTGTGAATGCAGTATATTTTTATATAATTGATATATATATATATATTTAATCTTCTCTTATCTCTTTCTCAGCGCTTTTCGTGCATCATTGGTCCAAATGGGAGTGGGAAGTCCAATGTGATAGATTCGATGCTCTTTGTGTTTGGATACAGAGCTCAAAAGATCAGATCGAAAAAGCTCTCGGTGCTGATTCACAGCTCTGATAAACACAAAGATGTGCAAAGCTGTACTGTGGAGGTGCATTTTCAAAAGATTATTGATAAGGTATATATATCTTTATATCTATACCTCTGTCACACAGATACACACTACACTCACTCTGGCCTCTCTTAAATTAATCAGTACACAGTCCGAATTGATTAGAAATATTTTCTAGTGGACAGATATCTTTCTTGAATTTGAAATCTTTTTTCCCTCAATCCTCATGAGATAATATTGCTACGTAATTATAACACCAGTGACTAAACACAGACTCAAATTGGTCATGAAAGTTACAACTAACACCCACACATGCCATAGTCAATTCATAATGTGCTAGAATTGATTCCTCTATTTTTGAATAATTTTTAAATGTGCCATTTGGTGACTAGGCTCTACTTATTTGATTGTACTGTGAAAAGTGAGTAAAATGGATGTTTGTATTAAGAGACAATTTTAGTCTGTTGCATTAGATCATAAATAACTTTGAAAACCGACTGTAGTTTAAAGAATTGGAGTTAACATGTTACTATATTTGATCTGCCACAGGGGGTGTGAGTTTTGTCTTAACCACTGTTAAATGTATCTAAGCCTCTCTGTTTGGTCCATCAGTTCACAGTAAATTAAAATCAAGTTGTTAAACTAGTGGCATAATTCTGTGAACTCTGCCGGCTGTACAATCTGCCAATTCTGTTACTTAAAAATATTTTTTAAGAAGTGGTGTACACAGCTGAAATTATTAGGCTTGCTTCTAAAAATAATACATTTTTAGGCAAATGACCAACCTTTTTGCATTGCATTTATAATCTCATCATCTTATCTAACATGCTATTTAAATTTTGCAAATGTAACATGATAGAATACACTTCAATATTGATATGGTTTATTTACTTGTCAGTGTAGCTGGCCTAGATCTGTTGTGGGCTTTTTAAACAAGCCTTTTTCAGAATTGGTTTTAATGTGGGGTATTTTTCTCTAACCACCCTCAGTGGATTTGTGAGTATTATGAGTATTATCATTTGATGTGTACAGCTGTTTGAGTTTCTCCTGAACTGTTCTTCTCTAAGCTGCTCTGTGTCTTTTGCCCCTCCCCCCTCTGAGCCAGGAAGGAGATGACTACGAAGTCATCCCCAACAGCAAGTTCTATGTTTCCAGGACTGCCAACAAAGACAATTCCTCAGCCTACCATATCAATGGCAAGAAAGCCACATTCAAAGAAGTGGGGGCTTTACTCCGAAGCCATGGTATTGACCTAGACCACAACAGATTTCTGATCTTACAGGTAATTGTACATTTTTTATGTAATTTCCTCTTCCACTTCTAACTCTGCTTTTTTATCCTTGCTGTGACCATCCCATTCTGTCAGATTTCCTGCTCTTCGTTCTCTGCCCATTTCCCAGTCCTCTTTGAGTCAAATGTTTCATGGCTACCTTAAAGCCATGCCTGTCTGTGGGAATAACCTGTTGCACTGGAATTGGAAAGGAGAGGATGTGTCCTCTTGCCAGCCCTTAGACTGCTATAGCAGCGCATCATGGTTTGAAACAATGTGGAAAAGGTGCGAACCATTATTTGCTGCTTTAGAATTTTAAGGAAAAAAAGGCAATTTTACCCATACATGGACCTGGATGTGAGTGGCTATAGTTGAACAACTAACTCAGATTTTGTAGCGGGGGAATCTTTGATGGGGTTGACCCACCAGTGGGGACAGGTTGGACCTCCCTTCCCCTCCCTTTCCCATGTACCTGCCACGCTTTAGCAGCACGTAAATATTGGCGTGTGAGAATAGACCCCAACCCCAATATTAGCAGTGCTGCTTCAGTGTGGCTGGATCAGACACCCTCCATTACCATGGCTTTAATATTGGTTCAACATTTTGTTTTGTTTTTTACCTCCACTGTGAATGTAATGCATTCCTGTATATTTTTTAAATATTTTTCTTGTTAGATTTCTTGTATTCTATTTTTCTTATTTAGCATTGTGTTGCACTGAGTTTGCTCACTAGTTACACTCCTATCCCTTCTGATTGTATTACATGTGAGACCTACCCATTATTACTGATTAACTCAAGGCTTATGGGGCGATGACTCATATCAGAGTAGAACAAAGTGGCTGATTAAATCTTTGTTGCCCCAATTTTTTAATTTAATTATTTTTACAGTATGTGGTAGTTTCAGGTGAACACTTTGTTTCTACCCTCCACTGTGGTTTTGTGGTTAGTTGGTTGATTACATGTGTCCTGCTTGACTTTTTTTTTTGTATGTGTGCATGTCCATTCTCACTCTCCTCGGATGTTGGATTTTCAGCTCTCTGTCTATGACATGGCTGCATGACTATGGGAAGAGGCTTTAGCTTGTTCTCCAAGGTCACTTTTCCAGGCCTCTAGCTAAGGGGAAACTGTCTATTTTGTGCACTGGTCAGAGCAGAGGATGACGTGGGATTCCCCCCCTTCATTTACGGGCTTCTCCTGTCTTTCATACATAAAAGTAACATGTGAGCTGCCTTTTTTTTCCATTAATATAAATGCAACATAATTTGAGACATAGTTTTTACTATTGCTGGATTTAATTTTTGTTTAACTTGAAATTTCGTATGTAGCAATATAGTTATTCTAAGCCAGCCTATGTCACAAAATAAATAAATAAAAATGAACACATGCTCAGACAAATATAATTACACTGGACAGTCGTCCCTAACTTGGAGCCAAGTAGTATACATGTACAGCATTTGGAAATTCAACCAAGGTGTAGCTAAAAGAAGTCAACATTTGCATGCTCTCAAATCACTATTCAAATCACTTTAAATGTGTTAATTATAATTTTAACAGAAGTTCTATAATAGTTAGTGATTGTTGGTGGGGTGGGGTGGTGAGGTGATAGTGTGTTATTACAACATTAATACTTCTGAAGCATGTTTAACATGTCTGTGATCACACTATTTACTCTACACTACAGCACTGTTTACACCAGATTGAATCATATCCATTATTTTTTGAAAAATGAGTAGTTGTTCAGTATTTTAATATATATGCTCTTTTTGTTTTAAATTTATTTTACTGTTTATTTAGCCCTGTGTAATACTGGGGATTATTCTTCGTTTCTCTGAGTGGAAAAAGCCACTGTGTTCTCAAGGGGAACCTCTAGAAATACATTTTTGGTACTCTGTAAATGACTGTGTGTATCTGCCAAGTTGTGTGTGTAGCAGACCAGCATTATTACAAGTTAAGAGTTATGAATTCACTTGACCACATATCTTAATAATTAGTGTTGTGGACATTTTTGTATTGTATTATTACAAATTATACGAGTTGTTGTTTTATTAGAAGTTTTAGCTCTATTTTTTTCTGTGAATGATTGCATGCATGTCTTTGTCCATGTGTTTTTCTGGACTGTACTTAGGGCGAGGTGGAGCAGATTGCCATGATGAAGCCTAAAGGTCAGACAGAGCACGATGAGGGCATGCTGGAGTACATGGAGGACATTATTGGCTCTTGCCGCCTCAAGGAGCCCATCCAAACCCTGGCCCGCCGCATTGAGCTGCTTAATGAGCAGAGGGGAGAGAAGGTGACACACTCATACACTATCTGCTCACACACTCATAAGCTAACCAACTGTCCTTCCTGTGTCCTGACTTCATTTGCTGTGCATTTATACAGTTGAGGTTATAATTTGAAGAGGCTTTCTTTTGTGTGTACATCTGTTTGGGAGCTTTTGATGCATATATCTAAGATGAAAATAATACATTTTTATTGTTGTGTAACCGTGAAGTAAGATAAGTTGGCATTTCATAGAAACCTTTTTGTGTACATATTTACTTCTGAAGATTGTAGTATTTTAGTATGTTGCCATTTTGTTTAATAAAATTTTATTTTGTTTACTGTGTAGGTAACAAGATACAGGAGTGATTAGAAATAAATGAATGCTATTATAGCTTTTATCAAAATATTACATAACATCAGAATGAAGGGGACACTGTAAAAATTATCTATCTTGTTTTGAACATGGCACTAATGCATATGATTTATGTCTGGTAATTTTATTGAAGTTTTGTCACCTGATATTAAGTGCTGGAATATGTTCACTGTCCTAGCTAAACCGAGTAAAGCTAGTGGAAAAGGAGAAGAATGCTTTGGAGGGAGAAAAGAACAAAGCTGTGGAGTTCCTCACCCTGGAGAATGACATCTTCAAACACAAGAGTCAGCTCTGCCAATATTATGTGTGAGTGCACCAGCACCATCTCTCTGTTCTGTACAAGACAAATTAAACAATATAATCTCATTAGATGTCAATGTAGACCCAACAGTAGCGTAGAAAAGAGGGGGAAAAACAATCTGTTGAATGAATGCAAATTTTATATTCTATTTTTAAACTTTCACACGGGCAGCATGACCCGTCTCTGGTGTCAGACCCTATTGTCTTTGTCTTTTGTGGAAATTATTAAGTTTTACCTCTCACTGGTTTTTGTCTTTGCCATTAGTCATGATCTGCAGAAGCGTGTGGTGGACAAAGAGCAGGAAAAGCAGAAGATCTTGGAGGACACCAAGGAACTCACTGAGAAAAATGCGAAGATATCACAAGAGACAGAGAAAATGAACCAAGAGCTCAAAAATGTGGAGAAGTAAGGCATTTTTTTGTTCTTCTTCCCGTCTATTAACCAATTTAACATGCTTAGAAGGTCACTGACAATAATTTTGTGGTTGTTGTCAGGGCCTCTTTTGCCCTGAACATTTTTGTTTAGAGGCAAAATTCCAGTTCAGGTCTGGAAAAGTATAGAAACAACAGTAGTAATTTGTGTGCCCTAAAATTTGATCGTTCCACAAATGGTTGCCAAAAAAAAGTATAGAAAATTGTTCTTCCCTTGCAAAAAAAGGTATAAACCTGACGTTATTCTAGACGCCATAATTTCATTTAAAAAAAAAATATGATCATAGATTTTTTCAAAACTTAAAATGTGTAGGAACTGAAAACTTGCTGACCTTTACTATGAAGAGCATACTGTGTTATATTACACAAACTGAGCTTATTATTCTTTATTATGTATATATGGTTTTGTATATTTTTCAGATTCTCATAGTTTATCTACTATTTCAGTTGATTTTTCCAGGATTGACTTGAGTGTACCCAGTAAAAATGCTGTTCCTCCACCAGGAAACAAAATAAGCTCAACAAGTACATTGAGACCCAGAAGGAGAAGTTCACCCAGCTGGACCTGCAGGACGTTGAAGTGCGTGAGAAGATTAAACACTCTAAGAGCAAGAACAAGAAACTGCAGAAACAGCTGGAAAAGGACAAAGAAAAGGTGTGTTGGCCTTTAAATTGTGGTCCACTATTACACAGTTCAATGACTTCATTTAACATGGTATTACTGTTTGTTTCTCTGCAGTAGTTGTGATTATTTCACTCTGACAGTATCACAGTGGATATTCTCACACAGTGTTCAGAGGCACACAGACACATAATCTGTCAGGGTAGTGTAATTGTAGCCATTTTTTTCAGAATTTATAATACATATCCATTAACATACAGGGTTTTACTAAGTCAAGACAAGCTACCACCGGTAGTATGACACTCCAGTGTTACTGTGTTTATTTTGTCCTGTGGCCAAGAAAGAAACATGGGCACTAAAAATACAATTTCCGTTGCTTATAAAGAACACAAGGGCTGTTGTTTTGAGGCCTAGAGAAAAACATATTAGCCAAGGCTATACAGAAACCTGCATATACGTGATAAATGAATTGTAGAATTAAACAAAGACATTTTAACTCATATCTGTGCCTTATATGTTTAGTTTGCAATCAGATTTACTAGAATCACTTGAAGGTTGAGAGGGTGTTTTTTTTCCCAAAGCATCCTTCATTTCACAGGTTCATGTTTTACAGTTGTAAACACAACAGTGTACTGTTTGTGTGGGGTTTTTTTTTATGTTGTCTACCTTTTTAATTTCAGTATGTAAGAGTTATAATAAATAGAATAAACATGGATTCTACAGTCATAAATTTCCCAGAGATAAAGAATTTAAAAATGTTTCTGGCCTGGATTTTTAAAAAATGAAAATTAAGCATTCAAGTTTTAAAGATGATATAAATTTGTGTAAAAAAAAAATATGGCAGGTAATTAGTGTTTTAAACAAAAAGCCTGGCTGCTGGTAGAACTGCTGGACTTATTGTTTCCAAAGAACTGTAACTGACATCATTCTGCATGATAGTTACAGCTACACAAAGTAATACTAAGTACAGTGAAATGGGCCTTCGTACAGAAAATGTGAATATTGCTACTGAAATGTGATTGAAAAATGTATATAAGTGTGTAGGGACCTTGCTTTAATTTTTCAGATTTTTTTCTTACCTTGGATAAAGAGAAATCCCTGCATGTCTTCTAAATTGATTGACATTATCCATAGAAAAAAAAATAAAACCTGTATAGAATTGTAAATCAAATTTCAGGGCAGGAAGGGCTATCTGCCCTAAACTAGCCACTAGGGGGCTGTGAAGTAACACACAAGTTGATTGTTAGTGTGTGTCTATTGATAACCCACTCATGCTCTGTTTCACCACTAATGATGTTCCTGTCTCTTAGACTAATGTTTCTCTAACTTGTGCGCTTACTGAAAACCTTTTTCACACAAACCTGGAGTTAAGAGTTCCCTAAATGTAGGTACATCTTCTCATCTCCCCCTCTGCTCTAAAACCCTATCTGCTCCACCTACAATGGCTGTGCTCTGGAGTCGTCTTGGTCAGAGGCAGGCAGACCTCTGGGGAGCAGTGTTCTGCTGTGTGGTAGTTGACTATGGCCTGGCTTGTGTAACACTCCCAGCAGCCACATTCACATTTCACCCGCAGTTAACCCTAGAAAACATACACTATATACACACACACACACATACACACACCACTCCTTGCCTTGTTTCAGCCCTGCCAAGTGGCAGACTGTTGTGCCAGTCTTAACCAGGGCTTGCTCAGTCCTGAATGTGTGTTTATAGTTGATTACAGTTGTGTGTTTTGGCCTGCTTCTGAATGTGTAGCACAGTTGCTTGTAACTGGCACAATGTATTCAGTCCATTTACTTTATACCTCCTGTCTCCTAAAGTCTTCACCAATCCCTTTATCTTATCTTCTAATTTAAGAGGTAAAAGGCTATTACTCTGTGGTTGGTTGAAGTGTGTATTGATGAATTGTGTCCTCAAGTTGAATCTAGACAGGTGCAGCCACTGTTGCTTCTCATCTCATCTGTTTTTGTACGTTCTCCTGTTTGGCTCATCTTTCAGCTGGAGGAAGTGCGCGGTGTACCAGCCAGCAGTGAAAAGGCCATCTCTGAGGCAACAGCTCGCAAGGAAGAGCTGGAGAAGCAGAAGGTGAAAGAAGAGGAGAAACTTAAAGAGGTGATGGAGAGTCTGAAGGAGGAGACCAGCGGCTTGCAACAGGACAAAGAGGTGAGAGAGTTTGTTGTATGCTTTGTTTAGATTGCAAACATTTAGATAGTAAACATTTTCTGAAAAAAATCTCTTCTTTCAACCTTACCTTTCAACTTTTTGTCTTCTCCAGACCAAAGAGAAAGAACTGATGGAGCTCAGTAAGGCTGTAAATGAGACCCGGTCTCGTATGGACCTGGCCCAGTCCGAGCTTGACATCTACCTTAGCCGCCACAACACGGCTCTGACACAGCTCAACACGGCCAAGCAGACACTTCAGACAACCTCTGACACGCTGCGTGAGCGCCGTGCCGCCATCAAAGACCTGGAAGTCAAAATACCCCAGAAAGAACAGGAGCTCAAGAAGGTAATACCAACATCAACATTGTTGTTTAGGTGACATTTTTGTTTAGGCATCATTTACATAGGACATTTTACATCTGTAAAAATCAGTACAATTGAATTGCTCCTCTCTTTTTTTCTGCAGGACGAGGGAGAGCTGGGACAGCTGACGAAGATGGATAATGAGACTAGGGAAGTGGTGAGGGAAATGAGGCAGAAGGTGGATGAAGCCAAGAGCTCTCTGTCCTCCAACCGCAGTCGAGGAAAGGTCCTGGATGCCCTCATGCAGCAGAAGAAGAGTGGCAGAATCCCTGGCATCTTTGGAAGATTGGTAAAAAGCTGATATAACATATTAATAAAAAAAATCTAAAAAATAAAATCTATAGTAGTTGTATAATAATTTATTTTTGTGCTTGTAGGGAGACCTTGGGGCCATAGATGAGAAGTATGATGTGGCCATTTCCTCTAGTTGTGGTGCTCTGGACAACATTGTGGTGGATACCATTGACACAGCTCAGAAATGTGTTACATTCCTTAAAGAACAGAACATCGGGGTCGCCACCTTCATTGGTCTTGACAAGGTAAAGATTATTACACTTGGGACCCTCAATCAAGAGTTTAAACTGATGATTTTGTCTTTTAGAGGCTAGATTGGTTTAGTCTTTCTGTTAAATTTCATACATGCTACACTCTCACCTCAGCAGCCGGTTAAGACAGTAGTTTAGTTCCTTTTTTGATCTTTGACCACTTACATAAATTGTATCAGTTTGTCACTGGGATTTCTGGATAAAGACGTACGTTTACCAAACTTCTGAACTATGTTGAGCTATTCAGGTTTCCTCCGATAAAACAAATGGTCTCCTTATCTTGCTGCTCCTTCTCATTCCTCCTCTGCTCTCCTTCTTTTGCTCAGATGAAGGTGTGGGAGAAGAACATGGCTCCCATTCGCACTCCAGAGGACTGCCCTCGTCTCTTTGACATGGTGCGAGTGAAAGATGCAAGCGTGCGACCAGCTTTCTACTTTGCCCTAAGGGACACCCTGGTGGCCCAGGACATGGAGCAGGCCACAAGGATGGCCTTCCAGAAAGACAAGCGCTGGAGAGTGGTCACCCTAAAGGGACAGATAATCGAGATGGCTGGTGGGTGGCCCGCTTTTTCTGTTATAACTTGACCTGGCTGATCCTTATTTTTCTCTAGCTTGTATACTTATGGCTCTCTCGGTGAAGATTATGATACATACATACATACATACATACATACATACATACATACATTTCTGTTTTTGTAAGCCAAGTGTATGCTTTACAGGAACCATGACTGGAGGAGGAAGAGTATTGAAGGGCAGGATGGGCTCCTCCATTGGTGCTGAGTTCTCACAGGAGGAGGTGAGTGCAAAATACACACATTGGGATTAGTGATTATCAGATGTAGAAGTATAAAATTAGTCCTAAATGGCCCGAAATTTAAAGCGATACATATTTGGTGCTACTTTTTTTCTAGATATGAAAAAGTTTTAAATAAAATGTTTTGTCTTTGATTTAAAATAACGACAGAAATGTATTAGATTCAAACTTCTTGTTACTGATTTTGTCCAGGGTGATGGCTACATTTACACAACTGTGCCCACTCTACAGAAAACATGTTCTTGTAACTTGCGCTTAATTGAAAACTATTAATGCAGCAACAGCAGTGATTATATAGGACAGTGATTCTAAACCAGAACTACAGAGATAACCTAGAACATTATCATTAAGTTTTCAGTATCATAAAACTCTCAAAGGAGACCTTCTACTTCTTACTCAAAGTGGGTGAAGCAAGCTTCATAAATAACTCCTTATTCCTGCTGTTAGCCAGTAGTATTGGAGTTTTACCTTGAGCACATTTCCCAGAAGTGATTCTGAGATGATGGATGAATATGCACCCTGCTATCAGATAATCGCTACAGCAGGCCATTAGTGAGCAAGATGTGATGATTTTCATGTGTTTTCTGCAGCTCGACCGTATGGAGAGCAAGCTGAATGAGAAAGTGTCGAAGCTGCAGGGCTGCCAAGAGAGAAAGCTGCAGCTCGAGGAGAACGTCCAGCGCCTGCAGCCGCAGCTCCGGGACATGAAGAACACCCTGGAAAAATACGCCAACAGCATGACTGTACGGCAAATACACCTCTTCCTTTTCATTCACTGTGTTTCTGCCTCACTCATTTGGGTGTATTAACTATAAGTGTTTTCCTTCTTTCCCTCCATCAGAGTCTAGCTGACCAGGAGGCTCACTTGAAACTTCAGATCAAGGAACTTGAGGCCAATGTGCTGGCTGCTGCCCCGGACAAGGCCAAACAGAAACAGATGGAGAAGAGCCTGGAGGCCTTCAAGAAAGGTAGCGTCCTCCTGTAAACTGTAAAGAGAAATATTGTTCTTAATTGTTAACATCCTATTGAGTTAATGTTCAATCTCATGTTGGACTGAGAAAAAAAATCACATATTCAAATGGTGTCAAAATATTCATATTGAGTAATTGTTTTTAGTTCTAATATCTAAATGAGTTTACATGTTTACGTGCTAGTTTGACTCACAAAATTGTTTTTCCAGTTGAATCCCTCTGAATATATATCAGACACTGAATGTCCAACATGAATATTATCTTTCTGTCTTGCTCTCTCAGACTATGAGGCAGCGTCCAGTAAGGCTGGGAAGGTGGAAAATGAGGTGAAAAGGCTCCACAACCTGATTGTAGACATCAATAGCCACAAGCTGAAGGCTCAGCAGGACAAGCTTGACAAGGTCAACAAGGAGCTAGATGACTGCTCCTCCACCATAACCAAGGCTCAAGTGGCCATAAAGACAGCTGACCGGTGAGGAAGTAATGCACGTTCAGGCTCTGTAATTACATGTGTTTGCATTGTTCACACACTCATACTTTGTTTAAAGTCAGAAGGATCAGCGACTCTGTTGCCGTGAGTATAATACTCAGTGATATAGTTGCAGACATCTCTCCTGTCGATCAGTAGGGGGCGACACCCTGTACCGGGGTTCTGGGTGTAGTTAAAGTCCACTTCTCAGACTCGTGAGGAAGTAACTCTTTTGTTACGCTCACTACTTAACACTTGTGTCAGGTCTCTACATTACATACAAGTAAAGTTAGCTTACAGGAACACTCACTAAAGTCCTCTCTTCTTCCTGTTGTTGTCATTGGCTTCTTTGAGTTAATCAATGTTGTGGCGGCAGCAACTAAAATGGGCATCTAGTCATCAGTATCTGTAGCTAGAACATTAAGATTGATGGCGTGGGCAGGACAGCCTGGCAGTCTGCTGCAGCGAAACGACGCTGGTTTGTTCAGCTGGAGGAGCTGTCCGGCCAATTAAGAACCCAGTAGAGATTATAAACTGAGACACGCCGAGGCAGCCTTCGTGAAAGTTCGTCTTCCTTGATGTTTAAGTTTCTAACCATGTTCACTCTAAAATACGTATCTTTTTCTCTCCATTTTGGCCTCTGATCCACATTAATCCTGCGTTTTCCATGGTCAGGTATTACTGAATGTAACGAAGTTTGAGACGCATTTTATTGCCTCTAATTCTTTCCGTCGGTATGCCTCATCACACAAGTGTTGCCATTGATCTGTATTTCTGTTTATGTTGGATGACTTCACAGGCATGCCATATTAATTTTAGTGAGGGTCTCAGTGCAGCAGTGCAGGGATTACTGTTAGCCTTGTTTAGCAAGTAGTATTTATGAGCCGCATCAAATCACTATTTTACCCTCACACAGTCGCCTGACAAAAGAAACAGAAGAATATGTGAGTTGGAACACCTGGGATGTGCATTTAGCTACAGTATATTGAAACATAGTGTAAGTGTTAATAAAGGGCAACCCGAAGAGCATTTTTATGCTTTAAGTCCATTTTACATCATGCCTCATGTGTAGAGACAGTGTTAGTGTCATAAACCTCAGATCCTGATGCTAAAAGTTGAAATACAGTCACTGAGCCGAGATCCCTGTAACTCACGTTACTCAATAACCTGACATTATTAGTAGTTTTTCACTCACACACACATTAACCACAGCTACTCTGACAGAGGCTAATACCTGTGTCTTTTGCTGTCCGTGTCTCCTCTGCAGCAACCTGAAGAAGTGTGAGGAGAGTGTGAACCGTGTGCAGGCTGAGCTGGAGGAGAATGAGAAGTCGATGGCCGAGCTCACAGAGCAACTGAAGAAACTGGAAGAGGAGGCCGGGGAGATCATGAAGGCCTGTCAGGAGGCTGAGGTTGGCATTCTTTATTCACTTTATGTTGTTTCCGTTGTTTTTACAGATTTTCACAGAAAAATGCACAGATGTTTTATACCAATATATCCAAAAGTAGTTTCCTGCTCCAAGAAGACATTCTTGACAGCAGTTAATCTTAAACCTGGTCTTCTTGCGAAGACTATGCACCTTTAATCAGCAACTTTTCTCTAAATTTTTAAATTACAAGTCACACAAAGGAATGAAAAATACCGTAAACTGTGGAAAGACAGTCTTGAAATATGAGTTTTTACCCTTTTTAATCAAAAGAAACTGATAAATTCCACAACTCCTATTTACATTTTACCAAAGTGTTTCAAAGATGGTGTTGTCCTGCTTTGCACCTTGTAAAAAAATGTGAATAAGTATGCAAGTTGTTTCTATAGGATTTCTGTCTATGTGGCAATATTTGATCATTCTGGACCATTTCTGGGTTTAGTAACAGGAGTTTTTTTAAGTTGAAGAATGTCTCTCATCTCATTAATACTAATTAATGAGATGACCAACTTTGCTTTTGTTGCTCTAGCTGTGTAGAATCAACACACCTAAATGAAGTTGAGTTCCACTGTGTTTTCTTGTCCTCTAGGCTGCTCTTCCTGAGGTGCAGGAGCAGTATCAGGGGGTGCTGAAGGAGATAAAGGTCCTGCAGCAGCAGGAGCACGCACTGCAGGAGGAGTCCCTCAGCGTCCGGCTCCGCATTGAGCAGATAGAGACCACCATCACTGAACACAACAACAAGATCAAACACTGGCAGAAAGAGGTGGGTGAGGGGGGCCTATTCACATTGACGATCTGTAGCAGATGTGTCGGTATATGAATTATATTTTGGACTGTTGTGTCTTTGACTGAGTCTTAATTACTCTTGTTTATGTTCTTCAGGCCACCAAGCTGTCCCTTCATACCATTGAGGACAAGCCAGCAGAGGAACTTCCCGTTCTTACTACTGCTGAACTTGAAGAAATCTCAGATCCCAACGTCATTATCAACAAGATGATCACGTTAGAGACCCAGTGTGCTCAGATGAAACCCAACCTCGGGGCCATTGCCGAGTACAAGAAGAAGGTATGCACGAATATAAACAGGCAGCCTTCTATCTAATCCGAGCGGAGGTTCACAAATGTAGTCATTAATGACTAACTACTAGTATTTCTTCAGTGTCTTCAGTAAAAGGCAGATTTTAAATTGTGATTGAAAGCAATTTCTTGAGTTTTACTTTCTTTTAGGTTAAAAGCATTAAAGTGAGGAGTGATGGAATGGAATTTAATTAAAAGGAAACCTTTGTGTGTGTGTGTTTGCAGGAGGAGCTGTACCTGCAGCGTGTGGCTCAGCTGGACGAGATCACTACAGAGAGGGACAAGTTCAAGCGCGGCTACGAGGACCTGCGCAAACAGCGCCTCAACGAGTTTATGACCGGATTCAACATGATCACAAACAAGCTGAAGGAAAACTACCAGATGCTTACACTGGGTGGCGATGCAGAGTTGGAGCTCGTGGACAGTTTAGACCCCTTCTCTGAGGGCATCATGTTCAGGTAGGAGAGGAGAAAAAATGAACATGAGTGACTACAGGTCAAAGACCACTTTGTTGAGTCCTGTTAACTTTTTGTCTGTTTGTTTGAGCTCTGATTTTCTGTTCCTCACTCTCTCTAGTGTGCGTCCTCCAAAGAAGAGCTGGAAAAAGATCTTTAACCTGTCGGGTGGAGAAAAGACCCTCAGCTCCTTGGCTCTGGTGTTTGCTCTGCACCACTATAAACCCACACCGCTCTACTTCATGGACGAGATAGATGCTGCTCTGGATTTCAAGAACGTCTCCATTGTCGCCTGTTACATTTATGTGAGTATGGACGTGTGCATTAGACGAGGAGACAAGCTGCGTTCTCTCAAAGATCTCAAAGTACATTTTAGCAAGGTGGTGTAATATGTAAGTGATGAAAAGCCTCCTTATTGGCAAACATCTGCCTAATTTTAGTGTCCTTGAGTGAGGCACTGGATCCAGGGGTTGCTGTTAGATGATACAGTAATCCAACTAAATTGCATTAGTTAATTTTAAGAACTGGAGCTAATCTGTGCAGTAATCACTGACTCCTGAGTATTTCTGTTGTGTAACACTGAAATAATGGAGTTCAGAGAAATCACCTGCTTTTTTTAGGAGCTGGATCAAAACAAAGTACTGAGCCTTTAACTGTTTATCTCCACTGTGCCCGTTATTTTTAAAGGCTTCTGGATAAATGTTCACTTCATTCTTAAAGTTACAATTTGACAGCAGCAACACGCTGTGTGATACTCAATCAAATATCAATCTCTATTCAGATCAGTCATTTTTTTTCCTTTTTCCCCTCATCTCTTTGCAGGAGCAAACAAAGAACGCTCAGTTCATCATCATCTCCCTGAGGAACAACATGTTTGAGATCGCCGATCGTCTCATTGGCATCTACAAAACTCACAACACCACCAAGAGTGTGGGAATCAACCCCAAGACCATCGTGTTTAAGGAGCACGAGGCTGTCACTGCTTAAACCTGAGGACTCTGCTGAACTCAGAGGGCTATCTTTACTGTTTTACTTTCCCCTTCACACACCGTGTACATACTTTGTCTTTTATCCTGTCCTTTACAATGAAATGCTGCTATTCTTTCTTACTATCTGAACCAATAAATGTTTTCTGATAAGATCTTTTTTCTGAATACAGACACTCATATGTACATAAACATAACCATAAGTGTGAATATATTTTTGCCAAGTAATATTTAAGGTGTCTGTCAACACTTGAGATTGAGTTTGTCAGTCACTCTAAACTGATTAGATATTTTTGTTACTGTAAATTATTTTGTGCACGGAAAATTTAATTCAATCTTATGTGGCTTGGCGGGCTGTAGATTCCTAAAATGATGTCCGTCGACCTAACTGTCCCAGTGATAAAATGAGCTAATTACAGAGATGATGCACAAATGGCTAACTCACAGTAGGGTATATTTAAAAGAATTATTTTAATACAACTTGTGCAAGACCAGCACAAACGCTCATGATTTATCTAATGTGTGAACACTGGTAATGTTCTGCTCTGAGGTCATGTGATGGCTCGGACATCATATATTTCACACTACAAAGCCAATTGTAGCGAGCATCAGTTAATTGACTTCACCGCACCACTTTGAGACATACTGTACCCCATCACACACTGGCACACAGATGGCTTTTGAAAATTATGAACACCACAAAAACTAAAAGCATTTGAACAAATTTATTATGACTTTTTTTTGGTCTTTTTTTTAATTATAGGAACAGAGAAGAAGTTTAGCAAAAAACAACCACTACAACAGGTCTGGGTGACATAAAAGCCATTTGTTCAGTCTGTGATACTTGCAGTAACATAAGATAGTTTGCATCATACGTGTGTACATAATATTTAGGAATGCAGCATACTGATATCTGGCAGATGCACTGGTAAAGCTTTTCCAAAGGCTATAATAACTTTTTAAATAGACTGTGTGTCCGTGCACCATTTTAGTAAAAAGAGCATTGTGCTAAGCAAGACCTATTGATCCTGATGGAATTACAGTCCACTACAATAAGGCTGTTAAGTGGGGCGAGTTAAAGGCACAGTGAGGGAGCCGCTCGGAGCTGTGCATCACTGCAACATGATCTGCGGACTCCTTTAAGTCTGGTCCACCGTGTGTCTGGTTCCACTCACCAGGCTCTAAAGTTCACGTGCTGTAAACAGTCTTGTGTAAGGAGATACAGGTGTAGTTGTACTGGTGTCCTGAGCTCTCTGGACAGGAAAGCTACTGAAATGTCCCACTGCATGATGGGAAAGGTGACTTAAGAGTCTCTAGGCACCAGTTTCATATTTAAGGTTTCCATAGTGAACGCCTTTCCAGTTTACTTTACTTCAATCTCTGTTAAAAAATGCTGATTAGTGTTTGATATGATAAATGCTTATTAGTTAGACAGTATGACCATAACCAAATAATACACCCCAAAGAGGAACATAACATTTGACAATAACACCATTCAATATATAAAAAGATTTACGGCTACATAATCTGTGCTCAAATTTTTTAAACAAGTGGACAACAGTATTTATACGTTTTCTGTGCAGTTCTCTAGCATGAAAATTAGCAAGTCATATCCCATAAGACCCCTGGGCATCTTTGAACTGAGGCTAAAGGGAAAAATCCACCCTGAATCCGATATAATGACTTTGTTGTATCAATTTTCAAATCAAATTTATATCAAAATAGACTCAAAATTAATCAACAGCAGGGGTTAAAAAGGGGTTTTAGGGTGGATTTTTCACAACAGGAGTGCAGAAGTGACTTTCTCAGCTTCTAAATGAAAAGCTGATGGTTTCAGTTTGGTCTCTTTCATGTCAGAGTTTTAAATAAAGCAGTCAGCTGCTGGAAGGCCCTTTCACCCACTGAGGAGAGGTGGGAGCTCCATCTTTCTACAGCGGCCCCCATCACTGTGTACGCCGACCCCGCCGTGTCCCAGACGGACATGATCAGCTCGCTGCTCAGACCGTGGACTAGCTGACTGAACTGAGAGAGCAGAGAGAAACCGAGCGACGCCCCTCCGACCGGGTTTACCCACAGCGCTGCCAGCAGCAGCAGCAGCCCCAGCACCACCACAGAAGAAGTGGGCCGCAGCTCGCACCACAGGTCCTGCACCCAGCTGTCGGACCGACCCCCCCCAGCTTCGTCAGTTTCCACACCGGCCTCCACGCCGCCACACCTGGCACAGCAGCACAGCTTAGGGACAGGGGCTTCCTCCAGGCTCCCGATGGTCACGGCAGGCCAGTGCTGCTGGAGGTGCTCTGCTGCCCGCGGGGTGACGGAGAGGTTTATCACGGAGGGCAGAGGGGTTTTAATAAACTCCTCCACCCTCTCTCTGAACAAATGCACCTTCTCCAGGAAGACCAGCGGTGAGTCCTCCTCCTCTACTGATGAACCCAAGGACACTAGATCCAGCTGTTCTTCCTGCAGGAAACAAGACTGTTATCCCTGCTATGGTACATCAGTGGTGCTGACACAATTAGTCGATTAATCAATCAACAGAAAATTAATCAACAATCTGATTAATTTAATTTAAGTCATTTATCAAGCAAAAATAGAGAACATTTGCTAGTTTCTGCTTCTCAATATGAGGATGTGTCTGTTTATATCACTTTAAAACAAATATTTGGGGGGTTTTGGACAGTTTGACTCCATTTGTGAAGGATATTCTTCATTATTTTCTGATATTTTATAAACCAAACAATAACGAAAATAATTGTTAGCTGAAAATACGCTCAAGTATTTTAACCACAATTAAATG
>NTHP01000181.1:789625-819710 GCA_003416845.1 Oplegnathus fasciatus
GTAATTACTAGTTTCCAACTTGTAAATAACGTTAATGTCAAACGCTCTGAAGTCATAAAGATGGATATCTCTACCATCCATCCCATATGACATGAACGCAACACAAGCGTGCACAGCAGTCACTAACAGTTGTTTAATTTTCGTCAGAGGCACTTGTCTTAAACTTGTCTGGTGCTCTTCTGAGAGTGGTCCTGTAGCTTGTACTACATAATGAGCAACACCAACATCTGGAGTTGAGCGACTGAGATTGGGGAAAAAATCTCCAAATCCACGCTTGAAACAGTCACTAAATGCGTGACGATGATGACGCGTGCTACGATTTGATGTCAATCAGCCATTAGCCTCGACACACACCTGTAGCTCCTTCACTCTGTGGATGAGTGGGTCGTAGGCCCGCGACACCTCCGCACCAGCTTTATCCAGGGCCTCCAGGTAGGCGTGTCTCTTCCTGGCCAGCACCACCTCCAGCGTCTGAAAGTACTGATTGACCTCCTGTCGGTCCTGCCTCACCAGACCCTCACAGCGGGCCTTCTCCTGCTCCAGCTGCTCCCCCAGTTCGCACACCTAACGGAGGGAGACATGGAGAGGGGTTTTTATTAGTTAAACAGACTTTTCAGAGTACCTTTTCGCCTTAAATCAAGCATCGGCCTCATTAACAAGATTCCCCACCTGTGCCCATCTCCGCTCGGAGAGTCTGGCCAGCAGCAGCGACGGGGTCTGCTTTTCTCTGATGAATGCCGCCTGCAGGTCATCTATGGGATGGCCCTGGTGCTGCCCGACAGTCAGACACAGCCCACAGATCAGCTGCCGGTCCTGGATGCAGTACATGTTCAGAGGATGCCTGTGGTGCTCCTGACAGGAGGGGGGTCGTGGCTCGCTGTCCCTCTGGTACTGAGACAGCAGATGAGCAAACAGACAGATGAGCACAAACTGCACAGCCCAGTAAGAGGATTTCAGACTGATATGTAGTCAATGGGTAAGTGTTTCAGAGTGATTTTCTCCTACTTTCTCAATGATGGCCCGCAGAGATACGTTGGTGGGCAGAGCGTCTACGCCCGCCGGGGGCAGCTCCACCACGCTGCGACAGTTGGGGCATTTTAGCGGCAGGCGGAGCGGACGCCAGATGGAATAGTTGGTAGACGCCTGGAGCAAGTTGTCCAGGCAGGTCTTACAGAAGGTGTGCGAGCACGGCAGGACTCGCGGGTCAGAGAACAGAGAGTAGCACACAGAGCACGTCAGGTCCTCCTCTAGGTTGTCCATCATAGTGGAGACTAGAGGCCAGGCTCAGGACTGAGGGTTTACGGAGAAGATCTGGCAGGACGGATGAAAAGCTACGTGTTGCACCTGTTCAGCAAAATACATTCACTTGCTACAACTGTGATTGAGTTTAGGGAGTCAATCAACAGAAAATAGTTGGTGATAACAAAAAAAGAGTAACACTTGAAGGTTCCAGTTTCCCAAATGTGTGATGATTTCACGCTTTCTTTTTGTCATATACGACAGTAAAGTGAATGTGTTTGGGATTGGGACTGTTGGTCGACTAGCATTTTCCTTATTTTCTGACATTTTACAGACAAAATGATTAACTGAGAAAATATTCTGCAGATTAATCAATTATGAAAATAATCTTTAGTTGCAGCCCTAATTGTTACTACACTCGGGTGTGGCATTTTCATGACTGTGTAAAACCCATAAGTCACCTCCAGTCCTCCAGGCTGAGACTGTCAGAGCAGCAGTGTTATACACTCAGTGGCCACATTATTAGGTACACCTGTACAACCTATTGCAATCCACTACAACAGCTCTGTCAGAAATGTGTAAATTCAATTAAATGTTTATTACTGAGCTCACAGTTTAAAGTGGTGATGTACTGGACTATATTATATTGAGAGCTCCCTAGAGCTGCAACGATAGGTCGATTAATTGATTATTTGTCAACTATTAAATTAATCACCAACTATTTTGATAACCGATTAATCATTTTGAGTCATTTTTTAAGAAAAAGTGTCAAAATTCTCTGATTTCGGCTTCTCAAATGTGAATATTTTCTGGTTTCTTTAGTCCTCCATGACAGTAAACTGAATATCTTTGGGTTGTAGACAAAACAAGACATTGAGGACATCACCTTGGGCTTTGGGAAACAGTGATCATCATTTTTCACCATTTTCTGAGATTTTATGGACCAAACGACAGATTAATCGATACTAAAAATAAGTAGTATTAGTTAGTTGCAGCCCTACTTTGCAGTATAGAGAGAGCTTTGAAACAGCAGTTAGACCTTCATGTTAGGAAATCAAAGTATCACTTCATAAAATAAAATTAATATATACAGTATATTTGATTTTATATATTTCAAACACACTTTATTTATTATTTAATTTCTCTCTTTTCTTGATTAAAAAAAAATATAACCTATATATAATTTTTTCCCCTGCACAATGTACAAATTACCCCCCCCAAGCTAGGTCAAATGTTGGCTTGAGCAACTTAAAATATTGACAAAAAAGACTAACTTAGACTAGACTAAAACCACACGATACAACGTGAATATTAAAACTCTTAATTTGAAATTTAAATATGAGCTAACGCTAGCAGTGACTAGCTAGGTTAGCTAAAGTTAGCTAACTGCTAACTAGCTAAAATGGCGGCAGCCGTTACTCACTCGGCAGAGAGACTTTCCCCCGTACTGTGGGCTCCTCCTGGTCCTGGATGGCTCGTTTTAATAGTCGGCCCAAACGCTTGGCTCCTGCTTTTCCAAGGCCTTTCCCGGTCGGAGTTTTAGTAGGTCTCCCTATTTGTTTTATCACCTTCAAATGCGTATTTTCTCTCGCTTTAATCTTGATACTAGCTTTTCCCTGCGCGCCCCCTGGTGTGACTCTGGCTTTCCTCCGCATTTCTGCTGCTAACGTTAGTCTATTTCATATTTCAGAAAGAAATCTGAAAACTCTCCAGCTGGTTGTTGGGAGGTTTGACAGGCACATATGGTCTGATTTTCAAATGGTAATTTTGTGATTTATTTTGAAAAATAACAAGTCTTTAGTTGCTGTGTAACTGCTGGTCCAGAACTAGGAGAAACTAAACTAAGGAGGTCATTTAAAACGAATTGATTTTACCATGGCAGTTTATAAAGTGAAACATGAGGTGAAAATAGTTTGTCAAATGTTTATTTTATTTACAACAATACTTAACAGCTTGTGCAATCTATGGAAATGTAAACACATCTTAACAATAACTACAAATACAAAAAATGTCAGTGTTTTCTTGGCTTTTCACATACTATAGGTACTCTCACCATAAATATCTGTTATATAAATCAGCTTTGTAACAACAGTTTGCCAGCATCCACAGTGTGCTTAACGTTAATTCCTGCAGCACCAAGTGGATAGTTTGCCAGATGAATCAGTAACACTTTACAATAGGGTTACAAATCATTTATCATTTATCAGATGACTTGGTTGCATATCAATAAATGTATGAAGTAACAGTGAATTAACATTCCTTAACTGATCTATTAAGTGTGAACTAATCACATAAAGTCACAGTGACTTGGCTCATTTGTTAATGGTGAGCAACAGGAATTCATTATACATCCTGCATTAAATCATCATGCATTTATTAAGCATTAATAAGTACATGATTTGTACCCTTGTTATAAAATGTTAACTACAAAAACAAAACCTGGAGTGTGTTCAGCATGTTTGTAATGAATGCTGCTGGGTTTTATTGAGGCACTGCAGGCTTGTCGGACACAGGCCAGATTTGGCACAAATGACTGTAATCAAGAAGGAGGACTCCAAGGGCATGAATTCACGGTAGGGGTCTGAGTCACAGTTAACCTGGAAAAGAATTAGATTCAAAGACATGGGGTCAATGGTTGAGAGGGAAGGAGATTAAGATTTAAACCTCATAACAGAAGCACAGTACCTGAGAAAAAGATGTGAGAAACAGACGAGTGTGTGACAGTCCTGAGATGGAAGTGTCGCTCGGATGTTTCTTTAGACTCTGATGATAAGCCTGAGGAAAGACGCGGATGTATTAGCTTAATGTTTTTGTACTCACAGAGACTAAAGTCTGAAGATGGCTGCTCACCTGCAATGCTATCTGCAGTGCAGAATACTGCACCCACACCTCCTGATGCTGCGCCGCTGAGAGAGAAAACACTCCGCCTCGGCCTGCTTTTTCTGTCACAGTGAGGTAGTGAGCCCACACACATTCCCCCACAGCATGCACCGTCTCACTCCGAGAGTAAACTGCAACACAACGGAGAGATTAATATGTTATTGCAGTAAAAGATCTGTAAGTAGAGTGTAGTAAAGGAGGTTTTGATGTCTGATAAACAGAATATTATGAAGGTAATCAACTGTTTATGTAACCCAATGATTTTTCAAGTAGAGGACAAATCTTACTGTCAGGCAGAATCAGGTGGAGGATGTCTTTGGCAATAAGGAAACCCATTACACCATAATTCATTGCCCTGTTAAAAAATACAAAAAGACAGTGTGTACTATAATATTCAATAATAAGTCTAATATGAAGAGCCATTAATAGTGCTTTTAAAATCAGTGTACTCTTTACCTTGGATATGTAGGATGGAAGAGAGGAGGGACAAACATTCCCATGGGAAAGAGGAGCTCATTACCCAGGAGTACCGGTGTGACAGACAGACTGAGAGAAATGAGGAAAGATTAAATACTTGCTGAAAACATCATCTCAACTTTAAGAATAGAGGCCGACACTTACACATCAGCCGCCTCCGTCTGATCAGTCAGGAGTTGAGTGCGTCTCTTTTGCCACAAGGACAGTAGCTGGACGTAGTTGGAGAAGAAGCTATGCGTGCTGACTGTCACCTGAAATCACACAGGTTGTAGAGTCAGTGGTGTTCTTTGTTTTCGGCTGACCTGCTCTTAGCAGTTGCAATCAAAGACCAGATCCATAAAACAGGTGGACTCCTGGGTTTACAGTGAGTGCGTCTGAAAGCACATCAACCATTTCCATACTCTCGTTGACCACTGATGTAATAATGAATGAAAAGATAAGTCTGAACTAAAGTTGGTGATCAGAAATTTAACATCAGTATTAAACTGAGTTTTTTTCCTTTTCCATTAAATGCATAACTAATATGTACGATACAGATATATTAGACAAGCAGTTGAGTTAAGTGCAGTGGTGGAGGAAGTATTCAGATCCTTTACTTAAGTAAAAGTACTAATACACCACTGGAAAATGTACTTAAAAGTATTAAAAGTAAAAGTACTTCATGCAGAAACTGGCCCTATAACTGGTTGTACTATTATATCATTACATTATTATTACTCATGCATTAATGTACGCAGGATTTTACTGTTGTAGTTGGTTGAAGTGGAACTCATTTTTAACTACTTTGTATAGAACTGCAAGTAATAATTTTTTTCATTATCGATTAATTTGCGGATTGTTTTCCCCATCGACTGATTGTTTGGTTTGTAAAAATTAATCGGAAATAGTGAGAAATGCTGTCACAATTACCCAGAGCGTACTTACTTCCCAGAGTAACACCTTCACAATGCTTGTTTTGTCCAACCAATATTACAAAATATTAAATTAATAAAATAAAATAAATTAAAATACTTGAAAGGAAAAGCATCACATTCTCACATTTGAGAAGCTAGAACCATGAAATGCTTTTGCGTGAAAGCTGACTTAAACGATTATCAGAATAGTTGCCAATTAATTTCTGTCAATTGACTGATTTATTAATCCACTAGTCATTGCAGCTCTAATTGTATAAACTGTAGGATACTTTAATTTATAACAAAACATCATATTTTATGAGCTCTTCATATGTTTTGTGTGTAAAAATCTTAACTTGTAAAGTGACTAAACTGCCAGATAAATGTAGTGGAGTAAAAAGTACAACATTTCCCACTGAAATGTGGTGGAGTAGAAGTAGAAAGTGGCGTGAAAAGGAAGGACTCAAGTAAAGTAAAAGTACGTCAACTACTTAGTACTTAGATTCTTAAGCACAGTACTTGAGTAAATGTACTTAGTTACATTTCACCACTGGTGAAGTGATTTTAGGTGGGTTTAACTTGGGTTAAACTCACTGGGAAAAGAGGTTTAAATATCAAATAAAGAGGTTAACATCTGTGGGATAGAGGTCTGTGGTGTACCTTGGAAAAAAGCAGGTCGAGCTCAGCCTCACTAGAGATCGCTTTTGTTGTCCAGAGTCTTGGAATTAAAGACTGAACCTGGAGGAAGACAGTAAAGTACTGATATCAAAACATCAACAAAATGCAGTTTCAAAAAGACAAGTACAAGAACGATTCTTGCTTCATGTGTTACCTTTTTCATGACAAACTGGAGAGACGTCTGATTGGTCCACTCGAGTTCATGTAGTTTGGACTTGAAGGAGGAAAAGATATTTTGAATAATCTCCTCTGCCTGTTGAACAATGAAAATCTTAAATACACTTCACATTAGCCTCGTGAATTCAGTCGCTGCTTAATTCATTATGTCCCAAATCTCCATGATGGCTGCTCACCTCTCTGTGAGCCATCCTCTCACTCAGAAGGTGTGTAAGAACGACGTCAAATCCTCTCTCAGTCTGTAACACACAGTGTTTCCAGCGAGGGGCTACCTGGTGAAGAGGCCCACGATGAAGATGTGACTCAACAAACCAACTCATAGTGTCATCTTTTTAAAGTAGAGGAGGTTACATCTGTGTTGACTCACCCCTTCAGTGTCACCCAGAGCCACAGACAGATTATTTGCTGTTTCAGAAAATCTGGAGTCTAGAGCAGGCACCAGGGTGTGCAGTAGATTGAGGACCATGTAAGTATGAAGGGGGGCGCTGAGTGGAATCAAATGTGGCAGCACAAGGTCAAAAAGAAAAAAAGGAGACATCTATGCATATTTGATTGTGGGTTGTCTTGAGTCACTTACAGTACCTGGTGCTCAGCTCGTGCCTGTTCAGCCATTTGCCAATGATGCGGGACATTTGCACAATGTAGGGAACGTTATGCAGAAGGACATGATCATCTTCGATAAGGGGCAGTGGATGGAAAGCGGCCTGTAAACAGCCCAGCCAATCGATGGCAGGGGCCTGGCTCTGTTGGCATATTTACATAAAGAAAATAGATTATTACAGCAGATTCAGTGTGTGTGGAGTGACACCTCCTCCTCCTCCTTTGGTACCTGTAGCTCTTTGATGGTCATGCGCTGATAGAGCTGCCCTTCCGACAGGCGATACTCCAGAGGTGCAGCAGCCACAGCGAGCTCGGAGGACAGAGAGATGAAGGTGCCCACATGGATCATGCTGCTGCTGGGCGGGGCCCCCAACAGGGCCAGATACCTCTGACAGAACGCCAAGAAGGGACGTAGCGTCTGAATGAAAAAAAATGGGAGAATGATAAAGGAATGCATTAGTGGGATGGATGAATGTTGTTGTATTCATTAAAATGTATTTCTTGAATCAGTAGGGGTCTGGCTAAGTCATCAACCTGAGGTTTAGCTTTAGACTTCTGTGTCTTGCTGTTCCATTCAATCGGGATCAACAGATCTGGCTGATCAATCTGTTGACAAAGAGGAGACTTGAGTTAAAGCAATAACACAAAGTGTTTGCTATGGCAGGGCTCCCACCAGCATGTTAGGACTTACAAATTATCCTAATGGATACTGGCCTGTATGTATCTTTCGGTTGTCCCGTGGGCAATTTCATTTGGGTCTTTGCCCACATAGAGGTTGAAGAATGGAAAGGTGGAGTAGTCTCTCATTAGCAGGCTGAGGGTGGAGTTGAAATCGGTCTGATTCCACTGGCCTGATACTGCCCAGCCTCCCAGCTGCATACAGAGAGAGACAAGAGACCAAAATTAAGCACAACAAGGGAGATAGATATTAAAATGAACAAAACAACTTTAAACGTGTCCTTTCCAAATAATGCATCTCTGATCTGAGACAGCAACAAACATATGAGGTTCTGGTTCTAAATACCTTTGTCAACTTCGTCATCAACTGTAAACATCACAAAGTCAGCTGGAGATGGAAATTTCAACTCACTGAGTTTTAGCGTCGAGATTAGCTTTCACTAGCTACCTGCAGCTCATATAATCTGATAATAATAAACACAAAGTACAGCTCAGGCTGGTGGGAATGTCATTAGTTTGCTATATTTGGTCAGAAACCGAAGTATCAGACAAATTGGAATTTTGACCCAATGGTGGCGCTAAATGAAAAGTCAGCTGATCACCAAAGTTATTGCAGTTTATCTTCAGGGGGGCGTGAGAGTGTGTAGCAAATTTCATGCCAATCCATCAGATAGTTGTTGAGACATTTCACTCAGAACCACAAGTGTCAACCTCATGGTGGCACTAGAGGAAAAGTCAGAGGATACCCAAAGTCAGTAGGCTTCATCATCTGGGAACCATGAATGATGATAAAAACCCTGCTGTGTTAACGGAAGGATGCATCATAATGGACAAATTAATTCTCCCTAACCTACAAAGAGGCATTTTAGAGACCTTAGAGGTGCTAAGGGAACATGACAACCTTTCTTTTGGGATTTATCTGCCAAAGGCCCACATTTTAAGGGCATTTAATTATCTCACTTTCTGGATGAGTGTGAGGAAGGGCTCTGCTCCTGCAGTCTCTATGGATCTGGTGTCCAAACAGGAATGGTAGAATCCTTTGGCCTTCTGCACGGCTGTGCTGCCGGAACTGTCGTTTGATTCTGACAGACACAAACACAATTCAGACAGTATATCTTGATATAATATACTGTTTTATACAGAAATATGATAGATAAAGCAATACAATGCAGAGTGGTGTACATTAGAAGACATTTTGATTGCACTCTCACCCAAAATCTCCCTGAGATACTGCAGCAGCACAGTTTTTCTGTTCAGTATTTTCTCCTCTCTCAGTCCTCTGTCTTCCCTCTCTTTACTCCGTCCTCTCCTCTCCGGCCACACGGCCTTTTCCTTATGGTTTTGTGGATGTCCAGGGATGCCCTGACCCCTCTGTCTCCCCCCATTGTCTGGTGGAAGTCTGTCAGATCCACATGTGAACAGGAAGTAGTCACAGGGCTGCGTGAAGGGATCAGCAGACGTGGACAGACGGGCTGAGGCCCACTGACAAGCTGGGGAGAGACATGGAGTCTCTACAGGAAAGAGTGAGAGAAGAGTTAGACAAAATGGCAAATCCTGAATTTATTCTGTCATGTTGTTGCGTCATTGTATTTCCCTGGAGGCCTACCGGTGCCAGCCTGGTTATTGCTCCTATTGTGAAGATTCTGATGCATAAAGTAAATTAGTCCCAGAATGGCAGCACATAAGGAGAACCCCAGGAGGAGGAGAAGCAGCCTTCGACGGTTTATCCACACTGGCTGTGCTTGGCGCTGGTGCTCGGGGTCAGACTCTGACAGCTGTAGCTCAGGCTGGAGCTGGGTTTGTAGATGGGTCTCGGAGGGATCTTGGGTGTGGAGTGGCAGCTGAAACAGGGGTGGAGGCTGAAACTGCCTCTCAGGTTCTGGTTGTGACGATGGCTGGACTGATAGCTGAGGCTGGACGTAAGCGAGTGAAACAAGAGTGTAACTTGAGTTAACCGAAATATCATAAAATTTTTGGAAATGTGTTTTTTATGTAGTTGTTCCAATAAGCAATATAGCCCAGTGCAGATGTTACTGAGAATGATGTCTCCACCAATGACCCCTCATCACAGATTACTATGTGTCCTTCTCAGGGTGTTTCACTTTAATAAACAAAAACCCTTTTTCCTGTCTTATTAATCATCTGGTGATACCTTAGATTTGTCTTGCAACCCCTTGGGGGGTGCAGATCTACTCACAGCCTATTTACTCAATAGTGACTGTAGCATACATATTAAACATCAGGCTGTGTCATCACAAATCTACAGGACCGTCACGCAAGCATCACGATTAATAAGCCACATAAAAAGTGTTGAGTACATGAGTGTGGTCGTCCCATCACATATCTTTAGTAGAACTGGGCCCACAACACCTCCACAAGACTCAACAGTGACTCCGGGTATCCCAGCACCCCCTGGTCACCAATCCTTAACATCTGATCCCAGCTTGAGTAATTTCCACAGCTCTGCACAAGAGGCCTCTCAATATTTCCTCAAAGAACCACTGAGGAGTTCCTGTTTTTACTGCTGTTGCTGCTCTTTTACCAAGAGCTGCCACATGATATGACAACCATGACAAAGTGGATATTCATGTATTTCATCATAATCAGAGCCACCATGACACTAGCTTCAACGGCACAACTATATACTGAGATATCTCCACTGATACTTTACTATTCTAATACTACTTTACAGTTTGGTAGAATCATACTGCGTGTTAGTATCACTGGTACCGGCCAGCAGCTTGTCTATGTACAGTATGATTTCTGTCGTACTGTAAAATGACTCCAAAGTTAGTGGAAAATGCTGATAAAAACAAAATCAGTTTGTATTTTGGCGTCCAACATTGTAGGCAGCACAATTTGGGCACATTGCAGACCTCACCAAACCACATCATCTGAATAACATAATTTCCCAGGAAGTGGCTCTGCTCCAGTTTCCAGTAACTAAAACACTCATATTGGCCTCATTGCCATGTGAACATAGTAAACACAGCTTCAAAACAACCTGGTCAACTTTTTTTGTTTTTGGAAAAGATCCTACCTCAAGCTCTATTGGAGTTTCACTCATTCTTAGTATATGGATGTGTTGCTCTGTGTTTCTCCAGCGTGTTGCATCCTCTTTGTCTTTTACATTCGATGTTTCACATGTGCTCCCTCCTCCTGCCGTCCCTCCGTCAAACAGCTGTCCTCTCAGCTCTCTATCTCTCTTCATCAGTCACTTCTCTCCTCATCTGACACTGATAAAAAACAACTCTGCGGGCTACGTCTTACTCTCCTCTCCAGAACACAGATAATCAAGCCAAGACTATGGTTCTGCTCTGGGACATGCATGTGGATGTTTTCGTGGTTTTGTGAACCCAGGAGAAACTCAACATGAAGACTCTTAACTTGTGTTTTCACTTCCTCTCCTGTCTGCAGTGTCAAAAGGCTTGAGAACAGAAGGCTGGCACTGGTAAGTTGAGGCCAACACGTTGCTTTTGCTTATACATTGTTACATTGCATTGAATGAGGGCAAGCACTTCCTGGAAAGTAAACACTCTCAGATGCACACGCACACGTGTCCACTGTCGTCATTATCAGCGCAACGCATGGCTGTTAACAACTGATAGAGCAGTTTGGCGTCCACAGCGTTGTGCAGCGTTGAGAGTCTGGGAGGACACACGTTTCATGGATGTCACATGGAGGCAAAAACAAATACGTCAAACTCTGGTTGTGTGCAACTTTATGACAACTACTGTACAGAGCTATAAAACTGTACAGCTGACAGTTGAGAAAGCAGACAAAAACATTTGGTATTTAACATTTTATTGATTTATTTATCTTTTGATACAGCCAAAGGGGGAGGGGTGGGGCTAAATGTTTTTAAACATATACACATTCACACATATCAAACAGGAATTTATAAAAAAAAAAAAGTTATATGAAAAGACAAGGCATCCGCATGTAATACAATAGAACATAACAAAACGCCAGATAAATGCAACTGTGAAGGCATCATCATACGTATAATACCACATAGTGATGACAAAGGCAGGGCCACAAAGGTGGAGTAGTGGGTGCAAACAAAAGACATAATACTAGAAGAAATGCCACCACCACCTACACAGCTAGCATGCAATGCTGAATAACTATTGCCATGTTAGTTATTCTGGTGTTATACTGCACCAGGCTCAATGCAAGCAACAAGTAACAACTGTTTTCTTATTGTGGAATGAATTTCTGTGGCTGCAAACCAGGCTCAATTCAAAAAGTAACAATGGAATACAATAGTGGAGAAGGCTCATCTCCAGGTTAGAAAAGAAACCAAATAATTGTAAGCATTTATTAATGAAATACAGTACAGTAAGATAAGAATAAAGTAGTATATAACCGACATGAACAGGCTAAAGTACAAAAGATGAATAATGGAAAGAATAGTGGTATTTGTTGTAACAGCAGAAAAAAAACTGGGCTCAAACACAAAAATGGTGATAAAAACGTACATGACTGTTTTATTAACCTTAATCTTGCCAACAGCTTTGAAACATTTGGTCACTATATTTTAACATCTGTTATGTAAAGCTCAAAGCTAACTCCTCTACTGATCTATTATCCTGCTGTACGGACAGGTTATTTTAGTACTGGTACACATGTAACCTTAATACTTAGTAAAAAAGGGTCCATAAATTATATTATTTAAAGCAAGGGTTCCAAGAAAATGCATATCAAAAACTACTATTTTGTTTCTAGGTGGCGTCTACTTAAACTACATTGATCATGTGCGGGGGCTTTAGAGTCAAAGTGACACTAAAAGGATATTTAACTTCACTATGGAACTGTGCAACGATCACATAATAGGTCCTGTTTTCAGCCATGCAGCTGACATTTTATAACTACACTGTTTTTTAAATTACGAGATCCCTGGAATGGAATCTGTGCTTGGCGAATCTGTGCTCGTCTGTTTGTTCATAATTTGTGCATCCAAAAAGCATGCATCTAAAAATACACTGTTAAATCAGCTCTAAGCTATTTTTTGAGAAGAAAATGGCCGATTTTTTGTTCTAATCTTGCCCTCATACAGTGTGTATGATCAAATGAGAGAGAGCAACGAGATATAATTTGAGGCATGCCTGTAAATGATCAAATTCACATCACAAAAAACTAAGAGCGACACTCACTGTTTTATCTTTTTTGCAGTCAACGTTTAGCCCTAGACGACTTTAAAATGCTATCAGAGTAGATTGGCTGACATGAACACTTTCTAGGCAGGAAAGCATCGTTAACCATGCTTGCAGGCACAACAACTGCCAAAGTGTTAAAGATAATGCTCTACCAACAGCCAACCAGAGTGGGGAAATCTGCAGAATGGTCAAATGGGAGGTCCCTGATACTCCTCACTGTATGGTAACAATCTGTCTCAGCTACAATGCTCATGGGGAGAGAGACCAGTTAGTGAAACTCTTACGATGGAAATATCTCAGTATATGGTGCTACTAACAATACTGAGGCGAGAGACAAAGAAAGGCAACTTTATATTCATCAGACTGCTCTTTTGACCAAACTGTTCTTGTGCAAGTTATGCTGGAAATCTTAGCGTAAACATAGAATTGGCACAGAAAATACGCTCTAGTACACAAAGAAGGCTAGGTGAGAGATTGGAGCGTGGAAGATTGGGAGTAAAAGATGAGGGGAGTTTATTTCAGTGCAGTACATTACTTCTGCACTGAAGTGGACAAAGACGAGGGAATACTACACCGTATCTGCATGCAAACATACCTTCTCACACAGCGCATTCACACTCACACCTGCGCACATATACTGAATACAGCCCTGTTGCAAAGGCAAAACGGCAGCTGATTGAATCCTGTGCTTTGGGATTTGGTTCATAGTTAATCTGAGCGACGTTGCTTCAGCCAATCACTGCGCAGCTTGCTTGGCTCGCTGGGTGTGGCACTTCATACACAGGATCTTACCATCCAGTGGATAGCAGCCATTTTCATCCGCTTCTATGGAGAGAGGGCGAGCGCAATCCTACAGAACAAAGATTAGATTTATTTGTAAGCATTTTGCTACTTTTTAGAGTTTACTGAACACATTACGTGATAAAAAATTTGTTGTTTGAATGTCTCACCTCACAGCGGTAACACTTAAGGTGGAAGTTCTTGTCGAGAGCAACCACTCTGACTGTCTCCTCGCTGCCAGCTGCTGGAACAATGGGTTCATTACAGCTCACACACAGAGGGGAGAAACGCCTGGAATAGAAGAGTGGAGAGCTGGCTGTTAGTTGATGGCAAATCATTCAAATTGTCACACATTCACACCAAATCAACCAAATCAAATCTGGTGCTTCTAGGCCTGTCAGCTAGTGGTAGTGAGGATTAATCAACAATTATTCTGTCCAGTTTAGCGTGCTGTATAAACGTTTTATCAGCTGGAGATGGAGAAACAAGTTTCAGTTAGTCCAAATCAAGTGAGGAAGAAGGGTTGCTGCCTCCTTCATCTAGCACCATCACTCTCATCAGTAATCCTGATAGGCAGGATGAATGGGGTCACACAAATGGATAAATCCAAACACTGCTAAAATTGATTTGTCCTCAAAACACATGGGCAGCTAATGCTTCCTTGTGCTGAGAAATGATGTAGGTAAAAGTCAGGAGCTTTTCTGGTGAAGACATTTTGTCTCAGCCCTCTTTCTACATTGTATGTTTGGTGTCACACACTGCATCACAAACTAATCATTTCTCATAAGGAATAAATAGAGATGTAATATTTCGTAAGCCATTACTGTACAGCCGGCAGCTACCTGTGGTAATCCTGGACACAGTAGGGGTTGTTGTTGTCATCGGTGATGAAAGGCGCCCCCTCAAGAGTGCAGGAGCAGGTGCTGCAGCGGAAACAGTGGGCGTGGAAACACTGGCCAACTGCCTTCAGCACGCGGTCTGTGATCTTCTCTCCACATCGGGAACACACCGCCAGGGAACTCTGAGGAGGAGCAGAAGGAACATAAGATGTAGTTAATAACCTGGAAGCACGCTGGGAGACGGTATATTCGCTGTGTCAACATTGTTCAGCACATTCGACACACTTTAGGTTTGCCCTGAACACTGAGCACTGTGTATATTACAACATGGGAGGAAGTGACCCTCGCTTTTAACTAAAAAAAAACATGAAATGAAACACATAAAACTGACAAAATGTGAGTTGCAGCAACTTTGAAAGTTAAAATAATAAAGTTAAAAAGATGTTTCAGTGTACGACTTTTCTTTACGTGTGATCATACAGAGACCATTAACTCCAAACTTAATATCTTCAACCATTTCACAGAGACATCCTCACCACATAGCAGTCCTCACACTGAGGTGAGCCGTCCCTGTCATAGAACTGCATGCCCTGCAGGGGGCGATGACAGCTCATGCAACAGAAGCAGTTGGAGTGGAAGAGTTTATCCATGGCTCTCACTGCTGGCTGGGTGCGGGACAGAGCCTCGCCACACTTCCCACAAACCTCTAAAATGGGAAGGGAGAGAGGGGGAGTTGGGAAGAGGGGTGCAGAGAGAAGGAGGGTTGAAAGTAGTAAGATATACAAACAAGATTATTCACAAATACATCCATCTTCCTACTCAGCTCTGCTTGTGTTAATTACCGTCATCCCTTAATTAATGAGCATGATATTGTATTCCAACACAACAATTTCCACAGATCATAAATTTGTATAATTGTATGGATTTGCTCAGTTGTACAGACTCTTTTTTGCAACATTAAGTTTCATAAAACACACGTAGCTTAATGGTCTACAGGGTCATATTTGTTAGCAAACAGCAGATGAGGTAAACAGAGAACCACTGCAGCGATAAATAAAAGCCTGCAAACATAAACTGTTGAATCTAAGAATGAACTGTGAATGCATTTTCCATTCATCCATAAATGTTCTGCACGTTGCAAACAGCCAGAAAACCTCTGAACAATTCCTTTCTCTTATTTCCAGTGTGGGGTATTAAAATGCTTCTCACAATACAAAACATTTTTATAAAGAAATAACCAGTGTAATAAAATGAGTTTCACCATGAATATTACAGCTATCACTCTGTTTATATGTATGTGTTTGTGTGTACCTGTAGGAGGGGAAGTGATGACAGGTGCGTGTGTGTCCATGTCTTTAATGAAGTCCTTGGTCATTCTCTCCAGCTCCTCCACTTCCCTCATATTCAGTGGAACGCCTCCACCTGGGATAGGAATTGGGCCCGGGGGTGAGGGCTGCATGTGCACACACACACACACAAAGCCATTAGTACATACAGTATATATATATTATTTACATAGTTCCATGCAACATGACTCATTTTGTTATTTACGATTGAGCAGTTTACCTTTGAAAACACTGTTAGTGCCAGAAATGCATAATTCTGATCTGTTGACTATAAACTAAATAATTTGTACTTCCTGTGCTCTTCCACTGTACATACAATGCAAAGAGTGTTTACAAGCAACTAAAATAAAGCTGGAACATACCGTTGATGCAGGGGGAGTTTTCATTGGTTGGCTAAGAGAGGAGTGGGGAGATGTCATCGTCTTGGGTTGAGGAGGAGGCACAGCAGCAGGAGGGTTTTGGTTTGCATTTACCTGACTGACAAAAGGAGAACTCTTTATGTGATTAGATGCCGGGGCAGCTGCCATAATGTTTGGCGGAGTAGGAGGTGCGGGGGGAGCTGCAGGGGGTGGAGGGAAAGAGCTGGTGGCAGTGGGAGGGGAAGGTTTTGGCGCAACGCCGATTGGGGTGGTGGTCTGGTTCAGGTTCTGGTTCAGTTTTTGTGCCAGAGAGGCTGCTGATGTTGACGTTCTCCCTCCGAAGCCAGACTTGGGAGCCACAGCCGGGGCCTTAGCAAACGGCTGAGCAGCAGAGTTCGGCGCAGAGTTGTGATTGGCTTGTCGGTTCGTTCTGGCTTTGAGTTCTTCGGCCCAGGGTGCTGGAGGCGGGCGGTCTCCCATCTCAGGGGGTGGGAGGAAGGAGAGAGCTGGTTTAGGAGCAGTCGGGGGAGGAGCTGAAGGCTTGGGTGCTGGTGCTGAAGAATACTGGCTTGGTAACTGTGGATAAAACAACAACAATAAAATTATCTCTTTACAGATTCTTTAACTTCAAAACAAAGCACACAGAAAAAAAGGTGAATTCAATGTGAGACTATTCTATACAAGCATTCAGTTTGTTTTTATCATAAACTACAATTCAACAGAGGGAAGTGTATAACATTGCACACTTTTATTATATTGAATGAGGTACTTTGATTAAAGTAAACACTGGAAGCGCTCCACCGCTTGAGCTTATCAGAAGTGCTTCGTCTTTCTGACATTTATTTTGCGGTTTTGAGCCAACATTATTCTGCCCTGATCCAGTACCTCCCAGTTGGATAAAAACACTCTCCATTTATGGCCCTCTCACTGGGTCTCTGGCAGCACACTCTGGCTTCATCACACTCTCGTGCTCTTCACTCAATTCTGTGTGCATCACTCTCTCTCTCTCTCTCTCTCTGCAAGTGTCTCCTCTCTCAGCGTGAATCACCAGCTACCTCACTTTTTGTTTTCTGTTTCGGTCTGTTGTGCTGTACGTGCAGTTCACTTATCACTGAGCTTTCAACCTGAACAGATGAAGAGAGACTAATGAAACCAACCTGGCATCTCTCCAAACTATTTCCACTGACCTACCTGCCTTGCTTTTTTTTCCCTTTTCATCCCTCTGTGTGACTCATTCTCGTTTTCTACAGCGAGGCTCCTGTGAGTCAACGCCTGCTGTCATTTTCCCTCTCATCTGTTCTTTAGCTTGTTTTTTCTGTCCGTATCCTAATGCCTCATGTTTATTACAGCGTATTCCCCATTCCTCCATGCTGTGTACCTTGGGGTTGAAAGGTCCCCTGGTCTCCATCTCAGACAGCAAGTCAGTTAGAGAGTCGAGCTGTTTATCGAAGCTAGTCTGCTTCTCCATCAGTCTCTGGCAGAGGAAGACAGGAGGAGGAAATGGTAAAAAAAAAAGTACATTTATTTACACAAATAAAGTGATCACAATTAGGCAAAGGAGGATGAAGGTGGATGACATTGTTTCAGACTGTAAGTTATGTTTACATATCTATGTTTGAATAAGACTCAAGAGTGTTTGATTATTTTATCTATTCCAAAATACAGAATGAAACATAACCATATTGGGATGGAAAACCCAGAATGAAAGAATGAATGATAAACAAACAAACTCAATGAAGTGATTAATGATGACAATGAATAAATGATATTTGAATTTTATTTCCCTAGTTGGATGAAAGAGAATACTGACTATTCAATTATTGCTGAGAAGCATTTAGCATAAGCTCTTTGCCAATTTAAACATGAGGTAGATTGCTATTTTCATCATTTCCAAGCCAACAACGTTTAATTCCCTACAATGATGTCTTTGTAGCCTGACAAACCAGCTGCAATTAATGCAGTAAACATCTCAATAAACCTTTCGTTGCATGTCTAAGAACTATTTCAGTCACATAAATGGGCAACAATCCTGTTAGAAGCATGAAACTGGGTGATTTACCCCCAGACTAATGCTAATATAATTTGTGGGAAAATCTCAAGACAGCATTTCCTGCCAACACTCCATGGACTCACTATGGTCCCACAACAATGTCCTCCAGTGTCCTAACTGATTATCAAATTATACCGAAATGCAGTAACATGCATGAAAGGAAGAAACATGCAGACAGGCGAAGCAACTTGTCGTGATTTGGTGGACATACCATCGTGACTCACCTGTGGGTTCCCAGCAGCACTGGGAATACTGGAGCCGGAGGCAGGGAGAGGTGGAGGGGGTGGGGGAGGAGGGGGAGAAGGGCAGGTGGGCGGACAGGCACTCTCCTCTGGGGGAGCTGGGAGGGGCAGGTCATCTGCCACTGGAGGTGGAGCGGGGAAGGCGGGAGGGGGGGCGTCAGAGGCATTGGGTGTGGTTTGGCATTCGGGGGGAGGGGCTGGCAAATCATCATCCAGTGGAGGAGGAGGAGGGGGTGGGAAGTCTGACAGAAATGAGGAGGGTTGATTGGTTAAAAGCTGCGACAGAATTGGTTTCTTTATACTCAGTTCATCAATCATCAAATCCAATGTTCACTGTCAATCATTTATCAGATATACTGACCACTTTAGCATCATACGTTTACAACAAAAAACAAACAAACAGGACAATCAAAATAAAAACAGAAGTGTGGGGAGGATTTGGCCAGTTTGAGAAGTATTTGATGACTATTAGCTGCTTCACTGGTGGCTTCTCGTCTATTGAGAAAATAAGACAAAGGGTAAGTCCTGCCTGGTAGATGTGTGTATCCCAACCTATGTTTTCCTGTATTAAAGGTGCCCTGTGAAGTTTTCTTGTGAACAAAGAAAATGTTTGTTTAGATCCAGTGTTTCTTACCTAAACACACTGTGTGTATCTAGGTCTAACAAACACGTGGAATGCATTTCCTCCCTTATAGAACATTTGGAAGTTGTTTGCATCCATGTTTGCTTGCTAGCAGTCTTCTTCACACCCTTTGCAGGTGCACTGCTTCGCTTCTTTGCACGCAACCAATCATCGATCTGAATAGCGTGAAACCAGCGGCTGGAATGCGAATCGAGTCGCCTGCATTCATCGAGCCTGTGCATGAGTGTCCTCATACATGTGTGCAATATAAACAAAACGGACCCACTCATAAAAACACTACTCCATAGCACTTCTAGTGGTCAAAAACTCCACAGGGTACCTTTAATTTTGTGAGGTTGTCTGACTGCGTCCATGATTTAGATCAGATATCTTCAAATTCATTCTAAAAGTAAAAAGTCAAATTCTCCCAAAAGCGAAGCTATGACACTCTGTTACTATCTCGACATTTGACTGAAATGTACAAAAGGCAGGAATTACAGAACATTAATGTAATGTCTCAGAGACAACTCATTAAAACGATAGTACCACACAGTGTGTACTATTATATACTCAACTGTGGAGCTCTGCATGCTGTAGCGTAAAAAGCAGCAGGGGGTGGGGTAGGGGAGGGCTGCTGACTGAGTGGATATAACTTAAGGAAGGCACAAAAATGGTTCACAAAATAGCATAAATGATGCAAATACCATCACAGAGCGAAGGGGGCGGCGGAGGCAGATCTCCCACTCGACCAATCACAGCTGTGCCTACTGGTGTCGGTGATGGACCCGAGGGAGGTGTCAAACTTTTGGGCCGTGGTGGTGCCACAGAGGCAAACTTCTTTGGCTGGTTGTAGAAGGACGGGGTGGTGACTTTGAAGTTCAGAGAAGATGTCACCATGAACGGTTTGCTGCTACTGGAGTCCTCCATTTTGGGTATTTATCTGAGGACCAACACAAGAAACATTATGGACAACAGTTAGACACCGCACAGGACAATATTAATTCTTATATGAGTGGCTGTTTTATAACAAAGGTGTGAAGCAGTGAAGTTCAATCAACTCCAGACTCAGGAGTCTCACTCTCACACCCCACATGATGAAACCAACATTAATCAGCTGACTAAAGTCAAAAGGCTTGCATTCCTTGGCAGTGTAAGCATGCCAGGTCTTTTGCTGTAGAATTAGTGGTGATGACACATCAACAAAACATTTCCAAACTACGCACTAATTGTAACCAGATTTTGAGTATGTGGTGCCCTGACAGTATCTATACACAGAGATGTCAGAGCGCAGACTAAATTTGGTTGATGTTTGAGAGTGCTGTTGATGGATAGTTGTCCCTCAATGCACGGCAAAATGGAAACAGAGGAGCTAATTAAAAATGGTGAAAATGGTGAGACAGCTGCAGGAACAACTCAAAAAACAAGAACAATAAATCTTTGTGAGAAGATTTTTCTTTCGCCCAGTTGAGTTTCTAACTTTAGAATTGGCAGAAGCTTCCTCAAGTTGCAGTTTGATTGATTCAATCTGTGCATATTGTTTAGCATTTCCTGTTTTTGCAAAACATTTACTTCTTTTATATTAACTGCCAAAACAGTACACTAGTCTGCAGATTGGTGCCCACTGTATACTTTATGACTGGGACACAGCTGTCTTGACCCCTAAAGTCTTAACAAAACTAATTAAACTGAGGTTTATTGTGGCTTTCAGTGTCTCTTAAAATGTTGTTTGGACTTGGACTATTTCTGGATTTAGTGAAATAGTAAAAAAGAAAATAACCACCAGGCATTCTGCAAATCCAGTGTTACTCTTTAAACACAAAAGCTTTGGCAAATGGCCTACAGTGGAATGAGAGAAAAGTGTGTGAAAATTTCCTCAAGCCATGTATACAGAACAGACATAGTGGCACTCCCAGATGCCAGAGACGATTTACAATATTTAACACATGGCTGTTTACAACGACATAAAAGCAAGATGATGGCAAGTTTTGCGAGAGGGTGACCAGTTTGAAGCGGGGATGATGGCAACTATCATAACATTTTCATGTGAGGTGCGTCAAAAAGAGGGTGCGCTCAAATATTTACCTCACACATGCTGGCGGTTAGACAAATGTTGATGTTACTTCAGAGCCTCTATCGAGATTCCTCGCAAAGTCTGAACACATTTTCCTCGAACATGACCTTTAGTCAAAACCATGGTTGTTCTTACTGCCCCCTCCGCTAACACACAAAAACATACACTCACACACACATCTGTCCACACACTGGCTTGTCTTAACTCACACTCTGTTGCTGTTTCACTAACCATTCTACCGCGAAGCTCGGAAGTAGCTGCATACTCCTAATAATAATAATGATGACTACAACTGTGGCAATGATTAGCACAATGTTTGGAGTATGTATGCAGCCTTTAACAGGTTGTAAAAGATAAATGTCATGTAGCCACAACACATAACCAGTAACAGAATGAGTCGCAGGTGGTAAAAATTAGACAAATTGGAGGTAACATTCTCCAGTGAACAAACAATATGTAATTATTATCTCTTTGTTGTGTGGCATTTACCCTCTACATCCTAATGAAGGTTACATAGCATCGATGCCTCCATAAATGTCAGTTACTATAAAGAAGGGAGTGGGAGTATTTTCTCAGTCATCTATAATTCAAAAGTACTTCAATAAAAGTCTGTTCATTGTTTGTTTGCTCTACTAAAGCTACACCAATCCTTCCTAAAAAGAGAAGTCTGCAACCAGTCAGACCAGCAGCTTTCTTGACTTCTTTCACAGCGTAGGGGTTGATGTGCATGGTTTTCCCTTAAAAATGGAAACAAACGTCCTAGTATGTTAATAATATAGCCAAGCTTCCCTCTCAATAATAAGGAAATTGATGATAAAGTAATTAAGATAGAACATTACAGAAACATTATCCCCAAAATATCAAATATTGCAAATATTGCATAATAATATTTTTTTTTACATTATGGCTTTGAAATGGACTCTTTCTAGTTAAACTTATGGTATATTTTCTTTTATTGTATCTTTTTTTTCTTATCTTTTTAAGTTGTTATTTTCACATATCCCCAGTACACATAATGCTTGTCAACTAGACATCTCCAGAAGCCACAGAAAACTTAACACTGTGGGTTACAGTGTAGATCAGTTGTTTTCACCATTTAGATATAATTGAGTTTTGAGAAAACAACCTTTCCAGGAAGAGATCAAGAGGTCTGACATGGCTTTGACAATTATCATGTAGACTGGGCCTAGCTGAGGGTAGGAAGCTAAACTAACCAGAAAAAGTTGTAAAGTATTTAATCTTCATTCCACTTTGTTGGGGCACACAGGCAACACTTCAAGTTCTGACAAGACAGAAAACCCTCGGAGCTCATGAAAGTATCTCTGGTGCTCATAACGCAACCAGCTTCTCTGATGTGGAAGCAGTGCAAACTTTTCTCTTCTGCTTTTTGGGACAGCTTCCTTTAAATCAAGATTTACTGATGTTGAACACTTTTAACCGTGTATGTCCAAGGTCGTGATGTCCTTTAGGCATGTGTCAACTGTTTCACCGGGACATTAGATTGTCTTATTATGAATCACTGATGTCTTAAACCTCTTGGCTACACACTTTAACCTTACATGGACATAATTCATCATTTGTCAGAATATACCAATTTGTTGCGTATATGCATTGTTATCAGATAGCTCTATACATACATATACTGTATTAACAGTGTGTATGTAACAGTATGTATGTTTTATCATGTAATTAGGTAAGACAGTATATTTTCCATATGTATTAAACAAATACCAGTTAAAATTGTTCATTTTGTTCCAGCTTTCCAATGTTACTAGACAAATGTTTGACTAGAGGAATAATTCCCAATGATACAACAGCATTATTGATTGAACAATCAGTGGAAAAAACAATCTAATGGCATGAGATTCACTCTAAAATGTCACTGTCATTTAAGTGGAGTTACAAAAAAAAAACATCAGCCTACAGCATCTTAGCTCTACTTCACTATCCCACTTAAATAATTCAGAAAATTGCTGCATGAATCAATAAGGGGGAGATGGCAAGGCTTTAATGGAGATACAAACCGTTGTGGTTGCCAACTTTCTGCAGGCACATTTTGCAGAGCAGTTTGCACCGACGGAAAAATAAAATAACAAACCAAAGGAAAGAGAGAAAGGACAGGTGTTTTTCAGCCTGTTGGAAAATAGCTGGCTACTCATGAACCTAGTATCAAGGCCTACTTCAATTTGAATGGAGTGGACACTTCATGCACAAACACTTTGACTGGTTACGGACAAGATAAAGCTCTTGGCTTTAAATAAGGTTTGCAAGTCTGAATATCAACAAAGTACTCGAAACAGAACACTTGGATCCTTAATGGCTTTCTAAAAAGGAGTGCTAGAGTGTGATTTAGTCTTTTCATTACAGTACTTAAGCTACCTTGTTTCTAAGAGACAATATGCAATAGTCCTCTCAATTATTCAGCAGAGATGATAACTTGTGGTCAGGTTCCATCTGTTCCTTGATACGATCCTGGGGGATTTAATACGATGAGATCAGCTCCAGACGTCCTACTGCAAATCTATCTTGAAACCTGATCCTTGAGATGAGAGAGACCCTCGACTGAGGAACATATTTGGCACTACAACTCAATGACGTCACCTTTTTTGGGGGTTTTTTTTTGCCTCTCTCCATTCAGCCTCTCTTTCTATGTATATTTGCTGCTTTCCTCTTTGACATTTTTGTGTTAAGTTCTGGTTCACCCTCACAATCTGATGTATAGACTTGTGTTCTCTGGCAGACCACAATCATTTTCATCTCTTTTATTCTTGTGCTTTCCTCAACCTCTCTCATTCATCTCTCACCCACCACTTGAACTGAATGACATCACTTGGGGCTGCATTTAATCATTTCTGCTTTACAGCTGTGACAGAGGATGGCATTATGTAGCCTTTAGATAGGGCCCCGGCATAAATCACATACTGTACTCTGCAGCTTTTGAACTTTATACAAACTCCACATGGCTAGACAGTTTTTACAGGTTAGAAAATTGGTTCTCAACCCTGGTTTTGGTACCACGGCCCAGTTGGTTTTGATTCCATCTTATCAGGGACTGATTTACACATGGGACAGATGCTGCAGTGCAAACAAACAAAAGTAAAATTGAGCTCTTTTCATCATCATCATCTTTGTGGTTTATCTCAAGTTTCACATGAACACCCTCTTTCCTCTGAAGGCACAGACTACGTGATGCAGTAGCTGTTATGAGGAAGTTTACCACTCTTTTCAAAGGAAAACTGTTTAACTCAGCTGTGGTTCATTACTTTTTGGTTATAGAGGAACTAAATTTGGTTTATATACTGTGCTCCTGCTTTTTAAAAAGGTCATATATGGAAGTGTTTTAGCACGGTGACTCACTGAACTCAAGTCTTCTTTGTCCTAATCTTCTCAAAAAACAAAAACACCTATCTTATGTAGGTACAGCATTTCTTCATATAGGGATATTTTCTTTAAGTACCACTATGCCCACATATATTCAGCAAAAAACAACAAACCTGTTTTAAAAACAACACTGGTAGAGGTACAGGACCCAAATCAGTAAAAAGCTCATTACTGCTTTGCCTGCTAAATATCTGTGCTTGGCAGTACAAACAATAAACAGAAAGTTAATTCCGCATTTAAAAGGCAGATAGTTAAACAGTTAACCTAAAGAGAACCTGAATTCCTGATAGTTCCTAACTCCTTCCATGTCTGGTTACTCTCTGTATCAGTGACTAGTGTGTTGTTGATGAAACTCTCTATTGTTCTGATGTTAATAGCACACCCAGTTTCTGGGAAAGCGTGTCTAGGCCGGAGGTCACTAATGCGGGGACAAACAACCCTTTTGAGTCCAATCTTACAGGTCACTGGACATGCATTGAGCACCAGCTCCCTCTCAGACTACAGTTAGATGACTGACTGAACAGCCAACATTTCAAAACTGGTAATAACATCAGCCAACAGGCTCCGTGTCAAGCTCTCACCCAAACAACCTTATCTGCTTGCACTGACATNNATTTGGGGCAAAGGGATGCCCTAAAATAACTTGTGTGTCTTGACTCACAGAGGCCACAATGAAGGAGGATTTCCCCCCCCGGTCATAAAGGGTAGCGTTCATAGATCATCTTCATTCACAGATTTGCCTCACCATTTTACTGAGGCGTCACTGACCATAATCCCAGTCTTTTCAAACACAAGCACCACACCAACCTCAGGCTCACCCAAGCCGGAGCCTCCTTGATTTAAGTTATTCTTAAACACGGCTTTTACTGTGGCCTTGGGTTGAGGCTCCCCTCCTATCTGGCTGATGAAAAGGCAAATCAGAGAGGCAGGGCACAAACACTGATGATCACAGAATTCACAAAGTTGTAGACATTGCTAGCTAAAATGGACATAATTCTCATGTATTCTCCCAACATCCCTTATTACTGCACAGAGCTGTGGCTGATCTCTTTGCATTATTTACTACCAACTAGGTAACTATAGGACATTTAATTGTGAAGACGTTTGAAAGAGCCATACTCGTAGGCCTCCTCAACTTAACAGCTGATAATAGATTTGTATTTACCTGGCACTATCAGTAAGTTAAACACTTGGTGCTCCACCCACCTTGGCAGCCCATTGATAAGGTGGGTTAGCCAACTGTTAGCCACTGCTGCTTTGACAGATGACAGCAATGAGTGAGCGGTCACAAACACAGCTAACTACAAGGCAGACAGCTAGGTGAATTAAACACACCCTTTCATCGCTAACTAGCAATATTCAGAATGGTGGAAAATGAAGGTTTCTAGCTAAAGCTGAACGTTGTAAACTAGCTAAGGGGGGGCTGAGAGAGCAGATCAGAGCCTCACGTTGATGTTAACCGTTACAACAGACATGGTGCGATAACGTTAGCTTGTGAGATTTCCAGGTTAAATCAGGTAACGTTTTAGCTTTAACACAGGTTAGCTCGGGAGCTAAATCCACTGACGGTTGAATGACAACTCACCTGCACGTCTGACCAGCCCCCACCTTGTGTGTTAGCCTCTCTGGCTCATCATCAATCACACCAACGTTAGCTTCACGCGCACACACCCCTGATACCTACCACTCCTCGAGCTTTGGTCAGTTAGTTTCGGAGGGGAAACGGGCTAACACCGCCCCATTTCTCAGTTTCTCTTACCTCATACGGCAAAGAAGAGGGCTTCTCTTTACTGTGCTGTCATCAAGTTTAATAATTTTGCTACTATTTGACGCACGTAAACGCTTACAGCTGCATTGTTAGCTAGCTAGCTAGCTAGCTTCGGCAACTTTTTAGCTGGACTTCCTGTTGGAGCTTCCGCATAGCCCATTCCTTATCGTCGGCATCCATCAGCTGGTGTAGCAACCTACAGTACCATCAGGGGGGTTTGTTTAGCTTCACTAAAACGACCACTCAGCGAGGGAGACACCACCCACCGAGAGGTATCTTTCAACCAGAGTCTGCAGTAGTTTTTTAAGTCCTATATGAGTTGTCACATCGCAAAGACGCTACTCCCTGAGGTGATAACAACACTGAGTACTCAGGAAATCTGTGCTATCAAGACTTTACCTTATTAGGTAACCTGTAGCAGTCTGCCCCCCCCCAAAAAAAAGCAACTAAAACAACTATTATCCTGATTAACAACAAATACAGTTACTTACCCTGTTAATACAGCTGCAATGTGGATCTCCCTTTTCCTTCCCCCTCTTCCTTTTGTTCTGCTTTTTCTCTCTTGGTCCAGGCTGAGTAAGAGGTGACTGTAATGGTAACTTCTCTTTCTCTCTTCCCCTCTCCAGCTATTAGACCCTCCCCCTGTGCTTTTCAGTCTGGAAAAGGAATGACACCATCCTTCCAAACAAGTTCTTTCTCGTTTGACTTTGGCTCAGGACTTGTGTATTACTATGTAAACAGCACCTCTCTCTCTCTCTCTCTCTCTCTCTCTCTCTCTGTTCATAAACTGTCCAGTCAGACCCCTCCTCCTCCTCCTCCTCCTCCTCCTCCTCTTGCTCCTGCTCTCTTTTCTCTCTCTGGATTCTTGCAGCATTCTTCAGTCAATGACATCAACCCTGTTGCCTCTCCTTGTAAGGTCAGACTGAGGGAGTGAGGGAGCGAGAGGGAGGGAGAGATAATGGGGCTAGAGGCTTGATTAGATACAGACACTGAAAGCGGTCAGGGTTTTAAACACAAGGAGGTACAATGGCGGAAGAAAGTATGTTCAAACAGGGCTGGGCTGTGGAATAGGTTGGCTTTTTTGAGCTTTATTTACTGTGAGGGGGGGAAAAAAAGTAAGACTGGTTTTATGCCTTTCTTTCACTTGCCTCAACAGGCAAAGCTGAGGATCAGATTGTAAAGGCATTATTCTGCTTGTTGCCAAGTGCGCTGCCACATCGTTATTTACTTTGCACCAAGGCAGTAAACATGCAAAAGACTTAAACTGCTTCTCTGAACACGATTAGTACACTTGATTATAGCGAGTAATGACATTTTATTGCTCTTTCTCAAGTCTTGCTGTTGTTCATCCTGACAATATGGATGTGATCGCCCTCAGACTGGTGTTAAATGACACCTCCCATCCTGCACACCAACCACTTCTATGACTTAATATCCTTTTATGTCTCACCCACACTCACACCCACACACACACACACCTCTCAAACCCTTGGCAACTCATATGGCCTACACCTTTATCTTATCACAGTTTCAGGTGTCGTCATTGGTTGTACAAAGCAAGAAATCTGTCATAACATGTCTATTATTGATTCCTTTTGACGTGCATTTTTAGCATTTTAAATGTTAACATTTTGAAAAATGTATTGTTTTACATTTTAATTTTGATAACACAAATACAGTAAAAATGCCAGTAGAGTGAGACCGTTTCACCTCTTGCTAAAGCAAATCAACTCAAGAATTCAAGATTTTACTAGAATCAAGTCTGACTTTTGCTTTACCAATACTTTATTCTGTGCAGAAATGATTAGCCGATTGATTGATTACTCAATCGACAAACAAATAATCAACTATTTTAGTAACTGATCAATGATTACAGTCAGTTTTCAAGCAAAATGACCAAAGATTTGATGGTTTCAGATTCTCAGTTGTGAAAATTTGCTGCTTTTCTTTATCTTATGTGATAATAAACTGAATATCTTCAGGTTTTGGAGTATTGGGGCAGACAAAGCAAGCAATTTCATAACGTCACCTGGGGTTGTAGGAAATAGTGACAGTCAATTTATATTTTTATTTATTAATTGAGAATATAACCCACATATCAATCAATAATAGAAATAATCAGCCCTATCTGTGTTGGTTTAAAATATTTCTAGGTAATCCTGAAATAAGGGAAACAGCATTGGAAAGGATGGAAAGGATCGCAGTTATTTCTCCTACTGGAAAAAGTTTTTCTATGTCTTGTGTTTGCCATAGGCTGAATTTGACACTAAATGACATTTTTAAATGGATGTCTTTCCAGCGAACATCAAGTGTGCACTTTTTATTCTGACTCAGGGCACCTCGGTTAGATTGCCACCAGCTCACAGATCACCATAGGACATTCAGGTTGACACTCAGAGGAGTTGCACTAAATTCAGGTTGTGAAACCATAGACAAGGTTCTCCTACGTGCAAACCTGTGTAGTAGCTGTTGTGTAACCTGTTTCTGCCTGATTCATGTCTGTGAACAACAGGGAGGGGCCTTTGGGGTCTTTGATAGCCTATTGTCCCGCAAGGAATGTTTCCAGTCTCTCCCCACTTCCACTGGGACGAAAAAATGTGTCCAGTTTCCACTCAGAGATTTCCACAGCAACTCGGGCGCTTGTGCTGAGGGAAAAAAAGCGCACCCCATCCAGGCCGCCGGCTCTCAGGCAGGTGACATGCGAGAAGAGGTCAACGTTTGTGTGCCGCTCCAAATTCCAGCCAATTCACGGGCTTGCTTTCTGTCTGACCGGCTAGAGGAGTAAGGAAGCTGAAAATGACACACGTGTAACACTCTTCTGCCCCTTTTTCAGCCAGCTGCAAACATCGGGTGCTGCCATGGTGACTGAAGATCGGAAAGTTCAGATCAGGCAGGGAGAAGGCAGCTCCAGGGTCCAGTCAGTCTGGAGGTAAGACAAAAAAAAGAAAACAGGAGGCCGTCAGAATCAGAGCCAGACAGCCTGGAATGCAGCCAAACCTTGGAATGAACAGTTCCTCTCCCCCTCCCTCTCTAAAGTGCCATATTTCTCTCTCTCTCTCTTTCATGCTGCATTTTTTTCCACCACTTTTCTCCCCCAATCCCTCCATTTCTCAGTCTGCCCTCCATACGCTGCACTTTTATTTCCCTTCCCATCTTTCTTTCCTCTCCTCCCTCTCCGCCTCCCACTGCTCATGTGAGTCAGTACCTGCTCATAATACCTCAGTGCCCAGAGTTAATATCTTGATCTTGGATCATTTCCGATCTGCACACAGGCACAGTCTCTCTCTCTCTCTCTCTCTCTCTCTCTCTCTCTCTCTCTCTCTCTCTCTCTCTGGACACACTCATTTTCTCAACAAAGGAAAAGTGTGAAGGCTCTTGAATGCAAGGTAAATGTTTTTAATTGCTCACACCCAAGTAAATGCATTTTAAAGGCATACAACACGAGCATGTCAGAGTGGACTGTACTGTATATTTGTCTTCTATGTGCGCAGTTAGAGATTATGACTTTGTATTGCTTTCCACTTTTCCTCTGTTAATATAATATGTTGCACGCACAAATCTTGTTTTTGTGAATATTTTCTTTTAAAGCTTTCAAATTTTAATAAAATACACCAAACAAACAAACAAACAAACACTCCTCTAGCCTCCCCCATACGCAAGGGTAAAAAGAAAAGATGCTACAAAACAGAGTTTTTTTTAAAGTTAAACACACATAACAATTCCACCACCGATATACACTCCCCTCCAAAAGTATTGGAACAGTGAGGCCAATTCCTGTATTTTTGCTGTAGACTGAAAACATTTGGGTTTGACATCAAAAGATGAATATGAGACAAGAGATCAACA
>NTHP01000181.1:823955-848938 GCA_003416845.1 Oplegnathus fasciatus
TTTTTTGGAGCGATCAGTGTGCGAGAGGGTGATTGAGAGGGAGATAGAAAAGGGGGAGAGGCGCGAGGAAACCGCTGCAGTGCATTGTTAGGCTGAGCGCACACAGGAGAGGGAGACAGAGAGAGAATCCCCCATTTTAGCTCAACAATATTACAGCAGTGCAGAGATATCTACAACAATGGCAGCCCGGCACTCTCAGCACTGTGCTATTGATCTTGTAGTGGCAACCCAATACACACACACAATCTCATTGTTGTTTTAACCTCTCATTAGATTAATGCCTGTGGTTGTTTTGATCTGTCTGGTTTACAAATTACCCAGTCATCTTATCGTTGTCAGTCAATAACTCAAATTGTTTAGGTAAATGTGATAATGGCTGCAAATTGAATTGGATATTATAAACCTAATATTACAGCTAACATCTTGGTGGTATTGATACCTGTTGTTAAAAAACAAACGCTAATAATGCCTCACATCTTTATTTAGTCCTAATCTGTTTCCCTCAGGCATACTGACTTACTAACCGGATCTCTTCTAAGACACTGCACTGGAGAGAGGGAGCGGGAGGGAGAGCGAGAGAGAGAGAGACACAGAGAGGGAGGGAGGGAGAGAGACAGAGTGTGAGTGATCGAGCGGGCGCAGGAGGGAGAGAGAAAAAGAGAGAGCACAGGAGAGCAAGAAAAAGAAGCTCGAGCCGAGAGAAAGAGAGTCGCAGGAGGAAGAGGGAGAATGCACGGTGTCTGGGCAACACTTCCACGCTTGTATCCAGGGCCTTTGTGAATACACCATGGGATGCATCGGCTCCAGGAGACTGAGTAAGCCCCGCTTCTCTTCCCTCTCTCATTGCGGGCTAGAGGGGGGTTCGGGGGAGGGCGGGTGAGGAGAAGGATGGGGGTCTTGCAGGAGCGAGGGTTTGCGTGGAGGCTATGGACAGGCTTTGTGTGTGTGTGTGTGTGTGTGTGTGTGTATGCGTGTGTGAGCTGTTTGCTTCTCTTTCAGTGCAGTGTGTAAGCCAGCTGTAGATGTATGCTCACAGAGGCTGTATACACAGTATACAGGCAAGATGTCAGAGACAATATGTGTTAAAATGTGCTACTGTGTGTGTGGTTGCATCCCCCACCTCCCCACTCCCCTCCCTCCCTCCTCCCATCCCTTGATTTATGATGCTGTTTGGCAGTATGTATATGTGTGTGAGTAGGAGGCAGAGAGGGATGGAGAGGAGAGAGAGGCGGGAGAGGGAAACGCTGTGATAGTGCTTATTTCTAGGGCGGTATGGCTTGGAGAAAGAGAGGAAAAAGAGAAAAGGGATAATGCCATTGTCAGGGGCGCTTGCACAGTTTGTTATTATTTGCACAAATAATAGGGATAGTGAGGGATAAAGAAACGAGCAGCAGAGGAAGAATTTCAGTGCAGGCAGGCGGGGAGGAGGGGAGGCGGACGGATGGCGATGGAGAGAGGGGGAGAGGGAGGGGCAAGTACGTGCAGGCGAGGATGTGTGGGATTGAAGGGAGTTTTCAGGTGAGGACCCTCCCAGATAAACCCCAAGATGACATGTTAAGTAGATCAACATCAGGACTGCTGCTAAGTGAGGAAAGACTGGAAGGGGTTGTATAAATAAACAGTTGTTGCGGTACATATTCAAGTCCTGCACGTCTTAGTGTGTAGCATGAATCACGCGCTCAGAGGTAAAAATAAACACAGACTTCCTTTGGTGTTTAATATGTATGAACCACTTAGCACATCAGGCTCTTAAACACATTAATGGCAAAGCATCAGTCTGAACACATATTTTTACGTCACTCTGAAAAGTGCATAACCTTTACAGGGGTCATGAATGTCAAAACCAGGTGACAAGACTGGATCTCTGGTGTTTTTTAAACTGCATGTAAATTCTTGATGAAGAGGATTTTTAAAAACATCTAGAATATGCAAGTGCAGAAGAAAGAGTACTACCTGACACAGTTAGGAAGGCAGGTGTGAACTGAATACGGCAGAAACAGTGTTAGAGCAGCTCGGGGCATCCAGATTACAGTATTTGACACATTGCAGAGCAGGAGAGGAGGTCAGGATCCTCTGTCAACACTCAGGTCAAGACAGGAGACCTTACAAGCCCAGCAACTCCAGCTGCTGGAAATAATGTGATTGAAGAAGACACAAGGCTTTGGAAAGGTGCCACATTAATCTGATTGTGGGCCACCTGAATACTGATGTTCATTTTTATATGAGTGATCACAGAAGCTTAAGAATCCAATAAGGCTGCTCTAGTAGTAGCAGTTTTCTAATCAGGGATAAGTGATGAAGAGCTGTGATAAAGGAGAATATGCTTAAGTACACATCCAAAGTACACTGTAGCCAGTCAGTCACATCTAGTAGAGATTGTACATCTACTTAATGGAATATTTCTTGTCAGTTTGTTATCCCAAGCTGTGTGCAGTATAATCTAACATGAAGGTGTAAATAAACAGCACTTAAGAGAAGGAAGACCAGGCGTTTCCAAGCAGCTTGTGTGCCTGAGTGTGGAAATTCTCTTGTAAGCAAGAGAACCAGCAGCAGTGTTTCCGGTCTACAGGCGTGGTTGTGTTTATCCTGGGTGAGAATGGCTTTAGTGTGTGCTATTGATCGGCCTTCTCAACTGCAGTCCACGCTGCCAAGCGGAGATCAACAGGAGGAGCAGCAGGACTGGATCTGTCTCTGTACGGGAGTAGCCCTGATGTATCTGTCTGCCCACTGGTAACACTATCTCTCCCAGCTCCATCATATCTGGGAGTGTGCTCCGTGGTCAGGCTGTGATATCCGTTTGTACCCACACACTGCTGTGTATGTATGTTATCTTTTCCCGGCCAAAATCATGCCTCTGTGTAATACGTCTGTGCCCAGCAGGTTGACAAAGTACATACAGCAGAGCGTCCTGCAGGGAACTGTGCATTTTACTTTGTTTTGGGTGTCATAGGTAATGTTAGAGACTGTAGTCGCATCTTTTTAATCGTAGCAATGTTAATAGAAAGCTTTATTATCCCCTGTAAGGACAGTGCTTTACCATACATCATTCTTAACATTAATATCACTTGTTATTAGAGGTGGCGGTTTAAGTTTACAGTATTTAAACAGAAAGCCCTAGACATAAAAACTCTAGGCCTCATGGCAAATGTTGCAGACGCTGATACATGCAGGCAGAAATAAAGTCAAAAACCTCCGTATAGTCGTGAAGATAGTTATTCATACTCCACTGCAGGTGGAAAATGAGGGCTCACATAAATACCGGGTTTGGATTAGTTCACTTTTACCTTCAGCGGCACAGACTGTGAGTTTCATTTAGACCTTTTGCCAATAAAAGGTTCAGAAAGAATAAATTCTGTATCATTGCAGTAGGTACAGTATACTGTATGTTAATGGTTATTCTGGGTTACGTTTTGAACTGAGAGATTACTGACCCCAACCCTTTTAACATCTGCTTTAGCCCAGCTGCCCCCCGCCATCACTGTTACTGGGTCAGGTGAAGACAGACAGTGATGTACAGTAGATGAGGTGTCTGCATCCATCACCGCCTCAGAGAGCAAAGGCCTTGAGAAGCAGTCGTTGCACATTCTTCTTCACCTCATCGGCAAGGAAAGGCAATGAGATCTACTGTGAAATAATTACAAACTGTATTTCAGTCAGTGACTCAGCTTGTGTGTGCAGCACACAGCTTATGTATGCCTCATTGAGAGCAAGTTTCTACAGCTGCCAAACACAGTGTTAGTAATTCTGTTACAGCACCATGATGTTGATCTCATTTCTAGATGTAGTGTTGATAATGCTATTACCCATAATTGTGCTAAAAGCTGCACATCAGAAGCATTTTTCTGCATCAGGTTACCAGGCCGCACTATACCTGTGAGTGCTGGAAACATTAATCACTGTATCATTTAGGGCAGTGTGAAGATAACTGCTACGGGTCAGGCTGCAGTGGGGAAATTATAAATATGAATGTGGGACATTATGACAACTCCCACCTGTTTGTGCTGCCTCTGAGCAGACTCTCTCTTTCTCTTCAATTTTTTAGCTTTGGTAAGCTGCCACTGCTGGCACACCACTTACTGACTCAATAAGCACTAATAGCCGATTCTGTGTGTGCGTGTGTGTGTGTGTTTTTGAGTTGTATGTGTGTCTGCACACATATTTTTCTGTTACTGACTCAAATGTGTCCCTGACAAAGTATCACAAGTGTCAAGTGCTGAAAGCTGACATCAAATGTTTGGTCTTATTCACGTTTGCTTGTTCTTCGATCACATAGTTCCTGACTTAAAACAAAATTTAGCCAATGTTAAACTATTTAATATAGGTAAAGTTCTTGTAAAGCACATTTAACATTCGATAATTTTGACTTCTTTTGTTAAATGAAAAAATGGTTTGCAGAAAAGCATGTTTCTATTTTGTAAGATATTGTAAAAAAGGGTAATTTTGGTATTGATACTTAAACTCAGGTATTGTATAGCTAGTACCCAGCTTGAGTGCCTGTGTTTCTGCATGTGTCTGCATGCTCAAATGTATATGTTCATGCATGGACCTGTGAATGACCTAAAGTTTGCATCTGCCTCTCGTATGATCGCGCTGCTATATTTATATGCACATAGGCCCATGTGTGGGTGTGAATATAATGTAGGCACCACTGTTGCTCTCACCACTTTGTCCCATCACTCTGGTTTTGCTACCGCATTACAGAGAGGGGTTTCCCTGCCATTAAATTAAAAAAAACAAACACCCCCGCTGCACCATGCCTTTGCACACATTCAGCCAACAACTGATACCATGTCCCGCTATCGCCAGTTTGCAGTCTGCCTGTAAACTGGCAAATCTGGCAGACTGAGGTGGAGGTGGTGATTGATTGGTTTCTGTCCAGGTTGGAAAAGCCTTGTGCACATGAACACATTCAAGGTGAATGACTCAGTGATGTAGTGCCTCAGAGACACGGTGGGACCTGATGACCCTTACCTGTGTGAGTGTGTGTCCGTGTATGTGTGTACACTTATACATCCAAGGACTCCAATGTAGCACATATAGCATAACGTCTTTACCTACAGATTTATGTGCGTGTGAGTGCCTCTGTGTCATATTCTCTACTGTGTGCTGCTATGCTTTGCCTTGTCACTGGATGCCAGGTTACAAGCCAGGATCATTATGGAGGGGAATTGATTAGAATGTATATGGGTGTGTGTGTGTGTGTGCCCTTGTACATATAATTTCCAGCCTGTATGTGCGTGTATGTGGCAGATCAGAAGTAAGAGGCCTGTGTGTGGGCACACGATGGCAGGTGTTTCTGTAAACAATGTGACTCAGCCGCAGAGTGTGTTATGAAATTGAAACATAATGCTGTGAAAGAGAGAATTTCATCCCTACAATTTGATCTGTGTGTGTGTGTGAATTTATGTGCATTTGTGGACGTACTCAGCATCAGTGCCCAACCAGTGCTGATTGTCTCAGTGTTATCTGCAGCTACTAACCACTTCAGTGCTGATAAAGGAAAAAAAGGCCATGTTCTCAAAGACGAGAAGTCTCCTTTGAAAATCAAAAGCAAGAAAGTAAAGATTTCCTGCACACAATATCTGTACACTCCACTAGGTTGATTTCCTCCGCCCCTGCAGGTTTTCTTCCCTTCATCTAAACAGAATCGGATAACAGCATTTTTTTCCATTTCAGGTCTAAATGTTCATTATATATTTAGCAGGCCATTAGGATGTTTATGGAAGTGATCAGGTTTATGATGCTGTGCTGCAGCTGCCTGTGCCAAGATACTCCATGCTGTCAATTTTTAGTTACCACAGTCGGTCCACCAATGACTGCTGTAACCTATTTACCCTGCATCAGTGATGGAGACCTGCACAGGATGGCAGCAACATTCACGCCTAAACAGATTAATGAGGCGTGTCAGGCCTGCCGATGACAGGGGGCATGTAGATTGGGAGTGCCATTTCACCAAGTTCATGGCAATAACTCATGCTGCATGTGTGTGGATTATGTCCTGAGACACACTTAGCTCCATTTCCCTCGACCAAACTCTCCCAACCATCTGGGCTCTGGTCCTCAGCTGCTGAACTCTGGAGCTCAGTAACCCGACATCTGCACACATCACTGCAAGAGGGCTGCTATCCAAGCCGGTACCCCATCGCGGCAACCAGCCTTACTGCAGCTGTCAGGGTAAACAAGCACCAAGCCCCCTGGTTCTTCGCCGATATTGCTGCAGGGCACTGGGAGCACAAAAGACAGATGACGCTCAAATGCTTCCCACTTCAGCAGGAGCCGTCAAGCCACTACAGTCAGAGCTGGAGTTGACAGTGCAGCCGCTGCAGATCTTTGGTTGTTCGTTACGCACGGCCGCGCTGCTCCCTCTTTTTTTTTTCTCCTCCATCTCCCCACCCTCCCTCACTCCTCCTTTCTCCTTCTCCTCGGCTGAGCTAAGCCTGGCTCCCCTATGACCGCAGGGGGGTATCCAGCGCCGCACCACTGTGTGTGCGGGGGAGGAGGGAGAGCGCCAGGGGAAGAAAAGCTGGCTCAGAGCTCTGGTCATGTGCTCTGTTGTTGTTGCTCTTTCCTCAAGGAGGGATCCTGCCTGCCTTCTCAGGAGCAGAATTACGCATTCGCTTAGTATGCTGCTGTGAGCTCAAGAGCATCACCTACACGAGTGCAGAAATACAGAGCGTGCCATGACTTGAGAAACCACTGAGATGCTGGGTAAGGACCATTGACCCTTCATCTATAGAGATATTCCGAGAACTATAAACATCTCTGACTAATCACAGATATAGACATCCAAACCCTCGTGGCTCACTTCACAAATAGCACATGCTTTGGTGTAATCTCATATGAGGCTGAGGCTTACAGACACTAGATGATATACATACAGCTACAAAGGTACACACAATGTACTTAATGTTTCTGGTCCATTGCTGTGTAAAGGCTGGAGGGCTTCCCAGTGGTAGTTTGTACTGCTGCAGTCCCGAGGACTCTTGAGCCATATTGTGATTCATGTGGGGAGAGAGTGACTGTTAATCTACTAATTGGCCAAATGAGGCTGAGGGATAGAGAGGGGAGAGACTGAAAAAATGAAAGAGAGGGAGAGAAACAGGGTAAGAGAGGGAGTGACATTGTGTATGTCCCTGTGCTCTATACTGTATGTTGCTGTAGGCCCGATGTATGTGGGTGTGCATATATGTTCATGTATAGTTTGTGTTTGCGGGGCAGATTTTTAACCCAGATGGGGAAGAAATCTGGGACACTCTCTCCCGCCCAGGCAGAAAATGAGACATCTCTCTCTCTAACTGATATCAGCCAATAAGTAACCATCTCACACCACCCTCCACAGTGCCAATAACCAAACACGCCTGACTAATCCTCCTGAGGTCACACAGAGTTCATTCCTAATAGTGAAAATAGCACTTGAATATAAATGTGTCCATCCTCTCTGAAAATGGCAAGTCCTGATGCAAAGTAGTTTCTTTATACGCCACTTTCCTTTTCAGGAACGCCTCGTTCAAACTCACACAGTTTCTCACAGCTTAATAGCAAGAAGGTGGATTTGCAGCAGCTGCTGTTAGTGCACTTAAAACACTTGGACTGTAAAAACAGTAATTGGCAGTGTACCTGACATTTCTTGGGACATTCTTGAATGGTGTATTTTAAATTTTCACGAGTTAAGTTGCTCAAAGTAAAGCACATTATATTTCCGAAACAGCCTAAATCGAGTTTCACAGGAGAAGTGTTTTAAAACTGAAACAGTGATGTTACATTTTAGTGTTAGGTCCTCAACATCAGTGAGCAAAGTCATATTTGGCTCAACATTTCATCAGTTTAACACTGAAAAACCGATAATAGAAAACCAATTTCTCCACTGACAGAGAACCTTTATGGACCATAATGTAATACAGAAAGAAGAAACGTTTGCATTTTGTATAAGCAGTGTCTTCTTACATGTAAAACTGGAGTGAAGATTGGTTGATATTAGATTTTGAACATTCATTTTACCAGTTTCAGTTAACTTGGAAATATGTCCAACAACAATAAATTAAAGGGACACTCTAGCAATTTAGCATTGCACTTTCATAAAATTGGGGCATTGAATTGAGACATATAAAAAAAAAGATACCGTGACTTTTACTCCCAACTGCTCAAAAAAGTCTTTTGCCAGACCCTTCCTGACTCTTCCTGTAAACATGACTTAAACTCCACGCCCCCCAATTTGTTAGACAAGTTTTGTATTAAAAATTTGCACTGTGGTCTCCAAGCCCAAGCAGAGATACCCGGGTGATGATTTTCAGCCTGTGTAGTGCTCCCCCTGACCAGGAAATTGGCTTTGACACATAAAATCGGTGGAGTGTCCCTTTAAGGTCAATTTACCCTGTGAATGTACAACCAAACTGCTATTTATACATACAGTAACGTCATGTACCTTCTGTGCTGATGTCCAGAGGTATTTAAGGAAACACAAGGAACACTAGCTATAGAAGAAATACACAAAGTGGGTTGAGGGAAACTGGGTCGAACGAAACGGGAAATAAGATACTTGATCACTCCTTGTACAATCAGAGGACCACTGAAATGAGAAGATCACAGGTTTGAATGCGGTACTAACTGCACAAAATGAAGCAAGCCGGCCCTGATTTTGTAGCTGGCACACCCTTCCCTGTGCGAGTAAAGAGGGTCAGTTTCTGGAGTGAAGGCTGTCCCTCGTCTCCTGCCCTTGCAGTGATCTGATGCGACTGGATGGAGTTCAGAGGGAAGGGTAATATCTGAGAGCCCAACAGAGACAGAGTGGAGCTGATGTTTCTGAATCACTGGGTCAGTGGGTCACAGACATCACTGGACATCCAGAGAGCCAACAACTCTCTGTGTTTCTCAGAGCTCCCGAGGAGTCGCTCATGATTGCCAAATGCAGCTGTGAAAAATGTGATTGGCTCAGCAACACACATGCAAACACACACACACACACACACACACACACACACACACACACAGACACACATAGAGTGCTGACACAGAAGTGAGCCCCTCTGAGAGTTGCACACACACACAGACCCTCTGATTCAGAGAGCAGGCACCTAGAGACTGAAGCTGTGTTTAAACTCCATTACCAGTACAGTCTCTGTAATTAAACCAATGTTTTAATTAGGATTTGGACAGCCAGGAAAGAGGAGGGATAATGACGTTCATTTATCCAACAGAGAGCGTGTATTTCAGATGACTCCCATCTACAGTATGCTGGGTGGATGGCTTTGTGTGTGATCTGCCACTGACTCTTCATAGTGCATTATTCACTGAAATGCAGGTGTCATTTACCCGTAGAGGAAGTTCATTAAGGAGAGAAAGACTTTGACTCCATCGATAGAGGAAGCGAAGGCCCAGATAAAGGATTCCCCCGCAGTTTAGACGCTGGTGGTGGTGGAGTAAAGCCTGCAGGTGGTTGATGGAAACTCTCAGTTGAATCTCTTGGAGGTCGTGGTGGTGATTGGGAGGTGGTGGGTTGTACAATAGTGGGTCTGAAAGACAATGACAGAATTTCAGTGATATTTTAAGAACTAAGGGCTGATTGGTTCGAGGAATACGGACAGAAAGATCAATGGTGACATCAGGAAATAAATCAGAGTTAAAGGGGCTAAAAGAGGCTGATCTCTCATATTTACACCGATCTGACTGGTCTTATTTGCCATGAAGAAGTGAACTCGCATAGAAAATATGAGAAAAAACTCAATTTATAAATTGATGAAGACTCCAGGGAAAGAATGTGTCTGTTGTTCAACATTAAATACAGGCAATTACAATTGAAATTGATTCATAGCACATATTTGACACCAGAGAGGCTTCATTTAATGAACTCTTAAGTACTCTTAAGTAAATTAGAAGTGGGGAATTTTACGCATATGTTTGAAACTGTATCCATTTGTTTTCTTTTGGAAAAAATGTTGAAGAAACCTTGACCACACATAACAGAGAGAATATATGTACAGAATCCTGTTTGTTTCTTTTAGGGGATGCTTCAAAGCTTACAACCCTTATCAATAAAACCAAAACTTTTCTAACAATAGTGATAACGGCAGCCAATAAATGTAATGCACTTTGAAAGACAGTTATCCCCCCTCTGTATCAATGTGGTTAAATGAGTTGTTATCCTCTGTTCCTCATAAATGAGATTAGATTCAACTTTATTGTCCTTGCACAGAGAACAGGTACTGAGACAACTAAATGCAGTTTAGCATCTAAAAGCAGTAAAGTGCAGAGTATGTCCATGTGTATAGAGCTATAGGGGTAGATATGAATGAATGAATGAATGAAGTAATGAATGAATGAAGATATATACAGTATGAGTATGTGCAGCAGTTACAGTAGGCAGTGCAGGTATAAGTATAAAATATATAGTGCAGGATAAAATATATAGTGCAGGTGTAAAATTATGTTTAATTTAAGAAAAACCCCTAATGAGTTTTAAAAAGTTTGGGGTAACCTGCTAGATTTCTAATCTAAATGCTGAAAACAGTAAAAAAAAAAAAAAAACCTCTTATTTTTGTGGTTCTATTTATTCTTTTACTGTATTTCCCCCCTACATTTTGAGAGTGTGTTAACTGCTGTTGATATATTTATCTTTTATTCCTATTATGACTCAGACACCCTATGAAAGTTGTTTAGTATAAATGATTGTGTGTGTGTGTGTGTTTACTGTTCTTTTGGTGGGAATCGTGTATGTATGGACTCTGACAACAGGGGAAAAGGGAAGTGACAGAGATGATTAAATGGGGAGAAATAGCAGAATTTCCCCTGTAGAGGAATAAAAGCAGAACATGAGAGAAATGTTGAACTTTAGCCAAAGCTTCATGAACAATAGGAAAGCTACGTTAGTGAAAGTTTTGGCTCATTTTGTAATTTGATTGAGAATTGAGTGAAATACAAAGAATAAAAATGTGTTTTCCTTTTCTCTTCTCCTTTCCTGTTTGTCTCTTCCTTCACCCTGCTTTCAGCGGCAGATGGCGTGCCAGTCCAGAAAGATGGGGAGCAGGTAAGTCTTCAGCAATCCCTCTGGCTCACCCCTCTTGTTGACTTCCTCTGACAGTGGACTGTTGCCACCTGAGGAACCAACATGGCGGCTGATTTAAAAACCAGTTTCACACGCAGCTGTGTGATGAGCTACAGCAGCTCACCCCACTAGCTCTCTGTAACTCAAGGCGCTTATGCTATTAGATTAGTGAAGTAGCACACATCATGTCAATGTCAGTCGCTGAACTTCCACCACACTTCCCTGCCCGAGGTGGGGTGGCGTAGCTGGAAGACTGAACAATCGCTGGTTCGGTTGGCTCATTGCTGTTGCTATGACGTCTGTTGCTTGATGTCCATCAGACAGAGTCACTGCTGGTTCAAAGCAAAACAGCACCGCTCTCTCTTTCTCCAACTTCTTACACGCCATTACTATATCCTCCTCTCCTCTCCTCTCCTCTCCCCTCCTCTCCTCTCCTGTCCGCTCCTGCTGCTATACTGATCCCTTGCTCTAAAACTGATCCCTCCGAGACAGGACACAGGAGAGGGAACCATTTTGGACAAAAATGTAGAGAATGCTACTTTTTCACCAAATGCACTGTGGACTGATCCCATCATTTATTTATGCATCGTGCCCCAGAATGCCCTTCGGTCCTATGGAGAGAAAAGAAACAGCCACACACACACACACAAACACACACACCAGCATTGTCAGGACTATTGGAAGGAACACAGGAAAAGCTGCTTCAAGGGGGCCCGGCTCGAGCACTCAAGTGTGTTAAATCTCTCATCACACCCACTCCTGTGGAGGGAGAGGAAGAAAGAGAGAGAGAGCGAGATGAGCAGAGAGTCAAAGAGCGAGGAAGTGGGAGCAAAGAATAGAATTACAAGAAAAAGAAGGAGTGAAGAAAAGAACGGGAAGAGGCTGATATCGATTAACACGAGCTATCTGGATACATGCTGCATGTAGCTGATGGAGATAGTGAACACCACCATGGTAGTCACTCCTGCATTTAATGACCTTTTCTTTACATAAAACTGTCTGTTGACCAGCGGCGATCAGTACATTTATTCAAGTATTTTGAGTATTTATTCTTTATGCTACTTTATACTTCTACTCCACAACAAAAAAGAGGGAAAGATTGTACTTTTTACTGCACTACATTAACTTGACCGCTTCAGATACTTGATTTAAATTTTACATAAAGAATATACATATAATGAGTGTAAAAAGTAGTTAAAATTAGCTCCACCTACAAGATTAAAATGCTGCTAACACGTTAATATAATAAACATGATAATATAACATAATGAGTACTTTTACCTTTAATACTTCAAGTACATTTTTCTGATAATACTTATGTACTTTTACTTAAGTGAACTTTTGAATTTAACTTTTACTTCTAGTTGAGTATATTTTATATTGTGTTATTTCTATTTTTTACTTATATGGAGGGAAGGAATGAAGGCAGGAAGCCCAAAACCAATGTTTAAGCTCAAAGGAATAGTTCGACATTGTGCAAAATACGCTTAATCGCTTTCTTGCAGAGAGTTAGACGAGAAGATCGATACCACTCTCATGTCTGTATGCTAAAAAAAACAGGGGAACAGGGGGAAACAGCTAGTCTGACTCTGTCCAAAAGTAACAAAATCCAGCTACCAGCACTTCTAAAGCTCACTAATTAAAACGCTGTATCTTGTTTGTTTAATCTGTACAAGAACCAAAGTGTAAAAACGTCACATGGTGGTTTTACAGGAGATATATGCCAGACTATTTATTGGGCAGGTGCAGAAACTTCCTAGAGTCTATGCAGGGTTTTTGTACAGATTAAACAAACAAGATATTACGTGTTAATTAGTGAGCTTTGGAGGTGCTGGTAGCTGAATTTTGTTACCTTTGGACAGAGTCAGGCTAGCTGTTTCCTCTGTTTCAGGCTGTATGCAGAGCTAAGCTGCTGGTTCCACCTTCACATTTACTGTACAAAAGAGTGCTATCGATGCTACCATGTAACTCTAAGCAAGAAAGTAAATAAGCGTATCTCCCAAAATGTCAAGTACGAGTCGAGTACTTCTTCCACCACAGCTGTTTACATTGCAGGGTTTCAAATATATAAAAATGGAGACACGGTCGCCTTTGTGCCAGGCTAGGAAAACTAATGAACTGAAAAAATACAATTGGAGAGGACATACGTGCGATAAATGTCAGGGACCAGTTTGTTTATTTACCAGTTTATCTTTGCCCAGCCTCCACTGTGTGTGCAGAGGGACAGGAAGGTGAAAACATTTCAGCACAGCCACTAACCCACCAGTGTCCCCGGTCTAGTTAGTGTCAGTCCAGCTGATAGAGAGAAATGCTGTGGCAGAGGCTGCTGCTTATCTGCTTTGTCCCCAGCATCTGCCTTTACACACACACATACATAAACACACACATAAACACACACTACCTCCTGTTAGCCTCAGTCCCCTGTCTGTCTGCAGCATCAGATACCGTTCGACACAGCACTGACATCTCTCTCTCTCTCTCTCTCTCTCTCTCACGCTCACACACGATTTTCCACTGGCTTTCAGTGTTTTTGGCAGCACATGTAACCAGAGAGGAGACTCATTCATCCGTAGCGTATTCACTCTGCTATACATAACTAAGCAAATATACTGATCCCTGTTTAATCCCCTCCCTTCTCCCTGTCATTCTGGCCCTGGACTCTTGCCTTCCTCGTTCCTGGAAAATCCTGTGTATCTGTCTCTTTTTTTCCCTCTCCCCTCACTTAATTTCTTTATTTTCCTCTGCATGTCCGACGTGTAACCCCCCCTCTGTCCCTCCTCTCTTTGTCTTCTCCCATTCCCCCTCCCATGCATGTTGATGTTCTCTCTGTCCTGTCACTCTCTTACTCTTTCCCCATCCCTCTCTCCTCCTATTTCTCTTCCTCAGCATGGACGTTCAGAATTTTCATGGGAAGGAATCAATGTAAGTGTTGTGACACCATTCCTTCACCTACTACTTTTCTTTCTCTATCTATTGGTTTCTTTCACCTGTTTTGATTTAACTCACCCTTTAGCGATCAGCTCTGTCCCCCTCATGACTCCCCCCTCCTCCACCTGGGCTTTACAGTTGACCTCTTTCGGTTTATCGTAGTGTTGCACGGTAGTGAGCACAATCAGAACCACTTATTGGTGCAGAATAAAAAAGGGCAAACTTGGAATCAGGATTTGGGTAATGCAGACTTGATCTTTTGTATTAACCCAACATCTCCATCACTTCTCCTCTCCACTCACCCCTCTCTAACACACACTGTCTCGATGTCTTCATGTGCCCTGTCACACCTCCCATACTATCTTTTTCTCCACGCTTTTTTCCCCTCCTCCATTCCTCTCTCTTCTCTCCCTCTAGCTGTCTATGGAAGACACCACGTCAATCCTGCCTCGGCTCAAGAGGAACTCAAACGCCTACGGCATCGGGGCTCTGGCTAAGTCTTCTCTGTCAGGTGTGTCAGGTGTGTGTCTGTGCTGTAACTGGTAAACCGACCCCATGTTGGCTCCGCCCTCACTGGGCGCTGGAGTCAGCATGGTACCCGAAATGGGTTCCCCTGTATCACTTCCTCTCCACACTGCGATGACACTCGTCAATGGCTCCTCGTGAGTCATTGACGGAATGAATTCAGCCTGAAAAACACAACACACACACATAGTTCATCATCACACAGCTTGTTGCTCTAAGAAAAGGTGAGTGGGAAGTGTAGTTTTGTTATGTTAAGTGGTTGTGAAATTGTGGTGTCCTGAGCAAGTTTTAGTATGGATGTTTTGAACCGTGTAAAGTGCTGTGTTAAACAGAGTTAAGTGCAGTGTAGTGAAGTGTTTTCTTTTAGTGCAGTGGTTTTGGTTGAATCCAGCTGTTTTGTGCAGTGCAGTTTATTTGAGTGCAGTGTATTGCAGTACAGTGAAGTGTAGTGCAGCTGCTGCATTGTGTGGTTATGTGGTACTGATTTGTCCAATAATTTATTCCCATAATTTATTCATAAATCTCATCTCCATGCGCCACCATCAGAGAGAATCAAACAACCAGGGATTTACAGTATGTGTCATCATCATGTGTGGGTCACATGAAATATGGAGCACGGCTGTTCTGCAGATATCAGCTGGCATCAGCTTGGCAGCGGGAAAAGAGTTTCTTCTTTAAAAGATGTATGTTCTGCAGCGTTTGCATGAGTCAAGTTCTTAGACAGACAGCGAGGAGAAAGAGAGCAGCTTTCTGCTTAGCCAGCGCAGCTTAGCAGAGGTGTGAAAGCTATCATGTCAACAAGCCAACCTCTCATTACTCATGCCACGCAGCCACCTCACCCCAATTAACCTATTCCATCCCACAATGCACCTTTGTCAGACAAGACACATCCATTCCCTCCTCTCCTCCCTGTAGCTGGTACAGATGATGGCTCAGTCTCATTAAACACATGCATTTCACCTCCACGACCCTTGTCATTTAGCTATTCTCGTAATCCATGTTCATGAAGACCCTCATTAAACTACAGGCATTTCAATGGTAGGATTCGACTGATGATGTTTTTCTGTACTGGTTTATCTTTGTTGAACCTGCCAATAGTTGATATTTTAATCTAATATTTAATATTTATTAAAAACAAACATCCCAGAGGTTATTCAGTGCTTATTCAGTGTTGCACCCAGAATTCTTATCATCAAAACAAATTTATATAATGGGACAGGAAGAGATATTACTTAACACTTACAAACTATAATCACACATTTATATATACTTAGTTAAATAAACTTCATTATATCCGTCATATTTGAGGAGAACAACACTGACCGTCTAATTATATCCTCCCAGTTGCCAAACCAGTTTATCAGTCGAACCCTACTGGATATCCATAGTTTCATCAGTCATCACAGCTTCCTTGACCAAACAGCAAAACACACTTGATGATAACATGTCTGTCTTCTGTCTGTCTCTCTCCTTTCTCTCTGTCCATCCTCTCTTCCCACCACTTTATCTTCTGCTTCACTTCCTTCTCCATCTTTCCGCTGATGCTGCATCCCTCAACTCCTCTGATCACCCCCGTATCAACCTCTCACCTCCCATCCTTTCTCTTCACACTCTTGCGATCCTCATCCTCCCTCCCTCCCCCCCTCTCTCCCATGTCTTTCCCACCACCAGGTGTGACCCGCACAATGAAGGAGAGAGTGACCAAACCCACAGCCATGGCCCAGGGTCGTGTCGCTCACATGATCGAATGGCAAAACTGGGGCATGCAGACGGTGGGTGCAGGGGGCATCCCCCAGTCCCGCATCACCACCCAGGAGCGGGAAAAGGAGCGGCGGCTGGAGAACGATGCCTACAGTGACCTCAGCGACGGAGAGAAGGAGGCCCGTTTCGCCGCAGGTTGGAAACACACACACGGACGAGGGCAGGCGCCCCACAGAGCCTGTTAACTGTCATCAGCAGAATTATGTGCTCATCACCTCACTTTCTGGGATTTATGCCAGTTATTCAGACAATTAATTATAAAGCAGGTCCTCACAATGATCCTGGCTCGTCCTTTCTGACCTCAGGTATCCTGCAGCAGTTCGCAATCTCGGAGGCAACGCTCCTGGCCTGGTCATCGATGGATGGAGAGAGCCCGCGGTCAGGCTCAAACCAGGGCAGCGTGGCTCATCTGAGTGAAGTCAACCAGGAGAGCATCACCAGTCGAGGTAAAGGACTAAATATGACTGCAGCCGAAGTTGCTTGTGTTGCAGAATTAAGCAATCTTTACATGAAGGTAAAGATTGTGTCGGGGGGGGGCAAAACCACCAAGTTATAAGCTAGATAGTATTTTAAATAAATAAATAGAGATAGATAAATTAACAACATGCTATAAGAAAATTTGTCATACAGCAGTGATGCAGGAAGTATTAAGATCATTTGCGTAATTGTAAAAATACTCGATTAAAAGTAAGAGCCCTGCATTCAGAAATTTAATTAAGTAAAAGTAGAGCAGTATTATCAGCAAAGTGACCTACAAAATTTTATGTTGTAGCTAGTCAAAGTAATTATATTTTTTTCTACTTAATGTGTGGTGGAGTAGCAGTATAAAGTAGCATAAAATGGATAGTACTTCAAAACTGTACTTAATTATAATGGAGTAAATGTATTTAGGTACTTTCCACAACTGGCATACAGTATATTTTGTACATATTTAATGAAATAAAATATAATAGTATATATATATTAGTATATGTTGTAAAGAGTAATAACGATGGAATACATGGCCAGCATTAAAACAGCTGTGTCAAATGTTTGCATAGGTGCAGACAAGCAGCTTGCAGTATAGCATGTGTCATGCTGCTTCATAATGAGAACATACTGTTCCATCTTCTCTCTGCAGGCTGGAGGGTTAGCTCATTATTAATTTCACATTTCCAGCGTGGACTGTTGGAAGGTAAACTCAGGCACTGCATCTGTATAAATAGACATTTTGGACATATTTATACCACAACACTGTCTTTTCTGCTTATGAAGTTAGAAGTGCAGACAATTATAATGAGTGTTTTGTTGTTGTAAGATAAACCTCCTTAAGGATGTGACGCTGTTCATTAATACATTTGCATCTAATGATCTCCTCGTTTTTTAGTCAAATAAACTTTTAGGGTGAAAGCGTGTGGCTGTGTTTACTCTCGGGCCCAATTTGTACCCGTCCTCTTGAGAGAACGAGAAACTGCACAAAATCAAGGCTGTGTCTGCACTATACAGTTTGACACAAGTGATGAATCAACAGTGGAAGTTGTGCCAGTGTTCAAACTGTATTCAGTACATCCAGGAGAGTTTCTGTCATAACACTTATTCAGCCAATGTGGAGATTTTTTTTCTCCTGAGCTTTTTGATTTAGCTCCCAGTCAAACCTACTTCTTCCATTCAGAAGGCCAGATCAAAGCCAAAATTCAAACTGATTTAGTCTGCTGCCCTTCGAACGCTTTTTAATTGTACGATAGCAGCTGAACCCAGATTATCCAAACACAATTAAAGGTATGAATTACCTTAAAACTATATCAGCATTTGTCACAGGCTAAATTGTTGGTCATTAGAGGCTGGATATTTAACAGGTGAAATAAAATGCTGATGTTTTTCAGACCAATAATGATCAGTTTGGTATTTAGTTCTGAATTAAAAGCAAAACATCAGCAGCATGATATCAGGATTTCCCCGGTTTTATATTTCCTGATATTATGAAGATCATATTATCGAGAAAATTCAATCTGTTATGCTTTTTTCTACTAAAACTTAACCAAAACTCTATCGTACCATCTTCCTGTTATCAACAATTCTGCCAGTCTGGAGAGCGCTAATAGCAGCTGCTGCCTTTTTCACTTTTTCCAGATCAGATATTGCACCACTCTTCAGCAGAGGTGTGGCCTCACACGTACGTCTCCCAGGGCCACTACTGCCTCTCCTCCTCTGACGCCTGGGAGCCGATCAACAACGATCCCTCCGGCGTGGCGTCTCCTGCTGCCGGCTCCTACGTTATGGGGAACGATGGGTACGACGGGCAGGCGGCAGCTCACTTCCTGTCGCAGCAGCAGCAGCAGCAGCAGTTCACTCTTCAGCAGCAGAGTCAACTACAACAGCTGCAGCAGATCCAACAGATCCAGCACTACCAGCAACAGCAGCTCCTGCAGTATCAGCAGCAACAGGTGACTGGCGGAGAGCAGGTGGAGGCTCAATTCTGTGGGTGTGGCAGGGTCCAGCCCCTGTGAGATACCATATGGAGTTGAAATTTAGTATGTGAGCATGTTTGCTGTTGCTCAAAGTCACTCCAAGAATGCATAAACCTTGAGCAGTCCCCAAGAATCAGGACAAGTGCCCCAGAAACTCTAATTTTGTTTTTTTATGTTACAACATACATCTTCTATGTCCTCAGAAAACTCTTTTATAAACTTTTATAAACTTTTTCAAAACCAACTAAATAGACGTGAAATCAGTCACTCGGCTAAAAGGAAACGTTGGTTTTCATGTGAAGTGGGAAAGTTCATTGTTGTCTTTGAAAATAGCAGTTTGACAAAATAATCTTAACTCAAGGTTTTTCTTATTTTGTTTCTTTTCAGTTGTTTTTCATTGTTTTTTTAAGTTTCTCTCAATTTACACCAAATTTCTGTGATTACTTGGCCAACAAAACACTTTATTTTACAGGTCCACAACTATCTAACCCCACTAACTAAGAACTTTAACATACATAAACAGCAAGTTGGAGCTAAAATGAAATAATAAGCCTCAATCTCATATATTCATTAAAAAAAGCTGCTCCTCTCCTCCTGTACACAAAGAAAAGCAGTATTGATCACTGGCATAGTCAGAAAGTGGTACACTGTAAACTGTTTACTGTATAGCCTTTCTAATCCTTTGTTCTTGGCTGCCGTCATGAGGCTTTGTGTATTTTGTCAAACTGTGTCACCTCTGACATGGAGGATAGACTTGAGTTGGAAAACAGGAGACACACAAGCAACAGATCTCAGCTCTGCCTCTTCTTCCTCCCCCTGTTTCCAGTCGCTGGAGCACAGGCTGCACAGTGCCAACCACTCTTTGCAAGCGACGCCCAACAGCACCATCCACAGTCTGGTCCATCCCGCTCACCCACCATTGGTCGATCTGTGGAACACGGGGCAGATGGAGGCCTATCAGGCGGAGGCCGGAGGCTACATGGGTGTGGCAGCGGTGGTGGAGCCGAGCCTCTGTGTTCCCTCTGGAGACGAGATGGTGGGAACAGAACACTCCCCGCTACTGGAGCAGCAGGAGGAGGAGGAGGTCAAGGTGAGGTGAACGTAGGGTTAGATTACATAAAATTACATCTTCAGTTTTTAATATTTGATCTGTGAAGTGCTGAGAACAGTAAAAGACCATACTGCTGGTTTTATTCCATTAATAACAAATCATGTGTCATTTACATGAATTATTTTTCAAATTATTCCATAAGATTTATTTCCAATCATCTTGGCATGGAAATGGGTTGGTTTCAATTCATGCCAGTGTGGTAATAACTGGTGCTGAAATGATTTGTCGATTAATTGATTAGTCAATTGACAGAACAATAATCAAAATCTTTGATAATTATTAAAGTCATTGATCAAGCAAAAATGTGTGTAAATGCGTGTAAATGTAAATGTTTGTCTGTGTAAATTGAAGACTTTGAGTTTTGGGCTGCTGACTGGACAAAACAAGCAATAGTTACTTTGGCTCTGAGAAATTGTGGTGGACATGAAACGATTAATCGAGTAATCAAGTAATCAAAATAAATATTGGATTAATCCATGATGTAATTGCAGCAGTAGTGAGAACATCAACTTGCAGTGAACAATCTGTCACCTCTAAGTGATGTAATTGTAAGAACAGAACTCCGACTTCTGACCAGCGACCCTTTTAAAGGGGCACTTCTCAGCCTGTTAAAACAGTTGTATAATTTTAGCTTAGCTTTAGCTTTCCAAAGTTTGGGGGAAAAAAACCTGGTGATGTTAACAGAAAGCCTGTGTTACAAAGCAGGGTCTAATGAAAGATGCTTATGAGTTGCATTATGGGAATTGTCAGAATTAGAGTTTTTGGAGCTTGACCCACACTATGGAGTAAAAATCAGTCTCAGGTCTCTGTTGCTTCGTTTGTGACCATTTTTTTAAAAAAAAAATCTGTTTCTTGTGAGTCCTTAAACTTTATGGAAGTGCAATATTAAATTGCTGGAGTACCCCTTTAATGCACAAAACTGCCAAATCCATATATCCTCTTCATGATGTCTGTGTCGCTTTGTTTGATTTCGCAAAGACATAGCTCATGAATGTAAAGACTCTGATATATCTTGGATGTTGAAGCGTCCTGCACGCAGCACCAACAAGAAACAGTTTGTGACTATGATTTAATAAACCATAAATTTCCATCATAGACAACTAAATGTCAACTGTGATGGATTACGCAGTTCAAGCAAGCCTGGGAAGTCTTTCCCAGTTGATATTCAGACTCTGCTGGTTGTCTAGAAGATGAGAAATTAATCTATAAACCTACTGAAGTCAGTTGGCAGTAATCTAGATAATAGAAGACTCAATGGGATAAAACTTGGAAAATCACCAGTATGGACCCTCACTTATATTGAGATGGATAATGAGTAATGTATGGATGTGAACTTATTGCTAAACAGCTTCTGTGTGTGAGTTGACTGAACTTCTGTGTGTTTCGCTCCGTCTCTCCTGATCAGGAGGAGGAGGTGACACTGTGCATGGAGCCAGAGCCGGCCACGCTGACTCCGCCCACACAACAAGGGGATGCCTCTGGGGGCAGTAGTCCAGGGCAACTGCCGGCAGAGCCACTCACAGAGCGGAAGGCCTCCGATGTCACCTCCGGCCTCGTTCAGACGCTAGAAGAGAAGGACGAGGAGGGGCCAGCCGCTTCCATGGCAACCAACTGAGTTCCTCACTGTCAAGAGACTCCTTATTACAAACTGACCGGGGAGTCAGCGAGAAATGAGCGTAATAATACAATATATATCTATTAATCTGTTCCTTTTCAGGTATCAAAAACACAACTTTTTGGTTGCGAGATGAATTCTTCAAAATGGTGAGAAACAGATTTGAAAGTGGACTCACAATGAGACAAGAGCTGATGCAACAAAGGACACCTATTTCTTTGTAAGCCTTACATCCCAAAGGTAATTGAAGAGAGGAGTGAGGATGGAGAAGTTGAAGAGGAGGAGGAGGAGCACCAACTGACCGAGACATTTCCATCAGGGTAATGAAACCACGTTGAGATGAAGAGGAGGGGAACGGAAACATGCATGCTTTTTATGAGGACAAGCAACTCGACCCTGTCATCGTCTTATAATAATAATGAAAATCTACCATAATAAAACATTATAATAAGAATAATTTTGTAATAAAGCAAAAAAAGAAGAAAAAAAGAACAAGAGAAAAATCTATGTATAAGTGTATGATAAGATATAACAGTTTTCCTATGGGAGAACTACTCTGTTTACAGCTGTTACTCAACATATTAGATAGCGATTAATTAATTTCCCTGCTGCATCGAACACACACAGTATACTTTATTAATGGCAACCCAAACAATTTCACATGTAATTAAAGTAGGCTCAGAAAATGTCAGCATTTCAATGAAATGCAGATTAACCCTCTAAAAATAAATTCTTCTATGATGTTGTGGCACCAGGATGCCTGCGGCACAACCCAGGGACAGGCCTGTCCTGCTGACTGCACACACTAAACTCTGCACAGATAAGGATTGTACTGTAAGAAAGTGTGCTTCCTACTCTGTCTCTCTGTATGCATGTTTCTTCAGAGTACTATGGAGTACCTGTACTATACAGCACTGTATAGACTTTGCACTGAACCATAGTATCCCAGGTGGGGCCACAGTGGGCCTGTGGTGGGCATAAAGACAGAGCTGCATAAGCGAATCTCTTTTGCACTGATGCAATCCAACAGATCAGAGGTTGCCTTTGGACGGCCGATGTTACCCAGTTCCCACTCTTGAAAGCTTTCAGCACCACCGACAACCAAAACCGAGCCACTTAACAACACAAACCCTCAGCTGCTTTTTTTTTTTCCCCATAGAGGTAGTCGCGATAAATTGAGGATGATAACCACTATTTGAATGTACTGGAAGACAGACGGCAGTACATGAGCGTTTGTTTTTGATGTCTCCTCGCAGTCCANATCAAACGCTTTTATTAAGAAACAAAGATAAACAAAGCGAGTCTTTCAAACGTGTGGGAGGGAGCTGTTGAAAGTGGATTCGCTGCTTGCTCACCTAGACCACCAACACTACACACACACACACACACACACACACACACAAATATCTAAATTGTAACCAGCAATAGGCAGGCAAAACACTGGCTTCCCAACAGACCAGTGTCCGCTCTGTCATATAGATGTAAATAGTCTGAGTATATAAAAATCGCCTCTCACTCACAGTCACAACTGTTCTAGTACAGTATGATTTCTTTATTTTTTTACACCTCTCAGTCCCACTCTATTTTGGGATTGCTCTCAAGCTCACACTTTAGGCCTGAATTTTTGTTTTTTGTCCTCATGTGTACCACCACGCAAAGACAAAATGAAATGGAGGAATGTTTTGTGTTGTAAATAGAGCGATCTCTCAAACTGGAGAGTGTTTCATCCGGTCAGTGGGGAAACAAAGGACAGCAGTGGGTCCGAGTTCACATGGGGGAAATCGCAGCCCTCGTGCCGCTCAATCAGCCAATCAGGGAATAGAACAGAAGACTAGGACTGAACACTAGAGCCGAATAGATCGGTGTCTTCCTGCTCATCGTGATTACTGTGAAGCAGCTGCCTGGAGTGTGATAGTGATTATAAATGATGTTTGAGGAAGCACGTTTTCATTTTTTTTCTTTTTTCTTTCTTTCACCTGAGGAAGATTTGGGTGTTTTCCAGCGAAGGAGGATGGGGAGTTAAACAGAAACAGTGAAGAAGAAGAAGAAGAAGAGCGTGGACTTTCTGTGCATGACTCACTGACGAACTTTACAACAAACACAATCGCTGTTTTCATCTTTTTCTCTGTTGGGGGAGCACCTTTTCTCCTCTCACTTTGATGATTGTGTGAGAAACTTTCAAGATAAAAAAAAAAAAACGGTTTATTGACTTGAATGAATTTCTTTATCGATTGCTTCTTTATGCAATGTTGGGGACAATGTTTATTTTTCTACTGACTTGTTGAAATCCCTTCCAGTATAAGTTAGAATGGGTGTCAACGGTTGTAAAGCAGTCTTGTTTCGGTCTGGTTTTGAGCACTTTATACCATCGCACCCTCGTTAACAGATTATAGAGACGAATAGTTTGGCAGCTCTCAATTATAACAAATCTATCATCATTTTATTTCACTTCAAGAATCCCTGTTTAGTCACTCATGGAAACAAGAGGGCTCAAAACTGCAAACAGAATGTCTTTACACAATGGCGCGTATTCATTTATTTATTGAACAATTACTTGGTGGGGAGGAATAATGTGACAGCTTGTACAGAGTCTATAATTTCATGTAGGTAACAACCCTTCTGGGAGCAGTATCTGTTTCTTTATGAGTCCCTCGGTTTTAAAGATAATAATGTGGTGGAAAGACTGTTGCTTTATACTTGTTGATGGCAACAAATGCGAGGCTAATTTGGACTTAAAGAGATATTAGTTCATACGGAAACATGCATGGACTTGATGAAAAGACACTGCTTCAGTTTGGGTTATTTTGTTGCTTTTTTTCTTTTCTTTTTTTGTTTATCAAAATCTCAATGAATGAATAAACTAATAACAAGAAGCCAAATATATTTCTGTGGATGTTAAGGTTTACTGATCACATCTTTGTTAACCGACTGGTTCGCAGTTGAGTTCCTCTTTTTGTATAATTCTACTGCCATCTTCCACGAGTTACAGAAACTTGTCTGCAGGCATGACGCTCAAAATCTGCTTCTGGTCCTCTGCCTTTCTCCTTCTCTCTCTTTCTATCTCTTTGTATCTGTTCTGTATATTTGTGTCTGTCTGGATGTCTGTCTGTCAGTGTACAGTAAGTTGTCTGCTGTCTTTGTTGGAAGAATCACTGCCTAAAAAAAAGAAAGAAAAAAAACAAGTTTCCATGTCAACCAAAGGGGATTTGAGGCAATCAGACATGTAACATAGATATAATTTGGAAATGTGTGGCAAAAAAAAAGTAACCGCTGTAAAAAAAAGAAAAAAGAAAAAATGCTGTAAAAAATTGGATGGCTTCTGTAAAAGTCTGTATAAAATTGGATTTATTTGTTTGAAATGAGGCAGTGTGGCTGGTGATACCAGTGTACACTCATGACACTCACACCTATGCATGCTTGTTGGACGGTTGTCACAGGACGGTTCTTCCACGTGGTTCCCCCTCTCTCTCCTCTTCTGTCAACAACTCTCTGTTTCTTCCTGTTTCTCTTCCTTTCCCCTCTTTTTCCTGCACGACAGAACCTCCTACGCCCCCCCCC
>NTHP01000181.1:848989-871983 GCA_003416845.1 Oplegnathus fasciatus
CCCCCCCCCGCCCCGCTCCTTTACCTGTCTCCTCTTCTTTTCCTCTGGTGGAGAAAGAGCAAATAAACAAACCGACAAATGGCATTTTCCTGTGCATATGTGTGGATATCTTTTCCAGGGTGTAAATAATTAGATTCTCACACGTTCAGCCCTTTCTCGAGAGAGCCTCAACACATGTGACATGTCTTTTTTTAACCATGTTCAGCAGCAGCCGGTGTCTCTGGCCAGCTCATTGGTGCTTGTCAGACAAAACAGCAATCACCAAGGACCTGGCAGCAGTCTAATCCAGCCTGTCATGCTTTTCCAAAAACATTCCTCTCCAGTCCTTATCAAGGATTTTATGCCAGGAGAATATTAATGACAAATTCTCAGAGACAGGCCTCCTCTGTAGGGACTGGCTGCTTATTTGTTCAAGCTCACACAGGAATCAGAGACTGAAACACACTGCTGACCTTCACAGCACAAAAATGTTTGTATGCTCAGAGATATTTTCTTTTCAAGCCTGAACGCTGGAACACTTTCACTCATACACTGATTTTTTTATCTGTCTATCGGTCTTCCGCTTTGGATGGATTGCCATGAAATGTGGTACAGACATTGATGCCCCCTTCAGGATGAATTATAATAACTTTGGTGTTCTCCTGACTTTTCATTTAGCGCCACCATCAGGTCAAAAATTAAATTAGTTGTTTATGATTAAGTGGGCATTCAGACTAAAAACAGCCCTGCATTAAAGCAACGCAAGGGGCTGCCTTGGTGGGGGATGCTGCTTCACATACATGTGAGATATGAAATACTATTCAGGGAGGCCTCTTTGAGTAACAGAAATGTGAATTTGAAGACTTATCAGACACAAAAACGCCACACTGTGGTTTATAATACTCAGACCAGATTTTACAACTCTAGAAAGTTTTCACGGCGGCAACAATTTTACCTTTTGTCGCAACAGTCGTGAATTAACAGCAGAAATACAGTTCATGTTACAGAGTGATCTACCAGGAATGTGCACTTGCATGTATACGGCCAAGCACTTAAGCCAGGTTCTACTTTTTTACCAGAAGACCCTGTGTTTTTTTGCTGCATTGACACCCCCACTGTGTCACTCCATTCAGATGAATTAGGGGGCTAAAGTCGGTCTGAACGCAGCTACCTGCAAAATTAATGACAGACCCCTCAGCTGTACTTTGTGTTTAGTGTTAATTAGCATATGTTAGTACGCTAACACACTAAACAACAATTGTGAACATGGTAGACATTATATTTGCTTCACATCATCATGTTAGCATGCTGACTTTAGCATTTAGCTCTGGAGCTGTGCCTAAATACAGCCTCACACAGTCGCTAGCATGACTGTAGTTTTTCCTCTAATTGTCATTTTTATTGTTGTAAATAATTAAAATAAGTTAGTAGGCAATTTTAATATTTATTATTTTTAAAAATTACAGACTGGTAATAATGATTTGAATATTTACCATACAGCAAATATATAAGAAATGTAAGTTATAATTTAAAATTAACCTCAATCAGTAAACTTTAAATGCATGATCTCTTTGACCTCTAGGTCAAATTAATTAAGTCTTCATCAACATATCATTTCATTATTATACCATTCATTGCTGTCAGTTAATTTTTGATCAAAGGTTCTTAATGAGATTGACAGACATATTGATATATGATGTACAGCTACATTCAACATTTCTAAGATATAGATGGTCATTGAACATCAGTGATTTGTAGGACTGACTTTGTCCGTCTGCAGTTCAAAAGACACAGGAAGGCACCTGAGATTCTGAGAGTGAAAAAGTGAGATTGTAAGAGTAGAAAAAAAAATCCTGTACTACAAGTTTCAGGAGCTTTGTGTGCACCAGCTCGTCCTGCTCGCCGAGAGCTGAATGTCTGTGGGGGCTGCAGGTGAGCCCGACTCCTCCGCCCAGACAGCAGCTGTCTCTGGGGAAAAGGAGTGAAATCAAAAGAAGGTAAAAGTCTTTTCTCTTCAACCCACTCTATATGGGCTCATCTGACTCCTCACTCTCCCTGTCCTCCTGCAGGGAGGACAGTGTGAGGACAGGGCTGGTGGGTGACACAGGGGAGACAGGAGGTAAAGGTGAGGTAGGGGAGGAGGTGGAGGGGGACGCCGGCTCCTGTGAAGCACCGTCAGCTCCTCTTGCGTTGGCAGAGCTGCCCCCCACGCTGCTGGGAGGGGAGGAGGAGGAGGCAGTGTCACACCCGGGAGCTCCTCTGGAAGACGACGCCTTCCCTCGGGAATCCTCCTTGGACTCCTTCCTCGCCAGCTCCCCCTCCCTCCTGCTCCCCTCCCCCCACAGGTCTCTGTCCCGCGTGGGGGAGGAAGGGGTGGATGAGGGAGGCTGGTGCTTCTTGGTTTTCCTGCTGGCGTCTCTGAAGCTGGCCAGAGGGGGACGAAGCCTCACCCCGCTGCGAGTTGAGCCCTCTATCGCTTTCTGTAACTGTTAGAAGAGAGAAAGAGGTTGAAACGCACACTAGAAGCGACACATGAAGCAAAGAATCGTGTCGAAGTGACAATGTTGGATTAAAGTAAACATCCAGGGAGATGAGTTGAGGGCGGTTAGTGGAATAACCGCATGAATCAGAGCGTGAAGCATGATGCACCCTGTGACAGAACAACTGCCCACACCATGAGATCATCACATCTTGCTGTCACGCCGCGCTACAGGATCAAACCGAGAGAGGCGACAGAAACATTAAGAAAAAATGAAGACAAAAAAAGTGATTTTACCTCTTTCAGTGCCACGACACCCACCAGCTTTCCAATACTGGTGACATAGGCGTGACTGAGACCCAGCAGAGAGAACAGAGTGTGGGTCTGAGTAATGAGAGAGAGAGGGACATGAGCCAGTCAGTGTTAAATGTGTTGTAGTGTGACAGTACTCTGCCTGCATGGCTGCACTGTTCCTCGTAAACAATTTCTGCGCAAGTAAAAGAGGAAATATACGGCTTTGCTACATAGCATGAGTCACAGCATGAAATTCGATATTCAGGATTTGAAGCTTTATGGTTGTATGAGCAGAGGAAAAGCTGCAGCGAGCTGTACAATAAAATCTTCTGTCCTCACTGACATCCATCTATAAGACCTTAAAGGAAGTACTCCAGCGATTTAGTATTGCACTTCCATAAATTGGGGGACTCACAAGAGGCAGAATTTTAAAAAATGGTCAAATTCGATGCTGCAGAGGTTGAGACATCCTGACTTTTAGTGTCTAGTATGGGTCAAGTTCCAAAATCACTGGATCCTACGTTCCCCGTGACACAAATCTTTCATTAGACCCTTCCTGCCCATGTTTGTAACTCTTGCTTTATGTTAAAAATGTGTAGTCTCTAAGCTCCCTCTAGAGCCACAGAAGACTTTATTCAACTGTTTTCACAGCCCCCTTTAAAATGTTGAAAAAAAGAGAGTTAGAACAGAAGAATATAAACAGAGCAAAGAAGTCATCAGACAAGTTTAAGAGTAAAGATAAATAAGTATAAATGTGAAATGTAAATTAACATTGTGTTGGACATTTTGGGAAATACTCTTATTCGCTTTCTTGCCGAGAGTTAGACGAGAAGATCGAGACCACTCATGTCTGTACACTGAATATGAAACTACAGCCATGGGACAGTTAGCTTAGCTTAGCATAAAGACTGGAAATAGGGGGAGAGAGCTAGCCTGGCTCTGTCCAAAGGTAACAGAATCATCTTATCAGCACCTCTAAGCGGAGATTCAGACCAAAAACAGCCCTGCAGGTATGGGTGAGACAATGAAATACAGCCTAACGCAGCCTGAAGCTCACTAATTAACACGTTATATCTTGTTTGTTTAATTTGTGCAAAGACTGAAGTATAAAAACGTAGCGTATTTCCCAAAATGTCAAACTATTCCTTGAAATGATTCTGCTTGGAAACATGAAATGGTAATTCTGCATAACTTATAACTGCATAATCAGTGTCTGTACATGATCTTTGTGTGATGTGATGACTGGTCATCGAAATGTTGCTGTGGTCACCTTGTGCAGAGACGTTCTCTCCACGAGCTGAAACGGGGAGGGGTCTATACGTATCTGCTCCATGTTGACTGGTTTATCCAGCTCTTCCTCTTCCCAGGCTTTGATCTGCATCAACCAATCACAAGGCAGAGAGATGGAGTATACAGAGTTTCTAGTTATGTATTTGGATGGTTTGATCGTCTCATTGTTGACTGTGTGAATGCTGAATCAATACGGCACAGTACCTCCTCTGGGGGCATGTTGTCAGTCAATGGAGGGGCTGTGGTCTCCTGAGGAAAGAGGGGGACAGATGGATGGGTAGTCAGTCAGTTTGAAAAGCTATACAGATGATGATAAGATGACCCCTGGTGGTGTTATGTCATCGCCCACTGCACAACATGTCAACTCCTTTGTGTATGCATCATGTCATGCTCCTCCCATCACATTAGGGAGGTTGGCTCGAGCTGCCATGTTGGACTGATGCCCCTGTCTGAGCTGTCACTGCCAACTCGACAGCAGATCAGTGATGCGCTCTGAGCTTTTGGGGTCAAAGTGACGAGTATGTGAGGTCGATCTTAGCAGCGTACCTGAGTTTCAGTCTGGCCTGACGAAGACGTGGAGGAGAAGAGTCTCTGAAGGGTCCTCCTGACAGACGGCAGCTTGCGCTTGTCTGAGGACATGGTATGGTAACACATGTAAGAGGAGAGAGGAAGTGACATTTGATGGGTGGACTTGTCTTTATGTGCAGTGGAAAAGTCATGTTACCTGAGCCTGTGTGGTTGGTGGAGGGCTCCTGAGGTTTGGGGGACGGCATGGGCCCATTACATTCTTCCTGTACTGGAGAGGTCTGCAGGCATAGCATGGTTGGTAACTGCATCGTATCTGTTTAAAGCTAACAAGCTAAACTGCTTCCTGTAAGATAATTTATGGTTTGTTTTTCCCACCTTGTCTGCGCCCTCCTCTCCGCCCTCCTCGTCCACGAAGGTAAAGGACTCCCAGCTGACTTTGGAGCCCTGGCCCGGTGAGCTCTGGCCTCTTTCAAACATTCGCCTCTCTGGTGAGAGCCACCAGTCAAAGACGGCTTGAAGCTCCGTCCTCTCGATGGAGCCCAGAAGAATCATGGATTCTGCAGAGAGCGGTGTTAAAGGAGTAGTTCAACACTTTGGGAAATACACTTAATATTTGCTTTCTTGCTGGGAGTTGGATGAGAAGATCGATACCACTCTCGTGTCTGTATGGTAAATATGAAGCTACAGCAAGCAGCTGGTTAGCTTAGCTTAGCAAAAAGATGGGAAACGGGGGAAACAGCTAACTTGGCTTTGTCTAAAGGTTAAAAAAAATAAAAAATACACATTATATCTTGCTTGTTTAATCCATACAAAACCCGAAGTGAAATTACAAATTTTACATTTTTAAGTTTGTATTTCCTGGCCGGGAGCAGTGATTTTCTGGAGCCTCTAATGTGTTAATTAGTGAGCTTTAGTGATGAAGACAGAGGCATGCTAGCTGTTCCCCCTGTTTCCAGTCTATATGCTAAGCTAAGCTAACCTTCTCCTGGCTGTAGCTTCACATTTAGCCAACAGACGTGAGAGTGGTGTCTCTTGGCAAAGACAGCAAATTTTCCAAAATGTCAAACTGTTACTTTAACGCTGAGCATCTGTACAAAATGATGATGTAAGTCGGCCTACCTTTAGAGTCGACCAGGGGGATGGTTTTCAGAGTTGTGGTCTCTAGGAGATGGTTCAGCTCCCGAAAGGTGGACTGAGAAGACAGGAACTTCACTTTGCGCACCATTATGTCCTCCACAAAGATGTTATACTTGCTGGGGATGAAGAGATACTGCAATAAATACCTTTTTGTCTTACAAGGACAGCTGTGTGGAAAACACAAACACACAAAATAAGCTCTCGTTGTTCTCGTTGTTTTAATGTTACCTGATGTGCCCGAGGGCCAGCTCAGGCAGGTAAGGCAGCTTCTTCACCTGGATGATGGAGTCGTAGAGAGAAGGCTGCAGACCCTGGGCCACCATGTTTGCCAGGATGACCGCCACCATCATGGGCAGGATGTGAGAGATTTGACCGGTCAGCTCAAAGCAGATTACTGCAGTGGAAACCGTGTGTGTGACGGCTCCTGTCATCGCTGCCGCACCTGGTAGGAAACAAAGATATGGGGAAAATATTATTCCTCCATCTTAATCCTTTGTACCTGGAAAAGATCCATGTTGGGCTCAAAATATGGTACTTTTTATAATGCAGTAAAATAGAAATTTCAAAGGGAGAGTTTAACAAAGTTGCGAGTCCTTGGGAGACAAAAATCAAAGTGTAAAGTATTAAAAATATCTATCACATCCATCCATCTATTTTCTAATCTTTTTTATTATTTTCTGCTTATCCTGTGGAGGGACGGGGGTACTGGAGCCAGTTCCAGCACATATTGGGCAAAAAGTATGATATATATAATATAAATGTACCCATAATAACCTCCAATCAAGGTGAAATCAATTCACTTTTGTGGTGAAACACACAGAGCGGGGTTACAACACTGAGTTGGGCATCAAATTCAAGAGTTTTCAATGACTTCAAAGGTTTAATTTGTGGAAATTCAAATGTTTTTGGGTAAGATTACAAAGTCACATTCAAAAGGACACAGTATAGAGGCCTCATTTTGACCAAAGATGCTACCAAGTCAAGTGAAAATGGTGAAACTGCTGCTGAATCAACATATTTGAACTGGAGGAAGAGAAGTTTATTTAAATGTTTAAAAATCAAGCACTTTCAAGGTAATTCATTCAAGGCATATTTCATTTTTCCTCAAATCTACACTTAGTCTCAAGGCCTATGGGAGTACAGCACTAAGGTTAGTAGACTGACCAATGACAGCGTAACCTCCCGGCAGGATGCGGTAGACTATCCCATCAAACAGGATTCCATTTGGGAAAAGAGTGGCCATGATCTCCCCTACGAGGCGACCGAAAGCAGCTCCTTGAGGAGAGAGATAAGACACGCGGGTAAAGACAAATTGAACTGACGCTCAGCAGGAGATACTGCGCTCGCATTACAAAATCCTCTTACCTAATATGAACACTGGCATAAAGGCACCAGAGGGGATGGGCATCGTGGTGGAAACTGCTGACATCCAGAACTGCAACACAAAAACAGGATCAAGGTGGGATCGAGACCAATCCCAGAGGTTGTTCATGCTATCATATATATTTTAAGGCAACAGCTGCTGTACATGGCAAGGGGGAAGGATACCTTCATGATGCAGAAGAGGAGGAGGACAACGAAGACACTGACATGTGGATGGAGCCACGCAGATGAGCGGCCCAGGCCGGGCGGAGCAGGAGATCCAGAGATTTTGGTCCAGGTGAAATTATCAAACAGGGAGTTGATACACTCCCTGGGCATCAGCTGCCAGAAGGGACAGACACACAGAAACAAACTGAGTCTTTTTCATAAATGCAGTTGTGTGCACACCACATCCTGTAGTACAGTGCAGGATAACAGATTCAATGAATCTTTACTAAGGACTGAAAAAAAACCCTCCAACTTCATCAGGCAAATGGCCAACATGACAAATGACAAGGTATATATAAACACATAAACACATGCTGTTGACATCAGAGTCAAGTGGTCTGACAAAAAATATAGAACAACACGTACAGCGTGACCCCTCAGATATGTTATCCAAAATCTGAATAGTTGCATAAAGGAAAGGAAAAACAAGCAAATCATAGAAAAATATTCAACACTTTTGAATTTATACTGCACATACAGTGGTGGCCAAAATTATTAGAACACTTGGCATATTTAAGTTGTTTTTGTTGAATTGGCCATTAAAATACCCATAAAACGAATGAAATATCTACAAAGTCATCATTATGCTCTATAAACCATAGAATAGAGCCATCATAAGGAGATTTAGGTCATTTTTCTTACAAAAAACAAGCTAGGCCTATTTCACTGTCAATGTCACACAATCATGTTCCTTCACAGAAGAAGCCAAATTACTTGTGTAATCNAATTCTCAGTCTTAAGGACCGAAGAAAGACCTCATGAGAACTGCGTGACGAGATCAACACCACAATGACTAATGGTGCAACAGTGTCTTCAAGAACTGTGCGTCAGAAACTGGGAGAAGAAGGATTTGTTGGCAGAATAGCAGCAAAGAAACCATTACTGAAAGAGAAAAATAGAGTGAAACACCTGAAATTTGCAAAAGAACACAAGAAATGGACAAAGGAAGATTGGTATAAAGTGTTGTGGACTGATGAGTCCAAGTTTGAACAGTTTGGAAACAAGCAAAGAGTGTATGTTCGACAGATTTGGGGCGAGTTGGAAAATAAACTGGACAGATCTATTGTACATTCAAAGGAAAGCCTTTGGCTTGAGTTGCAGAAGGCATAGGATAACATTAGCGTTGAAGTTCTCAGGAAATATATTGACACTATGCCAGAGAGATGTGCTGTTGTAATTGCTGCACAAGGTGGACATACCAAATATTAAAGTTAAAAGTGGATAAAAACAGTAGGACTCACTTCATCTGATATTTGTTGTGCTCAGAGCAACCATCTGCATGTTTCATGAACATTATGAAATGAAATCATGTTTTGGAGGCAAAAAAAAAGGTCAATATTTTCAGATCTGTCAGGTGTTCTAATAATTTTGGCCACCACTGTACGTATAATTAAAAAAGAGGGGTACAGCTATAGAAGCAAACACAGCTGTAAGGATTTGAATCTTATGAACACTTAACTGTGAAACTGAATTACTACTGGGTGAAGTAGTGGTGGTAATTTCAAGTTGTACAATTAAAAAAAAACTTTGAATGACCTGTTCAGTGATCATATATTCAGACAGAAAATACAAGTGGCAAATATTCAGACTACCTGTATTCAGTTGGTCACTTTAGGTCAATTCGATATGAAAAATTCAAACTTGAACATCTGGGCTACTAAGGATCGCAACTGAGCCTGAATGGAATTGATCAGACTTCTGTCCAATAGGCTGCGTTCTGCGAGTCACATGATCCAAGAAAGAGAGTTTTTGAAATTACACAACTTGAATTTACCTTCTGGAAATTTCAAATAGGGGAATTCAGACCACATAAATTCTAATAGATAATTTTATAATATTTCAAATGTCACAATTAGGTATTAATTGTTCACTGATTTAGCTTTGCACTCCTATAACACAGTCGGACTCATGATGGACAATTAAATGAAAAAGGATCAAAATCAGTCAACCAGAGATAACGTCTTTTGTCGTAATTATTCCACACATTCTTCTTCCTTGTCAAAACCTACCGACTACATTACCCACAATGAAACTGGACCACCGACATGTAGCAATATGCTAGTAGTCGTATGCTAGTAGCGGCAAATGTAGCCTCAAGCAGAGGTGATGAGCTTCTTTCTAACGTCACACCAACAGATTTTTTTCATTTTCAGTCCCCACCAACGTTGCCTTAGGTGACGTTACTTGAGGCAATTTATCAGACTCACGCAGCTCCTTCCGGAGCCACAAAGGGTTTTATACAACTCTTTTCACATATGCAGTAGTACTTCCCAAGACCTGTAAGCAGACTTTGATGTGTAAAATCAGTTCCCCTTTAAGTTGCTTATAAAATTGAAATTATTACGGCCTTTCTTTGCTTCCATATGCAGCATAACATGACAGAACCACACGATCTAGACTCCACTGACCTCTCTTTTTCAAAAATATCATAAAAATGAATGAACACACATCAAAAAGAAGTCTGAGAGCGCGAGAGATTGATTCAGTCTCACCTCTCCAGCCATAAACTGTCCAAATCCAGGAGGAAACGTGAAGGTGGCGATGATCAGTGTCACTGCACCTGGATAGATCAATCGACTGGGCACACACACACACACAACACACACACACACACACACAACACACACACACAGTCATTAACAGGAAGAACAGTGTATTCTCAGACAGCTACAACATGGCAAAATAACTGATGCTTGTAACAGAAATAACCGTCTCAGTACGAGCGTGTACCACCCCTGATTGTGCGGCTCTCCTGGTGCTGCTGCTCCCCTCTCTCTAATGGTGGAGACTAATGTTCCCTGACTGCTGAGTCTCAGAGGATAAGTGAATCTCCACGTTGAGTGAATAACTGGCTGAAAGGTTGTTAAGGCTTCGCTGCTGTCCTGGCCAGCGTTGTGAGACTGATGAGTTCGGAGAGTGGAGCGGAGATACATTAAGAGGAATTGGGTTTGAATGCGCAAATGGTTTGAGTTCCTTTAGAACAGCGTCTGCTACCAGAATCACTGTGGTTTAACAGCCGAGCGCCACATTAATCCACAGCAGCAGGAAGTGCACGGTACTGTTTGTGTGTGTGTGTGTGTGTGTGTGTGTGTGTGTGTTGGGATCTCACTGTTTGGTTAGGAAGCGAGTGAGCGCTGTCGGTCTTCTCATGAAGAGAACCACCTGTCTGTTCAGGTAGACGAAGAACGCTCCGAGGAAGCCGCACGAGATCCTAAAACATGAGGAAAAACTTGTTCTTACTACTTGCCTTGAGAAAACTATTAGATACTGTAAGGACACAAGAACACAACACTGGTATGACTATTTTTATAGAAGACCAAAGGCAGATTCAAAAAAAGACATACATTATCATTGCACACACACACACAAGTATTCACAGACATCCTCACCCTATTATTGCGAATGCAGGCAGCTCCTGCAGGTCAAAGGGGAAATCCATCCGGAAGTTAGTTTTGAAGAGAGCTGTGATTGTGACTGAGAGAAAAAGAAATTTAACAAAGAAAATTATACACATCAAACAAACGTGATGTTTCATTTGGTTCAAAGAAAGGACATAAAAATATCATAGGTTAGGATGTGCAGGAGGAGGAAAAATGCCCAAGAATGATCATTTATTATCATTTAAGTTGATAGGGCGAACATGTTAGCAAACAGTTGCAGTTTATACAAATGTAACTAATGTAACTAAGTACTCAAGTACTGTACTGAAGTTCAGTTTTGAGGCACTTGTACTTTGCTTGTGTATTTCCTTTTTATGCTACTTTATACTTCTACTCAGCTACATTTCAGAGGCAAATATTGTACTTTTTACTCCACTACATTTATTCAACAGCTTTAGTTATTAGTTACTTTGCAGATTTTGATTATGAAAACAAAATATAAATCAACTAATAAATGATGATATGTTATTACAGTTTAAGCTACCCAGCAGTGTATAAAGTAATTAAAATTAGTTCCACATTTACCAGCTGCAGCATTAAAGCGATGAAGTGAAATATTAATGCATCAATAATTATAATTCAATAATATAATATATATTATTCTAAAATGGACCCACTCTGCATAATGAGTACTTTTACTTTTGGTACTTTAAATATTTTTTTTTTTCTAATACTTTTGTACTTTTACTTAAGTAAAATTTTGAATGCAGGACTTTTACTTTTAACAGAGTATTTCTACACTGTGGTAGTGCTACTTTTACTTAAGTAAAATATCTAATACTTCCTCCACCACTGCTCATCCAAGAGACACGGAGCAACATTATCCTCCCATTGGAGTCGTCTTTGTGTCCTACAGATGAATTGAAGTTCAATAGTCACTCTCCTTTTAGCTCCTTTTAGCTCTGTTTTTGGTCTCCGTCAATATCTGTCTCTGTAGCAGCTTTGTCTTTGTAAATGGCAATGAAATAGAATAAAATATTTATATAAACTGAAGAAGTTGGAAACTGGACATTGTTTGAATATAAAACATGAAACAATCTGAAAGACTTCCTTCTGTGACCTGGTATATAAAACTTATTATAAACTGTAAGAAGTTGACATAATTAAGGAGAGAAAGGCAGAGATAGGGTGATTTGGAATTTGAACGCGAGTTGTGAGTATTTTATTTTATGGTGCTGGTGGATTGTGAATATACAGTAGGCGATGACATGAAACATTTCTGGTTTATCTAAAGAAGCAAATATTACTTAGCTGTCATATTCAGCTACTTTCCATAAAATGCCAACTCAGCAGTCTTTTACAACAGTGTGTGTGTGCGTGTGTGTGTGTTAAGTGTGCGTGAGCTCTGCTTCTCACCAGCATCCTTGTTCCAAACAGAGAGCACCCTGAATATGAAGGCGCTGAATGTGGCGGCAAAATATCCCCGCCAGTAATTCCTCACCGCAAAGTAGGTAGACGTGACCTCAATACTGAACAACACCCCTGGTGGTGGTGAAGAGAGAGAGGGAAGAGAAAGAGAGGGGAGAGAGACAGAGAGACAGAGAGAGAGAGGAGGAAGGATGGAGGGAGAGGATTAAAGAGGAGAGAAAAAATGAGGATGGACAGTTTGAGAAATGAGAGAGGAGGAGGAGGAGGAGGAGAGAAAGAGAGAGAAACAGGGAAGGGGAGAAAGAGAGAGAGAGAGAGAGAGAGAGAGAAATTAGTTAAATAAGCAGAATGAGTCCAAAAACACTTGAAGCTGAGGGTGTAATTATACACAACAGGAGAACCACAGGGAGTGAATACACACATTATAACACACACACGCTCGCACACAGACACACACACACAGACACACACACACACACAGACACACACACGGGGCATAATCAGCATGTGAGGCAATAAAATAAACATCAGAGCCATCAGACACATTATTCTGAACAAGATGAAAACAGCTGAACAGAAGAAGGATGGAATAAATAATATTTAAGGACTAACAATATGTCATCAGTGTATTTTTGTCTTTCTATGGTGACTGAAAACTGTTATTAATGTTATTCATTTTTTTTGGCTTATGAATATTGAGGGATGTTTTGTAGACTTAGATATTAAGTAGAGCTGCAACTAACAATTATTTTCATTGTAGATTAATCTGCCAGTTATTTTCAGGATGAATCAATTAGTCGTTTTGTCTATAAAATATCAGAAAACAGTGAAAAATTTAGTTACAAAAGGTTTACCTATTCAGATTTCTTCTTTTGTCTGACCAACAGTCCACATCTTATTAATCATTCGTTCTCCGTTATAGAAAACAAACACAAAAGGAGCAAATCCTCACATTTAAGATGATGGAACCAACAGATTTTTTGGCATTATTAATTATGAAATTACTTAAAAAGTTAATAAATTATCAAAATTGCTGCCAATTACTTTCCTGTTGATTGACGGACCTCCAGACCTTTGCTGTTGAGATGGACATGAAAAGGTGTAACAGTAGGGCTGTTATGTGTATTTAGATATTCTCTTCTCCACAGTGCTGATGCTCAGCCGAGGCTGTTTATTGTTTCATATTGTAAATAAAACCTGATGAAGCCTGTGGTGAAACGTTTTGTTTGCTCAGCTGCACTTGCGATTTAATAAATACTGTATGAACTTATTGTATTGGTGTATTATTTCTCCCTACAGAGGATGTCAATGTGAGTATTATTTTAACCTTTTGATACCAGTGCTGATACAATAGCTGACTGTCAGTACCAAATCCAATCTATACTGTTTTCAACACCTTATTTTGACGAATATAAACACATTTTTCTATATATCTATTCGTTTATGTAAATAAATCAGCTAATATATCATTACTGGATGTCTTAAACACTCAAATATTAATATCGGTATTTGTTCTTAAAGAATGCAGTGTGGGGGCACCCAGATAGCTCAATGGGTTGAGCGGGCGCCCCGGTTGACCCGGGTTCGACTCCGGCCCGTGATCATTTGCCGCATGTCATCTCCCACTCTTTCTCCCCCCGTTTCCTGTCTACTCTCCAGCCGTCCTATCGCAAAAAGGCCAAGAAGAAAATATATAAAAAGAATCCAGTGTGGGTTGGGCTATACTCTTACATGTTGTCTTAAGACAAGCAGCTGTACAAGATCTTTGCCTAATAAAATAAAATAATAAAAATAAAATAATAAAATAAATAATAATATAATAAAATAAAATAAGTAAAATTCTTAATTAAATCAGGAAATATCTTGAAGAATTAGTAGATAAGACTTTGTTGACTTTTGATACTGGATAGTTTTAGATGCCCTCAGTTCAGTATTGATCCAGTACAGCGGATGTTTGGTGCAGTAGTTTTGGTGGTATGAGGCAGGGTGCAAGTTGTACAGTACCTCCTAGTGGAGTGCCGAAACAGCATCCCACCCCCACGGCACAGCCAACAGTCAGAATATCTGTGTAACCATAAGGGTTCTACTGACACAGAAAACAGAGAGGGAGAGGAAAAAACAAGAGGGACATAAAGGGGTGAGAGAGACAATGAGGGATGAAAGGCGTGAGATGATGAAGGGGAAAAACGAAGGTGACGAGGAACGAGAGCGCAGACAGAAAGACAGGAGAGTGAGTTGGAGAAAGAGAGAATAAAAGATCAAGGTGGAGAGGACATGATGGGGAACCACAGGGGGAGAAATGACAGAGGGGAGGCAAAATGGAATAAAGTGAATAAATAATGCTCCCTGAAGTGTGGTAAAAAAAAAAAGTGATAAAGAAGGAGGAAAAAGAGAATATAAAGCAGATGATGCACATGCCAATGACGGTAATCAGACTTAGAGGAAGCAATTAAGCAATCAGGAAACAAAGCGAGTGGCCGCAACGTCCTTTGAGACAGCTGATTGCAGACCAAAAAAAGGCAGCAGACATAAAATATTTCAATTGATTATTCATGACTTGGAATTATAAGGTTGTAGATAACTTTTTAAAATTAGAGTTATTAAAGTTAGAGAGAGAAAGTGTCTTTTATGATCTATGCTGCACTATTTTTTAGAAGAATATATATTTTTTAATGTGTAACTTGAAAAAACGGAGGTTGGGATGAAAACTTTGAAACTTCCGAAAAAGCCTGAAAGCAGAAAGAACCTTATAATTCAAGACTCACTCAGTGTTGCTATAACTATTCCTTTGAAGTAGACACAACCTTACAATCCCAGGCTCAGCTACAGTATTACTGACAGGTGAATCTGCAAGTTTAAATATTCATTCAGTTTTATTCATCACTTATAATGCAGGGCGCTGGTCTGAGGTCAGATTTAACCTCCACGTTTGTGTTGCTGATGTTATTTCAGGAGGACAAAGCTGACCGGAGACCTGTGCCTGAGCGAGTCAAAGGGGGAAGAGCAGGGCGGGACTTGCCTCCCACGGGGGCAGCGAAACAGGTGGCCACTCCCACGGCACACGCACACACCAACAGGTCCTGGTTATGGGTGCCATTCTGGGGTTAAGGGTCAAGGGTGGAGGTGGATAGGGAGGAGGGGGGGACAGGCGAGCAGGGATGAATGAGAAAGCCGAGGGGAGGTGGAGATTGAGAGAGCAGGGAAAGAGGGAGACGGAGATATGGGAGGTCACTGTTAATACACATGCCAGACATTACCATCACACTATTAATACAGTGAGACACAAACACAGACGAGGTGCGAGGGGGCAAGCCAAAACAAAGAGAAACAGGGAGGGGAGGGGAGGGCGTGAGCTGGGTGGGAGAGAGACAGATGGGAAAGGACAACAGTCGGCAGGGTTCCCACTTTATCTTCAACATCAAATTCAAGGACCTTTCAGTGAATTTCAAGGACTAACAATAGGCATGTTTGGCGAATTCAAACACTGTAGAGGCCCCATTTATAATTTAAAACCTTGTCAGGTAAATAAAATAATGGTAAAATCATTTAAAAAGGGCCGACAGAACAGAAGGACTATGTTTAATATTTTCAAGGTCATCCAATCATTTAAAAACATTTAGAGGCCATGCTAGCGGCTCTGTGAGGCTGTACTTAGACGCAGTGGTGCTTTGAGCTAAATGCTAAAGTCAGCATGCTAACATGCTCACAATGAGCAATAGTTTAGCTTAGACACGGCTGAAATGCTTTTTATTAGCTGGAGCTAGCTGGTGAAAGCTAATGCTAACGCTAAAACTCTCCATCTCCAGTTGACTTTGTTGTGTTTCCAGATGATTCGTTTTAAAATGAGAACCCAAAAGGGTCTTAAATAGGCAAATTGACATGCTAATGTTTAGCACGTATAATGTTTACCATAGTCACAATCTTAGTTTAGCGTGTTAGCATACTAACATGTCATCAGTTTTGCACGTATTTAGTCATAAACCAAAGGATTGGACAAAATTAAATGATGGCGTTAGATGAAAAGTCAGTCAAGTTTTTACAATTCATTCTGAGGGGGGCACGAACGTGTGAACCAAACTTCATGGCAATCCATACAATAGTTTTTGAGACATTTCATTCAAAACCACAAATGTCAACTGAACGGTAGCACTAGAGGAAAAGTCAGAGGATCCCCAAAGTTTTTAGGATACATAATTTTGGGACCATGAATATCTGTACAAAATCTCACGGAAATCCAGCCAGCAGTTGTTGAGATATCTCAGTCTGGACCAAAGTGGTGGACAGACTAACATACATTGCCATCTCTTGAGCCTTGTTACTAGCACGGCTAAAAATCAAAACTATAGATTTTCTCAAATCCAACAATAAATATATTTAATGGCCCGAGTGGGAACCCTGTAATTACAGCAAAGACAGCAACAGAGCAAGTTATGATGGAAAAACTTCACATCTTCATTAGTGCATTGACTGTGGTCAGATGGGGCTTATGGGTAATGTGGTCTGTTTTGGTCAGGGCCTCGGCTTACCTCATAGACTCCAGAGAAGATGGACATGAATCGACTCAGCACTGCAGCACAGATACTGGCAATGTGGACAAATGGACCCTGGAGGTGACGGGGAGGAAATCACTGACACAGATGAGCGACATGTAATGTAATCCACACAGACACTGGCTATTGTCTGTAACACAGGGAGTCTAAACTGGGACATGTTGTATCAGAACAGATAAATCACGGTATAATTGCTGGATGTGACAGTTGCCCTGCTACTGTAATGGGGAAAATGAATGTACTCCTTTGCTGAGGAATAATTTGCTTCAATCCCGTGAGAGGAGGGAGAGAGGAAAAACATGACAGACGATGATTTATTATCCTCCAAGCTTGGAGACAGAGCAGATAGAGTGGCGGAGAGAGAAAAAAAAGAAAGGATGGAGGATGATGAAAGTGATGCTGGATCAATGGATGGTGATAGATACAGAGAAAAACAGATAGTAAAGAGATGAAAAGGGAGGTTTGTTTACTTCTTTGCCCACTGGCATGCCACTGCCCAGGCCAGCAGTCAGTCCGATGACTTTAGCTACGAAGGCCTTGAGGGTCAGATACTCCTTCAGTACTACACCTCTCAGGATGGTTTTCAGCTCAGGAATACCAGAACCTGTAGAACAACAGAGGAAAGATGGAGAAGGAGACTAGATATCTGGGCGAAAGGATGGCGGGTGCAGTAAATAAGAAAGAGTGGTTAAAATGCTACTATCCTACAACAGGAAAACACACAAAAAGGAGGTAAAAAAAGAGGAAAAAACAGATGCTGAGAGACGATAACAGAGGCTGACATGTGATGGAGAGCTTACCGATGGCCTGTGGGGAAACCAGGTGACAGAAGAGCGAGGCGAACATGACAAGGATCATGGGATAGGTAACCCAGGCAAGGTACTGGAGCGGCACATTGCCCTTAAGCTCCCCGTGTATCCACTTATAGGCTGAAAGACAAGAAAAACGACAGAATCATTAAGAGAAAAGAGGACAGAAATAGTGCATTACACACAGGAGTATAAGTGGAATAATTACAGATAGTAGAGACCAAAATCTTGTGTCATCAAACTCCAAATCTGACAGTGATAATCTCTATGACCTTGGCCTGTGGTACCTTGCAGGCTCTTGGCGCTGGCGTAGTCCATACTCCAGCTGACCAGAGCCATAGTGAGTCCCAGAAGAACCAGGAATATCCAGTCCTCCCCCATCTTGGTCACTATGTACCGCCGCACACGAGCGAAACAATCTGGGACAGAGTGATAAAAATGAATGATTCATCTTGAATCAATTTATCACTTGATTTAATTACTGACAATTAGTTATTGTAGCAATGCCTGAGAGGGAATCATTCAGTGTGATTATGGTTACGGTAATGATGCTACAGCTCATCACAGAAATACGCATAATATCAGCACAGAATGATCTGAATGGTTCGTGGGGTTTTTTAACATTCACAAATGGAAGTCTCTGGAAAATGTTTTTTTCAAAGCTGGTAGTGGAGAGACAAAAGTGTTTAAATAATTTACTGAGGTGAAAGCAGCATCTCCCCAGTGTAAAAATTCCCTTCGAAAATACTGGATCCTACACTTCCCATAATACAACTCAATAGTGTCTTTTGTTAGACTTCCCAGCCTATGGTTTTCAAACTTTTCCCACCCAGTTTATAATACAGGCCTCCAGGCAGACAAGTGTCTCTGCAGATGGCAAAATTACATAAAGTGACATCAGTTGAGCAATTTTCTCACACTTGACAAAGCTCCTACAGAGCGACAGCAGACATTATAACACCTGCACAGGCTTTGTAGTACTCCATGTGACTAGTAAATTGACTTTAAGTATACCTGCACAATGTAATGCAATCCAATCCTCAAACAAGGTACCAGTAACTCAAAATGTGCTCATGGAGTTGGTAACAAAATAGCTTTAACACCCTCCAATACAAGACCACACCACACAATGTCCTCAAGAATTAGCAGGGAATTGAATCAACCTCTATCGCACATAGTGTCAACATAAATATGTACAGTATGTACAATATGTACAATTAAGTAGTAATTGTATCTGGTTTGCTTTAGATTGTGCAGTTGTTCACAATATTAGGTCCAACCTTTGTAATTTCTAATTAATTAAGTTCTAATTACCACTGAGTACAGTGAGGACAGTGGTGGATGAAGTATTCAGATCTTCTACTTAAGTAAAAGTAGCAATACAACACTGTGAAAATACTTAATTAAAAGTAAAAGTTCTGCATTTAAAACATTACTTCAGTAAAAGCACATAAGTGTAAGGGAAAAATTAAAAGTACTCAATGTAGAAAAAGGCCCAATGTGAGTGTTATATTATTATATCATTGGATCATTATTGCTGATGTTAATGTGTAAGCAGCATTTTACTGTTGTATTTGGTCAAGCTGGAGTTTTATGTAAAATCTCAATCTGAAAAGAAACTGTAGCTGTTGAATAAATGGAGTAACAAGAACATTATTTCCCTCTGAAAGTAGAAGTATCTTTAATTTGTACTTAAGTACAGTACTTGAGTAAATGTACTTAGTTACATTCCACCACTGACTGAGGTCATGTCCTCTGTTTTTAGCAACCTGGGGAAAGTTTACTTTCTACAATTAAAACACATACAGGGCATTTCATATGCACACTCAGGTATGTTTTAGACTCCATATATTCGAATCTGATTACTTTTAGGCTGACAAAAATAAAGAGAAAAATACTAAACATCCAGTATTTTCATTCCTGCAGGGTGGAGAAGGCTTTGAAACAGCTTTCAGACCTTCGTGTTGGCAATAAAATGTGCAGAAAATATAATTGAACAGTTGAATGATGAATATGAAAAATCCGAATAACACATTTTAGAAACTTTAGAGAGGTATAGGTGGGGTACATTAAGGGGTTCATGACCTCAGTATGTCTAAAATCCTGACTACAACTTAGTCCAGGTGGTGCTAAGTCCAACTGCCTCATGTTCTGTGGGGCAGCCTAATTAAACTATAGCGGTGCATCATGTTTTATGAGCTCATCGTGTTGCATGTAAAATCATAATGTGCACAGCAACCAGTAACTGAAGCCATCAGATAAAAGCTGCTCTTTCCAGAATGTAGTTTGATAAAAGTGTGGGGCTTTACAAGAAAAGAAAAACTGAGGTGAAGTGCCAGTAACTCAAAACTGTATTTACTTATGGTAAAGGTATTTTGTTAATTTCCACCTCTGTTTCCTGGTTACCACATGAGGTGTCATGGCAACCACTAGAGCATGACCTTGAGACTTCTTAGAATAGGGTTTGTAAAGCATTTGAATGTGTGTGTTTGAGTAGAATAACATTCCTGCTGGTCACCTTGGCATTTGGAGTAGGGACGAGGCTTCTTGGTAGAAGAGGAGTGGCTTTGATGCGACTCCAAGGTCGTAGGGTGATGATGATGATGATGATGGCGCCGGCCGTGCCCTTTGCGGCCGGTGGCATTGTCCCCTGCCTGTCGCCTCCATTGTCTCTCTGTCAGCAAACGGGCAGCCTCCCGTCGGGCAAAGTTTCCCAGCTGCTCCCTGTACTCACCGTACAGCTGTAAGCGAGGGGAAACACTGACAATCACTATGAAACAAAAAGTCACCGAAATTCATACGTTTCTTGGCCCTCTCAGGATTGTAGAGAAGGAAAACAAGATGCGAGATATTAGAGGGAGAGATGGGAAAAGAAGAGAGGGAAGAGAAGGAGAAATACCTCTGACAACTGAGACTTGGGAGAAGGATAAAACTAGATCCAGTGCGAAGAGTCTTGAGATAACGAGAAAGAGATGGGGAATGTGCGGCGTGTGTGTAAGGGATACACACCAACCTGAATACTCTGGCAGACAGAAATAGACAAAACGGGCATAGAGATCGGAAAAACCCCTCCCTGAGAGGAGACAGGGGCTGGAGAGGTGCCAGAGGAAGAGATCCTGGAAGAGAGGACATTCCACATCTTCCCCTTCCGACTATGTGTGCACTTTACAACCTCATGCACACACACACACACACACACACACAATGACACACACACACACTTGGTCAGAAAACACGACACCATGTAATCCAGCGTGATCAGTTTGCACCGCACTCGTTAAAACCATAGAAGCTGTAAAATACTGCAGATGCAGGTGCAGCTACGGTGTGCAACTGAAACCTACAGATCACATGCATCCCACCACTCGGCAAAGCAAGAGGCTAAATCATAAGGAGGGCTGGCTGCCACACATTTCTGTCTCATGTTCACACAGGAAAGAAGAGCTGACACATCCAACCATGAGGCCCAGGACCAGAGGAACAGAACGAAAGCTTAGCGGACAGCCCGTAATTACGTCCACCGATAATAAAATAAAAGGGCAACAACAATCCACAATCTCATCTGACGTGAAAATGTTTAAAAAACTACAGTAGGACTCAGACAAGTTAGTGTAATCTGCACAAAAACTGCTTTACACAACCAGTCCACTGTAACACATGAGTCACTACAACCACATGACAAAGTGACTGATATAGAAGTTTATAATTAATACATGAATACACCACATAGCAGGTGGCCAGCAGTTACACTGTTAAAGGCTCTTGAAAACTTTTGATGCCTCTAAATCATGTAGCAAGTTATTTTAAACCTCAGTAAACACCACGAACCACAAACTGTTATTCAGAACGATGCTGCAGCCGCTAACAGCCTTTATGAGCCCTTACCTTTGCACTCGTGCTGTACAACCTGAACAGTAGACCAGTGATGAGTTATACAAAGAAATGCAAACCACTATTCTTAATTTTAATTATTTGGCATTGTGCAAAGACCCGGTGGAATATTGCTTACATAAATCATTTGTTTGTTTCATCCTGGTTTGCTGCCAGAATAAAAGGGTTTGCTTCTAAGACAATGATGCGGATGCAAGTTAAATGAAACAACAAAAATCTGATGCATTGTATTTGTTTCTCGTGTGTAAAGGCACATATAGGGCAATATGTTAACTATACAGTATAATATATCAAGGTTTCAATCTCTTATTATCATTGCTTTTTATAATACTGGATCCAATGAAATTTAATCTCACATAAACCTCTAATCTGCTGAAAAACAGCTATTTAAGTTTAAGCTGTGACTCAGAAGTTAAATGATTTGGGTTTTTAGGATAATACAAAGGGATGTGACCACAACAACAGACAACAGCATGTTGTGCAACATCTTGTTAAGCAAAGAAAATAACATGTGGAACTAATTAGAATAAAAACACTGTGCAAGCTTTGTCTACTTTGGTGTTAGAATTAACTAAGAAGGATTTATCCGGGAATTGAGTCTTTTTTTTTTTCTTCATCACATGTTTGAATAAGTTGGCTATACAAACTAAAGGTAAAGTGGTTCACATTCATGACATGGATAAATAATCTTATTTTTCTTTCCCACTTGCCTTCCTTCAGTCTCCTTCAAGTTTGTGCTTGTTATTTTTCTGCATTACAAAAGAATAAAAATAAAGGAAATGCAGACTTTGCTGCTTTAAATGCACCATATTAAAGAACTGGGCTAATCTAAGAATCCTGTTGAAGTCATTTCTATAGAAATACAACACTACTACATTTAAGTAATTTGTTCTTTAAATTATTTTAACATACAAATATCTAAATCTAATGTGAGAGGCTTAACATGTGCAAATCCTGCATCTAGGTGCACAAGCAACCCATTAAAGTTATTATTAGAAACAAAATTAACAATATGTAAACAGATACACCACAATAACTTCTGGAGATTCAAGAAAAAAGACTGAACAGTGTCATTAAGTTCTGCCAGAGGGAAAAAAAACACCCTGACCAGATGAAGCCTTTGGTCCTCGTGTCTTTACCTGTTCCTCATCAGTTGTCTGTAGCATGACGGTGTAGCAGCTCTGCTCCTGTTCTGTCTCCTGTCCTACACTGCAGACAACCTCACCATCACCACTGCACTACACATTAACACCAAAGCACTAATCCATCAACATCATCAAACGGGCGCTGGCACCAGGCGCCACCAAAACCAGGGACAGTGACGAGAGGGACCTGTGCACTGTTCACAGAGACTTCCCATCCTGCCACAACAAGGACAACCAGAGGATTATAGTCAAACAATAGTAGCAGTAGTATTAACTATATTTTCTATTGCTGCATCTCTGTCTGTCTGTCTGTCTCTCTCTCTCTCTCTCTGTCTCTGTCTCTCTCTCTCTCTCTCTCTCAACCCAACCAGTCAAGGCAGATGGCTGCCTACCTAGAGCCCGGTTCTGCTCGAGGTTTCTGCCTCTTAGAAGGAAGTTTTTCCTTGCCACTGTCGCCAAGTGCTTGCTCATGGTGGGAACTGTTGGGTCTCTGT
>NTHP01000181.1:884738-894859 GCA_003416845.1 Oplegnathus fasciatus
GGACGGACGGACGGACGGACGGACGGATGACAACCCGAAAACATAATGCCTCCGGCCACAGCTATCGCCAGCATGGAGCCATAAAAAGCACATTTTATACTGTGAATGCAGTATATGAAAGTATAGGACACATTTTGTTCACCTGCACCATGATGTCTGCCAGGTGTGTGTCTCTGGCATGGAGGCGGAGTGCTGTGTTAAGTTCTTGGATAAACCAGGATCCTCTCTTGGTGTTCCGCATGGCTGCTGTGCCTTGAGGAGGAAGAGATCAAACAATAAAGGCTTAATACATCGAGATGAGATGCAGGGAGACAGAGCCAAGGTGGTGTCTGGTATTTACATAACTGGAAACATAAAACAATGTTAACAACTGTGACAGAGTGTCGTGGAAAAGTAGTCTAAGCCCACTCATAAAGAAACAGGTGAAGACAGAGCTCAGAGTACTCCACTGATATATCATTGCACTCCTATAACATGGTCAGAATCATGATGGACTGTTATTCCACACATACTTCTCTTGTCAAAACCTGGCGCCTGCATTACCCACAATGCAATTTGATGCTAGTAGTGGCTAATGTAGCCTCAAGATAGAAAAGGTGCTACCCCTCGACATGGATTACTGCACACATCTCTACTGCCTCATTAATTTCCCCACAGATCACTTTTTTTTATCTTAAGTTAAATGACAAATTTCATTAATAAGTCCACCCCAGAATAGCAAAAGGGACAAACTTACAAATTCTCTGACCTTTGAGAGATGCAAAGCCGCAGATCATGTCAGACCGCTGGGGCAGTTTAATCCTGGGCCTCCCCATGTCCCCTCTCTGTCTGGAGTCTGCGTCCCCCTGTCCTTCCCTCCCAGCATCCCGCTGTTCACAGCTTGGTGAGCAGGTCCTCGCCGGCCCATCTATCTGCTCCACTCCACAGTCCATCTCCTCTGGAAGACAAGACAGTTTCAAGTTAACCTCAAACATCCAACAGTCTTCTTGATATCTGGAGCAAAAAACAGGGCCGAATTACTTGAGTTTCGGTCTTGAGATACTTTTTCTAATAGTATAACTATATACTATAAACAAAAGTTTATAACAGGGCACTGTTTTTTTTCTGTCTCAGTCTTGACTTGATCTCGAAACTGCTCGGACTAGGACTTGTTTTGGACTCAATTTAGGGGGTCTTGGCTGCAGCCATGACAAAAACTAAATCAAAAAGTCAAATAATAAATTCTGTAATCACATGTAAAGGACCACTTTTTAACCGGATTCTTGAAATAATCTCTGAAAGGAAAGCTTGTAACATCAGTATTTAAAAAAAATATTATAATAATAATAATAATTTATACTTTATTAATCCCTCAACAGGGAAATTAGTTCCTCAACTTCTGCATGGCAAAACATCAAAAGTATGACAATTTCAGCCATTTCTCCGAATTATTTCGGTAAACTTTCTTAATTTTGGAAACCAAAATATTAAAGTACATCATTTTTGACAGAATTTTCATGTTGCTGATTACTGGAGCAAAATAATTATTGGCTTTTACTGAAGCTATTTGCAGAGGCAGTGTCCAACCATATCTAATGGCCTTTTAGTAGCACACCTGTGGTGGAGCGAGGGAGTGTGTGACAGTAATTAGGATTGCTCCTGAGGGGTCTGAGGGTTTGTCAGGGGCGTCATCAGCCATGTAGTCAGACCATAACCTCCATCACAGAGACAGACTAATTAGCTGGGAGCCTGGTTAAGTCACAGATTAATTTCATGTTTAAGGACTATTATTGTGCTACTATTGTATTACTTTTCATTCAAGTCTACAATAGAACATTGACATCTGGCATATTATGACACCATCCACAGCATCTGGAGCTGTGTGGCTGATGGATAGATGTGAAACTGTCACCCAGGTTACCTGGTCCCAGTGGCCTGGAAGGTGACAGCAGACAACATCTGGACATGTGGAGGGACAGGCTGGCATCTGTCTTTTCTCTTACTCTTACAGTAAAAGGTTTTACTATGTTGCAGGGATTCACTCGATTTAACACAAGTAGTCTTATCACACATTGTGAGCTATTTTAACAATAATATATTTGCATGTTTATATTTGAGTGTATTATCATCCACATTCACAGAGAGGCACCCAAGAGCTCAGCAGAGGCCTTGAACATTTCAACAGGCTTCTTCACATGTGAAGGAGAAGTGGCTGAGATCCTCCTGGACAACTAAACTCCTCTCTCTAAGCTTCTAGTAAAGGAGACTTATTTTGGCCAATTATATTCACGATGATGACACTACAGAAAGCTTGTGACTGTAAGTGACGTATGGAATCAACCGTTACATTTACTTACACATAGATTTGCATACATGGATATTATGAGTAGCCTATATATGTTTACATTTGTATTGATACATGTATTTCCCTAATTACTTTGTATGTCTATAAAATCTATGATGATAGATGGGTGTTCAGACTTACCTCCTCTGCAGGCCTGGATGAAAAACATCTTGGGCTTGTTCTGCAGCAGGGGACAGTGCGCATTGTCAAAGGCCTCAAACACCCAGTCCAGCTGAAATTGACCAAGTGACACACAGTACATGTTAAATGTCTGAAAAAAGGGGTTGCATCTTTACCCTTGAATGGCATTACATACGTCAACACAGAAAACCATCAAACACACCTGCAAGAGCTGTCCGTCTGTGCCGTATATAGCTCCCTCTACTCCGTGGGAGAGCAGACACACCACACAGCTGTCCACTGTCCGGTGGTCTGGCCGTCTGCAGAAGTTCTCGATGCACGTCCTCATGCCCTGCACAAAGAATAAGGAATGAGGAAAACTGCGGTTTACACAGACTGTTGCTTTTTTGATACTGAACAGGTTGGTTAGGCAATCGTGTGGTTACATAGATCATTCTAGGTTTGAGTAGTAAATCTATATAAAGTCAAGGTGTTTCCATTCCCGCAGCCAATACCCATGCTTTGCAAAGTGTCCTCTCAAAGTGTCTTTGAGCAAGACACTGACGGCCAACATTCTTACTCATGCCAAGTTTCTTAGACTAAGCTAAATAACTAAAATGTGTGTTTGCTTTGTGATAACCAAAATGAGCTAAACAAACCTGACAAACAAATCTTACATGACAGCACATTTTTAACAAGCCCTGGCTTGTGACTTTCTCAAAATGATTCAAGGTCAAAAGGTTGTTCCTCTCCCTTTTACAACTTCCTTTTTCCAGCTTTGTCAACTAAATAAGATGGATGGTTCGTGTTTCAAATAACATCCTGCGTCTGTGTATGTTACCTGAGCAGTGAGGTCTCTGTGGACTGTAACCAGGTAGTCCAGCTCCGTGAAGACCTTCCTGAGGACCTCGTCATCCACCTCACCTCCCTTCCTAGGGTCAAGGTCAGGCGCAGCACAAGGATCAAACGTCACGTTACTGATCACCAAAGCAAAACCACGAGGGGATGAATTCATTCTGTAAGACTGGAGTGCGGGAAGTGAGAGAGAAAAACAAAAAAACAGTGTAAGGAAATGAAAAGGGCATGAATGGGGGCTTTAACACCTTGATTGTATACACATTGTACCTTTATTACTTTTACAAATGAATACAACTTACAAACACTAAATGTTATGCATATCTGCATTTAGGGCTCAATACTGACTCATATCCAGACAGGTGGTATATTTTTCAAAAGACTAAACATAAAACATAACTGAAACCTGTTGAGCTGACGTGGTGAAGAGAAGCATTTTACCTGCTGGCAGTGAGAGAGGTAAAAGTCAGGAGTGCACGGGAGCACAGGAGTGTTGATGGGACTATCTGCATCCAGACTAAACTCCATGGACTCTGCTGCACACACAAACACACACATAATCATAATGTTAAACTCTGCTTATTACAAATTGAATTGCTGATGCAAAGTTTTCACATCACTGCATGCTCCCGCCAGCAGCTGTGTGATGAGAAACTTTGTACTACAATGCTGTTAATGAGTCACTCTTGGGGCGTGGCACCTGTAGGTACAGACAGCAGCCAAATGCTAGAGCAACCACACTCCTACGCTTCTCTCAGTGATAAGATTATATAATAAATGGTTCACACACTCTCTCAAGCTGCTGAGGGCTACAAAATGTTTTTGTACTGAAGTATATTCAATTACCTGTCTGTTAGGGTTAGGGTTAGACAACCCTTAAACTGGACAACAGATAAACCCTTTTCTCAGGACCCCACCCCTTGTCTCCACGGAAACAGAAAAACATTGACAACAACATCGGACACAGAGACACCTATTTTATTCTGAATGCAGGCCACACTGCAATACCACTCACCATGTGTCCTCGCTCTCTTGGCAGCAATTCCTTCTTGGGTGGAAAGTGGAAGAGAAGAGTCCACAAACCTCTGAAATTCAAAATCATACACAAATTATTGATGACAAAAAAGACATCAGCTGCTTAACGCAAACAAAAGAAGACAGATAATGAAGGATTTCTTTCCTGTGGCAGCAGCTGCTGTTTGTTGTGGGAATACGACAACTGACATCATAACTTAACTATTGGGGAACCTCCAGGCCATCTGGTTGTCTAACATGAGATGGATGTGGTTTGTGATTCTCACATCTGTCTGCTTATCTCTTTTCTTCATCCTTTGTCTTTCTGTCTTCCTGCCTTCCTCCCTGACTGGGACCAACCCTCCGACTGATGACTCTGCGTGCAGGCAGCTATCTGAGGCCTGGACTGGGCATGACGAGGTGCTGCTCACCTCACTCTCTTCTTCTCTGTCTACTGAGGATGTCTGCAGAAGACCATGTAACTGGAGCATGCTGATATCAGAGATTTGTAACTTTTTCTTCAAACTGTGAGCATTTATAATTGAGCAGACAACTATGAAACCTATACAATGACACAAAGTTCTCCAGACATTTGCTTTTGCTCTGTCTTATGAAAATGTCAACAGTGACAATGACTGCAGTAATCCTGGTAGAGGTATTATAAGCACTCTGCTCACCTCTCTCTTCCTCTCTGTTGTCTGCATGACTAGTCGCCCTGCCTCTCCCTCTGGCTCTTCCTCAGGCTGAATACTCTGCGAGCAGAAAACAGTCTAAGAACTAAGTCTGCTGTGTACACTGTAGCTTGTGTGTGGTGATGTTTGACGATGTGCACACTCACCTCTACACGTGTCTCTTTGCCATCTTTTTCTGGTGATTGTGTGAGCAGGTCGCACAGGTGCTGCTGCTCAGTTTCTCGCAGAGCTGAGCAGAAGCTGCCGAAGGCTCTGGGCCCTCGCTTTGGTAGGAGTAGTAGTAAGCGCCAGCTTCGTTTCTGAGATGTTTGCTCAGCCTGGAGTAGAAGAGATCAGATCAGAAAACTGAAGATCACTGACAAAATAAAATCTAAATAGATAAATAAATAAATAAATCTAATAGTACATTTGATTTACTATTTTCACACTAATATCATTACATTATGTTTCCCAACCACTGTCCACTGTTGACTCTCTACAGTTGATCTGTCTAAACAATAAAATAGAATTTAACCAGACACTACTTGTTTACAAGGGGCATCTCAGGGAGTAATGTCAGCCAGGAAGAAACACATGCATTTACATGGAACTGTTTTAAAACTGAACGCTTTGCTGTTGGTGATCTTTTATTTATTTTGTAACTTTACCCATGTGAGACTAAACTTCAAACTCATCCCAACTTCACCTGTTACGTAATACATTCTCTGAGATGCATAACGCAGTGGTTCCCAACCTATTTTGTAGTGGACACCTTAAAATTAAGCAATGTGACACCTCATCCAAGGTTAAGTCCTTCGTGTGGGCATGAATGGCAAGCAGTTCAGCCAAAGTGTGACTTTGCTTCATTTAAAGGTATAACGAGTAGGATTTGCCGATTGCGGTTTGTAAACACAACATTCAAAGTTGGCCCCTCCTCCCCGACTCAAAGCACACACGCTTCTGGTGGTCCCACGTGCTTACGATCTGGCAACTGGTTGCTACGTTGTTATAGAGTCTCGCACCTCACACCCTGCACGCTGTTATTGGCTGGGGGCTACACACCACTGCCCAAAAGTTGAAGCCCAGAAACGTCCCGAGCACAGCAAAATAAGAAAATTAGATACAGACACCGCCTCACACTTCTAGTGGGTCATAAGTGATGATTCAGAGGGATTATTTTTGTGTGAATCTATACATTGTTTTTTTAGGGGGGGAAATCCTACTCATTATACCTTTAAAATATATTTAAAAGCCTGAAGAATTGAACATATCCAATTTTTTTTCAAAACTAATAGTAATGATGATAATAAAGAAAAACTTGAAATGTTCCCTGTAATCATCTTTTGACCCCACAGATTTATCATGTGACCTCTTTGACTACCAGGTTGGGAAACACAGTGGGCCTAAACTTCACTAATCTTTACCACAGATGCTGGCAGCAAAGCAACAACATACTGACAACAATTCAAGCAGGTGTTTCTAACATTCAAGGTGTAGGTAGCAGGCATAAGCTGCAGCAGAACACCTGCTAACAGTCACCTGATATGTTTTTTTGTTGACAGCCAGCTGATTGATTGACAATGAGACTGTAAGTCAGTGTTCACATACCATGATGGTCTCTGCCATGCTCTCCGTCAGGATGTCGTCCGCCAGTAAGGACTGAATGAGCAGCTCATCCACCACGAGCTGTTTGCAGAGAATAGCAGAGCGTCTCCGAAGAGCCCGACTGTCCCGCTCCAGCATGCCACACTCCAACATTTTGCTCCAACAGCCTGGGTATAGGACAGGTAACAGGACAACTCCATAATAAATAATAAAACAGGGCTTAAACCACAGTATAATGAAGTGACAGGCAATGTCAACAACTCCAGCTTCTTACTACAGCGTGGTCTTTTTAATGTCCTTGCTTCAGATAATCATATCGTTGTACACTTCACTGTTCTCTCAATCGGACATGTCGTTAAATAGTTGCACATCCGTTTGCGTATAATCACAAAATTCTTCTAATAATCATGGATATCATGTAATAATTTTAAACTTTTAAAGCCATCAAAGATAAACAATGCTAGCTGAACACATCAGGTGTACACACAGGAACAGCTAGCTAATGAGTTAGCGAAGACTATAACTAAATGCATAGCTTTATATGATCATATTAACAAAACATCACGTCGTAAGAGACTGCAGTTAAATTATATTTACAGTTAAACGTTGATGGCTAATTACCCATGCTAACTAGCTAGCTAGCCCACTTCGGGTTGCCCCTTTTTCTTCTTGCATTAAAGTAAGCGAAATAAAACTCCTTTTAAAGCTTCTTCTTACCGTTCTTCTGTTTCTGCAGCAGAATACCAAAATCGTCCGGAAAAACTACAGAAGATGTCGACGCGTTTCACACTATTTCACGTAAATTAACAACATCCCGTCTTCACTCCTCAAACCAACTTCCGCGGGGTATGCTCTGCTGCAATGGGGGGCGGGGCTACGACAGTCGTTGTTTTGGATTCTGACCAATGAGAGCAAAAGGAAAATTGAGTGGCGTTTAAAGTATCCAATCATCTGGTTTCTTTCAGACGGGTGCCACCTACTGTGGAACTATTTAAGATAGTGGATTCAAGGGCATTTTGAATTTGAATCTGTTTTCTGTAAATAAGTAGCCAATTGATAAGGAGCGCTTTGAAGACAGGCACGAACAGTCACTAATAGAGAACCATTTATCTAGAGGAGGATAGACTGTTATTGGCTGAAAACAAAGAAATGGAAGAGGATTCAACATAAACTGATTTCCAGTCATTACAATAGGCATGATCATAGCTCAAAGTCGTACAAACATTTATGTAATTAGCAGTGGTGGAATGTAACACGACATTTAACTCAAATACTTTACTTAAATTACATCTGGGGGTACTTTACTCCAGTATTTCTATTTTAGGTTATTTTATACTTCTAATCAGAGGTGGAAGAAGTATCTTGTACTTAAGTAAAAGTAGTAATACCACAGTGTAAAAATACTCTGTTACAAGTAAAACTTCTGCATTAAAACTTTTACTTCAGTAAAAGTACAAAAGTATTAGCATCAAAATATACTTAAAGTACCAAAAGTAAAAGTACTCAGAAAGCAGAATGTCTCCTTTGTGAATAATAAATATCATATTATTGAATTATAATTATTTTTGCACTAACATGTACATCACTTTAATGTTGCAACTAGTAAAGAAACTAATTCCAACTACTTTATATACTTAATCTAATGGGTAGCCTGTGAATTTTTTCCCCAGGGATCAATAAAGTTTTGTCTTAATCTATAATATTACATAATAATTTATTTATTGATGATATTTTGTATTATTAATCTGAATCTGCAAAGTAACTAAAATTATCCAATAAATGTAGTGGAGTAAAAAGTACAATATTTGCCTCTGAAATGTAGTTGAGTAGAAGTCTGAAGTGGCAGAAAAGGGAAATACTCAAGTAAAGTACAAGTACCTCAAAATTGTACTTAAGTACAGTACTTGAGTAAATGTACTTAGTTACTTTCCACCACTACTTCTAATTCAGAGAGATACTGTACTATTAATTCCACAATTTGACAGATATTTTGCTTCTTACGTTGTTACAAATTGAACTACCCAACAGCATAGAAAGTAGTTAAAATGAGCTCCACCTCAACCATTAAAATGCTGCGTACATATTAAGTAATCAGTAATAATAATCCAGTAATAATGTAACCCTGACAGGGACCATTCTGCGATTCATTCTTTAAAAATCTTTACATTTTCTGCAGTGCTGTTCTGTTAAAACACATAAGATTTTTTTTATTGGGTTTTAATTTATTTAATGTGTGGAATCTCAGATATCTCCTGTAGAAATGACCAAAAACAAGTAGCCTTCAACCATATAGATACGGATGAAACTATAGGAAATGGAAAGAAAAAGAAAATCAAACTGGAGCAGGGAGGGTGATGCTGCTGGTAGAGGAGGTGCATCAGAGAAAGAGAAAGTATAAAAAGGGGAATTTAGAACAAAAAACCCGTAGATGGAAAGAGATGGCAAACAATACCAGCTTTATTTGGGACATTTTCACATTGACAGTTGTGTGACATCGTATAGAAATGTGTTTGGTTATAAAACTTATAGGAAAGAAACAGCTGCAACTGGTGAGGAATACAACTTCCTAATTCTGAGTTATATCCAGTGTCTGTAATATATTATTCATCCTGACCAATAATATACAGTATTGTACAGTCATTCCAAAACGTGTATCAGAAAGCGCTTGCCTCTGTCTCTGAGGTGCAACAATGTACTCTTAACCAACTCAGAGACCTGTGGAACTTTTTTAAACTTAAGTAGTTTAAGTCAAAAGCAGTGATGGAAAGTAGGCTAATTAAGTACATTATTCGAGTATTATACTTCAGTACAATTTTGAGGTACTCATACTTTACTTTCCGCTTAATGCTACTTTATACTTCTATTCCATTACATTTATATGACAGCTGTTACTGTTCAGATTAAGATTTTACATTAAAAACATTGGATAAGCTTGTAAAATATGTAATGTTATGTAAAATATAATTCACTGTTGTATATCAAACCAGCTGTTTGCCTTACATGGGCTCCTTGTCAAATGTTTCAGATGTCTTTGAGGTGTTAGAGGTTCCACCAAAGAGACATTTCCCCTCTAAACTTCTCAGATGGCTTCATTTAAATATCTGCTTGAAGCTCAAAAAGGTAAAATTATTTAATATATTTTACAAAAATGCACAGATCTGACAAAAGTCCAAAACAGACTTGTGTAGCAGAACTTTGTTTTTTCTTCTTTCCCGCCCCATTAATCATCTCACAACCCTTAAGATCTATCCTGTGATCCTTTAGAGGGGCCCTGTAGGCAGCTATACTGAACTAAACTATCTAACTGTATATAAAGTGGTTAAAACTAGCTCCACCTCGACAAATTATGACAGCAAAAAACTACTTACTGTATCTATTAATCCATCTCTGATGATAATCTAATAATGTAAACATACATTAATGGGGGTTAGGGTTATTTTTTTGCAGAACAAGTACTTCTACTTTGATACTTTAAATACATTGTACTGATAATACTCATGTACTTTTGCGTAAATAGGGTTTTAAGTGAAGTA
>NTHP01000181.1:894872-934245 GCA_003416845.1 Oplegnathus fasciatus
TTAGTACTTCTTCCAATACACAGCTTTTTTTCAGAGTTTTCAATCAGGGATTAAAGTGACGCATTTTTTACTTTATCGTTCACTTAAGTCCAAAATTTCACCTCTATCAGTTTGATAGATACGCGCCCTGCATACCTCTTTCACCAGCCATACAAACATTAATTAATTAAGATACACAGTTAACGGAAATTGAATTTGTCTCATGTGAGACACCGTTTAAATGTGCACACCTCCTCTCTCTGTCCGTCTCTTTCTTTCAGTCTTTCCCTTTCTCTCTTTCTTCCTCCCCTTTCTCTTGTTCTCTCTCTCTCTCTCTCTCTCTCTCTCTCTCTCCCCCTCCCTATCCTCAGGCCTACTTCACCCTCCCCTGCTGGCTCTCTCCTCGCCCTCACTGTGTGTGCTGTCAATAATTGATGATCCTCACTGACTCAAAGGGTAACAGGTCCCGCAGAAAATGTCTCACCCATTTCTTTATTTATTTACAAGTCTATCTTTAAGTTCAGTCGGTCTGAGAAACCATCACGAGAGGTTTATTCAAGCAGGAGGATCGATGGCGTGAAGCAGCTCGGTGTTGTGTCCGGTTTACTGTTTGTGGCGGCTGCCTCACCTGTGACCATGAGCGGGTTAATGCTGCCTGTCTGGCTGACAGCAGGACAGAGGGAGGAAAGGGAAGCTTAAATGAGTGAGAGGCAGGGGGCAGAGAGGAGGAGGAGTGACAGAATGATAGAGTGAATTAATTCAACCTTAGCCAGCCCTGATTGACTCGGTAGCAAACTGGCATGTACAAACATTCACAGTGACACCAAAGCCATGGAGAGAGAGAAGAGGAATGACATGTCCTTCTCCAGAAAGAGAAGTTTCACTTTTGGGGCATATGGAGGGTGAGTAAAGACACTGCTTGTCTCATATTAGGACCGACATTTTCCACCACAAGTCAATTGAGTTGCTACTGAATAAATGACATTATTTTTAGATCTAAGTGACTTGTCTATGCAAGATGATCCGTTTTCTTCTCCGAGTAGTTCTCACTTCCTTGTTTACAGTGTGGACAGATTCACATGTGGGGATGAGCCGAGGTGAGGTTTTCTTTTTACATTTTACTGCAGCAGTTTTGAGCCAACACTCGGGCTTCATTGTGTAAAGTAAGAAGTGAATTAGAAAATGATGAACTGTGCTGTGTCTTCTTGTGTGAATGAACCTGTTGCTGCAGACCTGAATCTGCAGAAGACAACGTACTGGATATCCTGGACTCTCCCACCAGTGAGAGCAAGCCTTTCCTCCCAGCCAGCAGCAACCAGAGGGTGATATCATTGTCATGTTCAGCGTGCACCTTCCCTTCTTAATTTAATCAAATATACTCAATGTATTTCCATACCCTGCGTTTCTGAGAAGTCAAGTTTCCATTCTGAAGTGTTTGTCATGTTCCTCTTCCTCCCCCGTGTTTCTCCTTCCCTTTCTCTCCGTCTGCATTTCTGTGTGACGCCTGCTGCTCGTATCAGGACACAGAGCTGTTTGAAATCATTGAAAAGCTGCAGGTGAGTTACAGTACGACGGATCTTGTGTCGTGTGTGTGTGTTCAGTGGGTTTCTTATCATCAATACTCCTCTTGTCCATCAGGGCAGCAGGATCGATGAGCAGCGGTGTGAATTCCCCCTCCCTCTGAAGGTTAGTCTTCAGTCTGAGAATCAATATGCGGGTTTGATCCCGCATGTGTTTTTGTGTTGACACTGACCTTTCTATGAACGCCATGACATTTGTTTCCCCAAACAGCAGAAACGACAGGGCCCTCATCATCATCAGGTGCTCCTTTGTGTCTATTTTAGTCTCAGCTTTTAACGATAGGTGGAGACCTGCCGCTCATCCTCCCTTCAAAGTTGGGGGGCTACTGGATAGACCCCCCACTGGAGAGGCTTGTGGATGTGAGTCCCACTTCTTCCCACTATGGCCTTGATCCAGAGAGCTACGACATCATGGAGAGAGACGGAGAGGCCAAGATCTACCACGAGTTCTTCCGCTCACGAGTAAGTAGACTGTATCTAAAGTCTCAAAGAATATATAATCTTTCCTGGACTGGTATTTATGTTTTATCACTTTTTTTTCTCTGTTTAGTACCATCACTCGTTCACAGCAGCAGATCCCTCTTTGGGGCCTCTGGTTCTCTCTGTGTGTTTGGAGGAAGAGGAGAACAAGCTGCGGGTGATACTAAGGTTGAGATCTTGAGCCATTTTAGCGACGACTGTATGAGACAAGTTTTGTATATTCACATTCCCCAGAGCATCATGCTGTAACTTTAAGTCCTCACATTCAAAAATGTGTTTTACTTCTTGTTACTTCACTCAGATGTTTGAGCTTCACTGTGCAGAGTTTGACACCAGAAGTCTGTTTTCACACTTATCTGCTGAAGAGGGAAAGTTTCTCTGCTCACCTCAAATTTCAGTTTAAGACATGAACATACGAGCAGGATTGTGTGACATCAAGCCAATCACGGTCCAGTATGCAGTTTACACAAGTGTGATGTGAAAACCTGAAACTTCCAGTGCACAAACGCCGAGAAGTGACTTTACAGTGAATTTTGTGTCTAGTAGTTAAACTTTTGAAATGAAGACTTTTTGTTTATTCATTTTTCAATGATGGAAAAGGAGTAGATGTAATTTTAAGAATGATTCAACAAAGTAATTTAACTTTTTTGGTGGAAAAAATATTTTTATTTGTCTTAAAACATGTCTGCAGGAAATCTTTACATTTTCATTGTAATATTTCTGTAGGTCGATATGTGTAGGCAATACTGCATCACAGACAATTATATATGGTGTTTCAGTGTTACAGTGTTTTATCGAGTGTTTCTTGTCTCACAGAATGAAGGAGTGCTCCCTGCATGGAGTTTTCTCTGTCTCTCTTTTCCCCAACATCCCGTCTGCTGTTGAATTAGCAAAGGTATCAAATTACTTACTCTGGTTCTACTTATTCATATCTAATACTTAAGTAAAAGTAGCAGTACCACACTGTAAAAACACTCAACTAAGCACAGAAGTATTGTCAGCAATAAATACTTGTATCATGGGTAAATGTTCTCATTGTCCTATTCAGTGTTTTTATTTCATATTATGTTATGTTTTATTGATGCAATAACATGTATGAAGCATTTTTATTGTTGTAGCTGGTTGAGGTGGAGCTCATTTTGACTACTTTGTATAGTGTTGTTTAATTTATAACAATTCATTATATTTTATGAACTGATCATATATTTTTTTATGCAAAATTTGTATGAAAACAAATTCTGCAATGTAAATATAGCTGTCAAATAAATGTAGTGGAGTAAAAAAGTACAATATTTCCCTCTGAAACATAGTGAGATATAAGTATAAGGTAACATAAAACAGAAATACTCAAGTAAAGTACCTCAAAATTGTACTTCAGTGCAGTACTTGATAAATGTAATCAGTTACCTTCTATACCTCTGGTTGATATCTACGTAAGAGATGTCTATAAAATCACTCATTTTCTCTCTAGATGCTCTGTGACAGAGTGACTGTCTCAAAGTTTGAAGTGGTCAGCTACCTCAAGGTAATGCTCCAAAAATGACCAATAACAACAAAAAAAAGACCATTTATTTTAGACGACTCCTCTCAAAGCGTATCTCCCTCTCACTCATCCCTCAGGCTCCAGAACTCATAACTGCATTTGATGAACACAGAGTGTCTCCTAATTTCAAGTTTGGCATTTTGTACCAAAAGGACAGGCAGGTAAGAGATTGTGCTGCTGTAATTGTGCAGAAAATGTCCTGCATTCATAACAATGACTGGCACCATATCATAACCACTCCCTCTCAGACAACATCCATCTCTCTCTAGTTCACTGAGGAGGACATACTCAGTAACAACGAGGAAAGTGAAGAGTTTAAAGAGTTCCTTTCTATTTTGGGAGAGACCATTCAACTGCAGGGCTTTACCGGGTAATGTGCACTATGTTGATGTTGTTTATCTGGACACATGACACATGCAATGTGTAAAAATCACATGATTTCTTCTCCTCACTCCCTTTTCTCAGGTTCAGAGGAGGACTGGATGTGTGTCATGGTCAAACAGGAAGCGAAGCGGTCTTCACTTCCTTTCATGGGAGAGAAATCATGTTCCATGTCGCAACTAAACTGCCTTTCACAGAGGGCGACCCACAGCAGGTCAGTTACTGTGTCACCCTCCAGTGTAGCTGCAAAACAAGTTTCTTGGAGAGACACTGACACACTTTTTTTCCTCCTTCTCCTCATCTCCCCACACAGTTACAAAGAAAAAGGCACATTGGTAATGACATTGTAGCTTTGGTCTACCAGGAGGGTCAAACCCCTTTTCTGTCTGATGTGATCAAGTCTCACTTCCTACACTGTTTCCTGGTGGTCCGGAGGATTCAGAGGGCAGAGGAGACCGGTGAAACTGCGTACCAGGTGAGAGAAAAACAGTCGAATCTATCATCCATATCAATAAGATAAAAAGTGGGCATCTTCTTTTTCAGTTCAAGTGAACTGATTTACCCTTATATTAAAAAGCATACAGTATATTCTAGAGCCCGACTAGTACTGGATTTTTGAGACTAAAACCAATATTGCTATTTGAAAGTTTAAAAAAAATTCAACAATATGATGGCTGATATCGTTTGTTTAACATAAATAATGAACCTAACAAACATTTTTTGATAAGGATACCTTAAATTTGGAATTTTGATCAATATACGTTCTTAGTTGGACATTTTACAGTTGGAAAATTGTCTCTGGTGGACAAACTATGCAATTATGGCGACTGTTTCTAAATGACCTTGACATTTCTGTACTGCAACTTTTTTGTTCCTTATCAATAGAAATATACACTAATACTGATATATCTGTGATCAGCTAATATCGGCTGATAATTTCAGCCTGGGCGGTTTATCAGTCAGGCAACGCTTTTTTCTCCACTTCACAGGTATCCATCACAGCCAGAGAGGATGTTCCTCCCTTTGGCCCGGTCCTCCCGGATCCTCCTGTCTTCACAGAGGTAAGAAACAATAACACGGTCAACAAGCTGTTTTTCTAAAACCAACCAATCCCTCCCTGTCCAGCAGCTGTCCCCAGTAGACCCTTTTTAGAGCAGACATTTTGACTGGACTAAGCTAAAAAAGCACAGGTGTAAATGATAACATGGCTCCATTACATTAAGTGTCCCAGTAAGCCATGTCAGTGAGTGAGCATGCAGAACATCAGGACCCTGGAAATGTCTGCCGCGAAAAGGGTCTGTGTGTTTACATGATCTTCACACTCAACTGCACACCTGTTCTTAATTCCCTCCATTGCTCTGCTGTAGGCCTTTTTCACAGAATTATTGTGCGTGCTGACTGACCGTCATGACTTACTGGGACACTTGAATAGAACTGAGCCACTGTTAATATTATTAATAACACCTGTGATTTTCCAACTATGACATGAAAAAATGTCTGCTGTGAAAATGCGGAGGTGTGTCCCAAATCCACACTAAGTAGTAATTCTATACAATATGTACTATATATTAATCATCATAGTTTACTGTTATAGCAGTTAGTATACCAAAATATCAACATACTTCATCAACATGCCATTTTATACTAACGGGGAATAGTACAATGTGCGTAACTGCCAATTAAACCTCACAAATAGACATCTAAATGTTTTTCCAAAGATTTAATACTTATTTTTTGTTTTCCATTATTTTTTACTTGATTTCACCACCATTTACAATTTATTTTAATTTTTCCAGTTCTGAGCAGCTCCTCCATTTCCTTTGTGCTTTGCATTATAGGAGAATAGCGTGTTAATAGCATATTTCTGCTCTGATTATACTTTATTTTGTCACTTTTCGCACACAACATACTCAAAATCACCTGCTCAGAATCATTTTGTAATATGGAATTGGGACATTGTAAAATGTGCGTTCCTGCTGTCCCGCTTTTGTCTTGTGGTCCTGTCTGCCTTAATTTTTGATCCTTATTTGCCTTATTTGCCTTTTGCCTGCCTGTCTTTGCCCCTGTGAGCGTTTCAATCCACACCTTGCTTACCTGAATCACTACAGTGCAAATCAGTTATTGAGATGCTTCACAAGTCCTGGTTCCCTCTGTCCTGTCTTTCAGCGTTCCCAGCTGAGAGAATTCCTTCTGACCAAACTCATCAACGCAGAGATATCCTGCTACAAGGCTCAACAATTCAGCAGACTAGAGGTAGAGGAAATTAACTGTTTTTATTTACTTATTTGTGATTATCAAAGCTTGATTTCTCTCTGCCTCATGTGCTCTCCTGTCCCTCCTCTCTTTACGAAGCTACGCACTCGTTCGTCGCTCCTAGAGAGCTTGCAGGCTGAACTCTCCACCCGTTCCCAGTGCATGATGGGGGATCCATCACTGTCTGCTCTCCCGTCCTCTGAGGGTGTACGGGGGATGTCTGAGGGGAGTGGAGGATTCATTGAAAACTTTAAGGTAAATGTTGGCCTCCCTCGCCTCTCATACTTGACTGTACTATTGCCTCTTTACCATTTTTCTTCTGGATCTTTGTCATCAGAGAGCCATAAGAGTGCGGAGCCACTCTTTTGAGACTCTCGGGGTACCCAGGAAGATTGGTGGCAGCGCATCACAGAAGCCTAAGGTAAAAATTCACAAATGATCGAATGTGTTTGACTGAATAAAAACTTATTGAAAGGTTTGAGCTAATATTCTTTTCTCACTTCTGTTACAGACAGAGAAAGATGGAGAGAGGTAAGACTTGTGAAAACAGGTGAAAGTTTGGTCTTTTGCATGATTTGAGTTAGCAATAGAGATAATTCTAATAATTTCTCTTCTTTTCAGTGACAAATCTCCAGGACCTCCACCTGCTCTCTCTGACAGTTTGGGGCCAGCTGAATTCAAAGATCAAGCAAGTCCTCAAGAAGAAACATAAAAGGAAATATTAATTTGAAGATTTTAGAAGCTAATATACTTATATACATTATTAGCCTAAATGGTTACTTCTTTATTATCCTGGTGGATGGCTTATATGTAAATAGGATGTAAAAGTAAATAGTATTTCTGAGAATATAATTATTTTACTGTCATAGCAGTGATATTCTACATTAATGGAAATCCTTACATTGTATTTCAGTGACATGTTAAACGTATAAAACTGCTGGGAAAGCCTAAAATGTATTGACAGAGTTTACACTTGTGTGTTTATATTGTCAATAAAACAATTTTAAGAGAGCAAATGGGGAGGAGACAGAGGTGTGGAACAGCAGCAGAAATTAAATTAAAATTGGCACAATGTGCAGAAAATTAAGAACGCTGATTGTTTTAAAGATGGGTTTACTGATACCAGTAAAACATGATTATTAAACAAAGAGTTGATGTTGGAAATTTAAGAAACAAACACGATATACCGACTGTAAAAAGAAGCAGAAGAAAGGAGGAAGAGAAACGATAGGCCTGTTCAATTTACAATACAGCTCCATTATTAGCAATAACTTCCTGGTTATTTATGATTTCATGCATTGATGTAAATCTGTTGCAGACATTAAGGGAGAAATCTGAGCTGTTTCCTGCACGGAGAGCAGTACAAAGTTATATTGGACAATATTCATATTCACTGAAAATTATCATGCAGACAAGACATTTTATTTCAAGTGTCACTTCCTTCGGGTACTGCACGTGCAGAGTATGAAAAACTGAAATTGAAGCAGCTAAATGGAATTCAGCCATCATTCATTTTATTATTTACACCTGTGCTTTTCATACTGTCACATGTAAAATGTCTTTCGTGAAAAAGACGCACAAGGATGTGGATATACTGGTTTAGCAATCACTTAAATTACAGACGACCAATATACAAGCTCCACTAAATGAAAGAGGAAGACCTCTGTACTAAAAGTAAAGCATGTTGGTACTGGAAGAATACAAGACAGAAAACAGAAAGAAGTTCATCATTATCTGTATGAAGATGGTACGCACGGGACTCTATCACACACTTCATAAAATAGGGAAACACACGACTGGATATACAGCAATCAGCCCGAAACAGTTCAACGTGTGCTTCTATAGTGAATGTAGTGTCTCTGATGAAGAAGGGAAGGAGACATAGTAATATTGGAAGAAGTATTTAGATCTGAAATGCTTCAAGTAAAAGCCTGCATTCAAAATTGTAGTCGTAAAGTAAGTAAAAGTAAAAAAGTATTATCAGTAGAATGTACTATATGACATAATTGGAATTATTATTGTTGCTGATGCTGTAACGTGTAAACTGCGTTTTAGGTCTTCTGTGTAAAATCTTAAGTAACTAGTAACTAAAGCTGTAAAATAAATGGAGTGAAATATTATAAATAAATAAATGATGATAATAACAATAACAACTTTAATAAAAACAGTAAAGTGAAATATTTTCCTCTGAAATTTAGTGACGTAGAAGCACAAAGTAGAACAGTAAGACATAACAAACAGAGGTTATGATTTCAATTTGATATGCATTTTTAGTTGTTAGTGGGAGAACTAGCCTATATTTAGATATTTCATATTCTGTTTGTTGTGCGTGTCGTGTATCCATGAAGCATTAAGTGTGACCAGAGGAATGTGCAGGTATGTGCAAGGAGGAGAGGGATCCAGATCCATTCTTCATATGTGTTTACAATCTATTTATAATTTTATCATCCTGATTGTCCATACTGTAATACTATAATACAATAACTATGTTGTTCTAGTCTGTGCACACAACATCTATTGTATGTCTGTCTGTCCTGGGAGAGGGATCCCTCCTCTGTTGCTCTTCCTGAGGTTTCTTCCATTGTTTCCCTGTTAAAAGGTTTTGTTTGGGAGTTTGTCCTTATCGGAATTGAGGGTCTAAGGACAGAGGGTGTCGTATCCTGTACAGATTAAGGCAAATTTGTGAGCGAGAAGAAGGGGGAGATATAATAATAATAATAATAATGATACATGAATTAAATTATATATATATATATATGTATGTATGTATGTATGTATGTATGTATGTATATATTCATTTTAAAAGATCTATTTAATTATCTACTTAAAAGAAACAAGTTTATTAGAAATAATTGTAATTTTTTTCACTGTTACTCCAGTTCGGTAGATGGCGCTATTGTACCTATATGCTGTCTTGCCGACCACCAATAAATTGATAGAGAAAACAGAGGAGGACGAAGCAAGAAGAAGAAGAAGAAGAAGCAGGAGAGGGTAATGGATTTGAGTTGCAGTTGTTCCCATGGTTGTTCCAGAGGAGGGCAGTAATTTGGCGGTGTGTTCAAATACAGACGCCTGCGGTCGGACATTGTGATTGAGCCTATCCGTGTTGCTTACAGCTCTAGCTAACTGAAGCTAACTCGAAGCTACGTCTAATTCAACAAATTGTAATAACGGTTTTAGCCGTTTCCGCGCTGTTAAAACCAACAAAAGTGATTTATTTAACGTATTTAACTGTCTGATGATGCACAGATTTGACTAAACATTACACCGAGCAGAGCTGCGTCAGGTCACGTGAACTTTGACACACTGCGCAGTGAAGGAGACGCTTCTGGGTTATCAACACATTACTAACTAACTTTACATTTAATTTAAGCAGAGTATTACTGCGAACAGACCTGAACATGACATCCAAGAAAGTGGTCGAGCTGTTCTACGATGTGGTTTCTCCCTACTCTTGGCTCGGCTTTGAGGTTTGTTTCTTTTCTTCATGTCAGCTTCAATAACAAAAACACAGAATGAGTGAAAAATGAAGCTTTACGCGGGTCGTCTTTGTTTACAGGTGATGTGCCGCTACAGACAGGTGTGGAACATAGAGCTCAAACTGCGTCCTGCTTTTCTGGGGGGCATCATGCAAGGATCAGGTAAATAAACAGTGGGGGCAAGTAACTAAGTACATTTACTCAAGTACTGCACTTAACTACAGTGTTGAGGTACTTTACTTAACTTGAGTATTTCCATTTTATTCAGCTTTATACTGCTACTCCACATTCATTTGATAACTTTAGTTACTTTGCAGATTCAGGCTGTTAATACAAGATATAAGATTCACCTTTATTGAACCCCAGCGGGGAAATTTGGTTGTTGCAGCAGCACAGGACAGAAATACATACAGATAAGCAGTAACAAAAATAAATAATGAGAGGTACGTAAACTAAAATTAGAATAGAATGAAAAATAGAAACTGTACAAGAGCATTTGGAGACATGGTAAAGTGACAGTGGTGTGATTCATAGCAGCAGAGTCAACAAATGTATGTAAACAGTGTACACACGACTAATATTATATGATTAAGTAGTGGTACTTGGTGTTTGTCTATATTGATAAATATATACATAAATATGGTGCAAGAGTCAAAGTAACATATTAACATAATATAGTATAATATGTCATATGTGGAAACTGTCAGCTCTGTTATATTTCATGTAATATTTATCTTTCATGACAGGCAACAAGCCCCCTGGTCTGGTCCCAAACAAATTCCTGTACATGACCAAGGATCTGAGCCGCTTGGCAGAGTATTTTGGTGTTCCCTTGCAGGCTCCGTCTGACCCCTTTGAGGCCATGTTCAAAAAAGGTACACACATGCAGGATCTGATGGGATCAGTGCTATAATGTGTACTGATCAGACCATGGCTGGATTAACCTGCTTGTGGGCCCCAAGACTAAAATGAGCTGCTGGGCCCCTATTAACTCCCATTCTTCCCCCTCTCTGTGCATCGTGTGTATTTTTCTTGCCTCCTGGTTTACTGTGTGGTAATTTGACTAAACACTAAATTATGCACCAAGTAAGCACAATATCAGCTGAAATAATGAAGGTCCTAAATGGTAGATTTTGACAAGAGCTGCAACGATTAATTGATTAGTCGATCAACCGAAAATGAATCGTCAGCTATTTTGATAATTGATTTCATGGTTTTTGTAATTTTTCAAGCAAAAATGCAAAACATTTACTGATTCTAGCCTCTCAAATGTGATGATTTGATGCTTTTCTTTCTCATATGTGATAGTAAACTGAATATCTTTGTCTTGGACTGTAAGTCCAATAAAACAAGCTAATGAAATAGATCACCTTGGGCTGTGGGAAATTTGAATCGGCATTTTTCACTGTTTTCTGACATTTTATTGAAAAAAACCCTCAATCAAGAAAAAATAACAGATTAATTTATTGCAGCCTTAATTTTGACACAGGGCCTCAAGATGAGGTATTAAAGCGGGACCCACCATAAAGCAGCTTTAATTGATTTCTTTAGCCACTTGGAACAAGCGGTCAAACAAACTGTAAACACAACACTGACATTAACACCTTATAAAGTTGGTATGGCAAACAGTTGCTTATTTACACCTCTTGCAATATGCAATATCAACTCTCTTGGCTCTGTTTTGATCTACGAAATATCAGCCTCTTCAGATGCTAAATGCTCCCCTTTGTTTACCAGCTAGCTGCTAACTGTGTCAGCAGTTTGGTAGAGTCGGTTTATCAGGGCTTTTTGATTGAAAACAGCTGCCTGCTGTGGCTTAAATACAGTAAACTCAGTAAACAAGGAGTCAGAGTCGGGTTTATTACTACAAGCGTCTGCTCTTACATTACACATAGTCATTTGACCCATTGTTGATATAAAAATATTGATTAGTGCAGCTGCAAGGCTCTTGTCATAAAACAAACAACAAGGTCTGGATGGATCAAACAGCACCTGAACTATCACATTGGTGAAAAGATTAACTTGGATACATGATAGATTAGATAGTTTTATTGAAATGCGGCAACCTGTGCTTCCCTGTCTAGGAGAGGATTAATTTAATGTATCGTGTAGAGGGCTGGCTTTGCCTAATTAATTGAGTTTGTTGTGACTTGTGTCCTTATTTACTTGTGTTCAATTAACATGTCATGGAGTTTTGACGAATTAAGTCATTCCTTTCAGATAATCCTTCTTAGGAAATATGATTAGGGTTAGGGTTAGTTAGTGGTGCATATATCATATAAGTGAGCTGGGGCTTTTTGGGTGCTGGTACTATTTCTTTATTGAGCAAAGCTGATAATGCAGCGAGTTTCAGGCCTTCTTCTGTTTTCTCCTCCCAGGCTCCTTGTCTGCAATGCGATTTGTGGCGGCAGTACAAGAGAGGGAGAAGGGTGGAGACGAGCAGGTGGAGCGGGTGTCCCGGGAGCTGTGGAGAAGGATCTGGAGCGAGGACAAGGACATCACTGAACCTGCATCATTGTCGGAGGTTTGCTCATCCAGCCTGGTTGTGTTTGAGAAGATTAAGAAGCACTGTTTCGTTTTGTCACAGTGTTGTTGTTTTCGCAGGCAGCGATGAAAGCAGGATTGTCTGACAGCGAGATTAAAGAAGTGCTGGCGCTGTCCACCTCAAAGGAGATCAAAGACAAGCTGAAAAGCGCAACGCAGGATGCGCTTGATTGTGGGGTCAGTTGCCCTTCAGTTCTCCTTGTAGCTTCAGGCTAGAGAGACATTACAATGTAATGAACCAAATCTCTCCCACTGCCTCTTCTCAGGCATTTGGCTTCCCCCTGCTGGTGTGTCATGTACATGGAAAGCCAGAGATGTTTTTTGGATCTGATAGATTTGAGCTCATGGCCCACTGCATTGGTGAGAAAACTACTGTACTGTGCATCATTCACCAACACAAACATGCATAATGTAAAAGTCACAATAAAAAGATTAAAATAAGTCATAACGTACTGCTGCACAATAAGTTACCCTTGATTAGATAAATGCTTAAAATGTAAATATGCTGTTATTGATACACTGGAGACATTGAAAGTTTGATTTTGAGACAAACCTTTGACAGCATTACAAACTATGTTGCGGCCTTTCTCTTTTGTTTCTGTGGTTCGTGCAAAATTCAGCATCTCATTAGAAATTCAAGCTGAAGCCGCCTGAGATTCTCACCTGATCTCATTTTACTCTCCATTTCAGGAGAGAAGTGGCTGGGACCTCAGCCGGACAAATCAGCTGCCAAGCTGTGAGAGAAAAAAATGCCGTCAAACACTGTTGGTGTGCTCACAGATTTTGGAATTACAATCCCATTTTAATGACATCTTTGATTTTCCCTAATTCTTCAAATTTCATATTTCCGATGCTGTGCCTTCTGAAACAAAGCAGTATATTTCCAATGAACCTTAAAGAAATGTAGTAGTGTAGTGTAAATAATGTAACATACCACTGTACTAATTACGTGCCTAATTAAAAGGAACGCTGACAACTTGCAGATGATAAAGCTGGTTATCTTTTCTGGTAAAATACAAAGGCATGACACGGATGTAATTGTTGCATTATGTAACATTATGTGTATGACAAACACATAATGTTATGTATTGGGATGGTCAGTCCACCACTCTGGTCCAGGCTGAAACATCTTAAAAACTACAACATTCATGGTCCCAACAGGATGAATCTTGAAGACTTTGATGATCCCCTGACTCTTCCTGTAGAGCCAACATGAGGTTGACATTTGTGGTTTTGAATGAAATGTCTCCATAACTACTGGATGGATAGCCAATATATTTAGACATTCATGTTCCCCTCAGGATGAATTGTAATAACTGTTAATCCTTTAACTTTTCATCTGGCGCCATCATCAACAAAATTTCTGTTTTTCCCAATACTTTTGTTTCCAAATACATGTAGCTTAGGTGGATCGGACACTAAATTGCCCATAGGTATTAACGTTAGTGTGTGTGTGTCGTTGTCTGTATGTGTTTGCTTTGTGGTCAGCTGACAAGCTGTCCAGGGTGTAGCCCTCCTCTTTCCCAATGTGAGCTGGGATACGCTCCACCCCCCTTCAACACTAAACAGGATATGGGTATAGATGACGGATGGTTGGATAAAACCTTGGTTATGAAAAAAATTCAAATGTGTGATCAGATGGCAACAAATGAGTCAAACACTTTGCAGAGAGTTCAAATGTTTTCAGCAAATAATGTGATGCAGTATTTATTTAATTGTATGTCAGACATACTGTAGCTCAACTACCACCGATCAAATTATCAAAGATCAAATTATACAAAAATCTGATCGATAATATGTCAATAAGATGTGTGCAGTGGCTGTCCACTTACACTAATCACTACAACTGAATTACACTAATCAGCAGCCATTTGTTTAAGATTTACATTATTTTTATTTTTTCCCTTTTCAGAATGAGTACTTTTACTTTTGATACTTTTAAGTACATTTTGTTGCTAAAACTTCTGTACTTCTACTTAAGTAGAATTTTTAATGCAGGACTTTTACTTGTAAGTGAATAATTTTACATTGTTGTATTGGTAAAGGATTTGAGTACTCCTTCCACCACTGTAATAATACATTATCTTAACTGACAGTATACTATTTATAAATTTTACAGGATGTAGGATTATGTTTAATGCCTGTACCCAGAAAGAAATGCAATTTATTATTGCTGACTGAAGACTCCAGAGACTGCAAAACTCGTCATACGAGTTCCAGTGCAATGAAGGCCAAACGTGCTTAACAAAAGGCTGAGGACTGAAAATGACAAGGAGCGGCTGGACCAGTTTCCTTAAACAAAGAGGAGAAAGGCAGGGCCAGAGACATGTCGACCTCAGAGAAAAAGCTGATTACAGAATGTGGTGGAGAACACTCTTAAGAGAGGCAGAGCAAGACTGGATTACCCTAAACCTGATATCAGTGTGATGCATCGCCTCTTCAACTGAGAAGGAGAGAGACAGAGAGGAGGAAGAAGGAAGGAGTAAATAGGAGAGTAGAGTGAGGTGAGGAGGGTGGAGTTAAGAAAACACTGAAGGTGGAACATAGACAAACAGAGAGCAGCGCGTTGATCCCTTGAGCCTGCCAAATCACCTGGGACAAACAAGACAATGAGGATCTGAACAGCACAGCTGAACCCGGGACTCCACATTCAGCTGGGAGGATGTATGAAAACTGTCTGACTGAGTGAAGGAGGGAAACATGAGCCTGAAATAACAGGATCCAACATTTTCTTTGGGATATAGAGTAAGACACAACTGAAGGAGCTGAGGTAAGGATTTAGTACACTACATGTCTTTTTTAAGTCATGTAATATATTGTTATGGTAGCTCTGACGTAGAGTGAGCTAATATTTGTGCATGATATTAATCTGATAAAAGCTTTAACTGTATGTCTCACTATGGGTGCACTCTTTCTGTGAAGATCATGACATTTATTTGAGCGAGCCGGTGCTGTTTTGCCATTTATGTTTGCCCTTTGGGTGTGTAGTACAACAGTAGCATGTTGTGTCCAAAAAAATGCAGATGAACAGGTTTGGAGATCTCGGATCTGATGTACAAGGATGTGACTGCTGTGTCATTTCTGTTCTTATACACTACATTTAAAGCAGCTCTGAATTCAGATATACAGCGTAAAGATTCCCCAGTTAGAGATGATACATTTTATTTTCTGTATACAGCTCTGGTGAAGGGTGTGTCTTACGGTTAAACTAGCTCTTCACCTTAAGACTGACCAACGATTGAGGTCCTAAAGGATCAAAATTTTGTGTTGGAGAAGATGAAACAAACAAAAGCAATTTGTTGAGTTTTTCCTCTGATTGCCAGTCATCAATGGCAGGAAGAAAGAGTTTGGCATGCCTCGGAGACTGTGATACAGCACCTGAAGTTCCTGGTCTCAGTTACATGTTCGCTCAGACACCTTCTCGTGCTGGATACCTTGTAAAGAGTCATGTTACTGGTCACAGATTCAGCCCCCAGAGACAAAATGCAGTTCCAGACTACCACTGTCACTTTATCTGTTGTTTTTATTCATCTACATCTATTTGTTTATCCACAACAAAGACTTAAAGGTTTTTTGTTTTTTAGGAAATATCCTGAAGCTACTACATAACAGCTGTAAACATGTGGGCATACTAGAAACCTGCTGAATATGAAGTTTGACTGTGCGAATGATGTATGAGGAATGGACAAAAGGGAACATTTCTTTAACCTCTTTTTACATTCAACAGGATGTCTTCATTATCAGAAGCAGACTTCCACTGCAAGCATGGAGATACTATCTGTGGTAAGTTTTATCAGCAGAGATAGAAGTTGAAGATTTTTGGCCTATAGAGGCTTTGTTAAATGCTCACCTAAGTTGACAGATGACCAGACAACATACCAGCACAGACAAACATGTCTGCCGCTTTATGATCACTGCATCCCAGACTTGCTGAGTGATCGTAAAGATTGTGTCTCTTCCTGTTTGCAGAGATCCGTGTGTATGAGCAGGAGGTGATCGTTGTGCCCATCTTGCTGCTGGCCAGCTTCCTGGTGACTCTGGTCTTCATTTTCCTGCTGCGCTTTTGTCCAGAGAAAGTCGACCGCATCCGTCCACAGGCCTCAAAGTCACCCTCCAGGAGGGTGCTGCATGGCATTGATGGTAAGACACTGGAATAGACATTATTTAAATAAATGAAATCACATCACAGAAATGAAATTGGTTCCACACTGTCTGCAAACACTCAGCAAGCTGATTCCATATCAATCTTTTATTTTGCTTTGTCCGGGAGGTGTAGTTAAGAGTCCAGCTTCATTTTGCCTAATTTTAACTTTCTATGCACTCATTTTGTTTAGCATCTTTTAAACTGTCCTTACCCCACATGCATGGTATCTTTCCCTCTCCGACTTATCATTTTGTCAATTTAACAAAGTATAAAGCTGCCAGGAACCCAAAATACAAGAAAAATGACATAGGCGGCCATAATGTACAAATCTATAGTGATAATCACTCAAAATATTATTATAGAACAATTCAAGGTTGTAAAAGATATTGTTTCACTTTTTCTGCACAAATACGGCAAAAAATATAAGAAATAAAAATTATATCACAGTCTATTTACATGTAAAGTGGTTTTATCCAAACTTGTTTTTATGCCTTTTTTCATTTAAAGTAAATTACTGACAATATAATTCACAGCTTTAAAACTTTCTTCCAATATGATCTATAAATAAAACATGCTCAGTATATTCACAGTGTAGTCAACGGACTCCAGAAGGTTAAATATGAACAGCTGACAGTAAATTCCCCTCCCACAACCTTTTACACTATTTCTATACTACAGAATCTTTTGAAAGTGAAATTAAGTTTTATTTTTGTCTAACATTTATATAGTGTTTGCTATCATATTCTATTCTACAGAATTTTACGCAAATAAATAACACTTGATTGCAAAAGTAATTGCTTCCTTTTTTATTAAGCTAACTTTGTCAGTGGCAAAATTTTACTTTTCGGTGTTTATTGTTTTTGGGGTTTTTTTTGTTCGTTTACAGCTCCATATTCTTGGAATCAATGTTCTACTCATGGATTCAAGGAAAAAAATATCATCATGCCTCCCTTTTTATACATGAAACTGCTGAGCAGCTTTCTTGGTTTTTCATAAAGCAAGGAGATGACAGATGACAAGAGTGTTATAACATTGTTATTATTATCAATTATTATCAATTAGGGCTCTATCTATCTAAGTTTTTGTTAGACATTTTTTTTCTAGCACTACACAAAGATATATTCACCTACTCTCATGTAAATCCTTCACTTATCTCAAATGCTATTCTCATTTTCTCTGTCTCTCCCTTTCCTCTCTGTCCATAGCTCCACCAGGTATCAATGTCCTGGAGCATGAAAGCATCGCTCTGGACGTGCCCAGTTCCTACTCCACCTTCCACCCCCCGAACACTTACCCCTCCAAAAACCTCTCCATGTCTGTGGTCACACCTTCTCTCCCGCCCAACCCCCCACCGCAGCCTTTCAAGCCCAGTTTCACTCCCATTGTCCAGCCCAGAGAATTGCCCCGTCAGAGGCTGCCCGAGTCCTTCAACCTGGTCACCCCTCTGCCTGCTTCCTTCTCCCTGCGCTCAGACTCCTCTGTGTCCCTCTACAGGGCCCGGATGGAAAACAGGAACGTGGTCCTGCGAGTCCTAAATGGTGAGATGGTTAAACTTGGATTTAATGGAAGTTTGTTCGTGGAGCTCTTAATTGTCCCATTTGCAGGTCTTTCTCATCTGATTTTCAGGACGTGGTTTCTGTAACTGCAGTGGTCCTTCATCTCCCTCTCATTCTTGTCCTTTACAGACTCTGCTGATGCCACAGAAAGACACAGCTTCCTGGGCTTCGCGTCCTTCCTGGCCCAGCTGGGACCGCATCCCTTCCTGCCAGAGCTTCTTGGTGTGGTCTCACTTCGAGCTCCTCTGGTTACAGTTGTGGAAGAGCTGGAGAACAAAGACCTGCTCAGCTTCCTGTGGCGATGCAGACAGGTATATTTTTTTTACAGAGGGTATAATTCTGCAATCTGTGTGAACTCACTTTAAGCATCAAACCATATCAAACGGATGATAGTGTCATCTTCCAAATGTTAAAGTAACTTCTCTGTGTTTTTTTTTCAGGATCATGTGGATCCTCCATGTGAGATGACTGAGAGGCGAATATTTACCATGGCCAAACAAGTGGCCTCAGCACTGGTCAGTATGCTAATAAATATGTCCTCACCTTTTTAGACCACATGTTTCACTTTCAAATCACTGAACTGACCCCATCTCAGCACTGACTTGTTGACAGGGTTTCCCTCCAATACTCCATCATCATACCATGCACCTGACAAGCCCAGTCTGAAGCAAATATTCTGGCAATCCATCTAGTAGTTGTCAAGACATTTCACTCAAAACCACAAATGTGAACCTCATTGTGGTGCCAGAGGAAAATTTAGGGAATCACCAAAATCATCAGGATTCATCCTCTGGGGACCACAAATCCATCCAATAGTTACTGAGATATTTCTGTCTGGACCAAAGTGGTGGAGACCACCATCTCTAGAGCCACTAGCAAGGCTTAAAAAATTACCAATATTTTTTGAAATACTGCTTTAATCCATTAACTTTTGAATGATCTCTCCATGCTTTAAATACCTATATACTGTCTAAAACAGATGCTCTAAAAATGCAGTTTCAGGAAGACCTTTACAGACCGAACTGAAATAAACTTCACAGGCGTGTCTGTTTGATCCTGAGATGCCCCTTGTCTTATTGCCCAATCAGGAGTTCCTCCACAGCAAAGATCTTCTCCACGGAAACATTCGTGCCCGCAGCGTACTGGTCACCAAGGAGTTCACGGCCAAGCTTTGGGGCCTGCACGGGGTCTACACAAGGAAGAACCAGGGAGCCACTCAGAAAGATGATCCCAGCATGAAGAAATGGCAGGCGCCAGAGCTGTTAGCCAAGAGACCTGCCAGTCAGAGCAGCGACATGTGAGTTGTTCTATTTTCATCTCTGTAATTTACGTCCTCCAATACAGATGCTGCTGTAGAATAAAAAACTAAATAAATTATTTGCAGAGAGGCACACAATGCATGTTCTGTAATTATATTATTAAGAGTTAAGATTATTATTTACTGAATGGAAGACCCAAATCATTATTTGCCTCTGTGTGTCCCTCTCTAGCTGGTCATTTGGCATCTTACTGTATGAAATGGCAACACTGGGTAAGTTGAATTTTAACGTTTGGGAACTTAAGTCATACAACCTAAAAAAAAATTGAGATACATGTAGGTAGCTACCTACTACTTGGATTGAGCAAATAAATATATACGAGACAATGTACAGCAATAGAAATTATACCATAAATACCATTTATATTGCGTTATCTATCACTTTAATACAGTATTTCTGATTGTATTAGGCCACTGTAGGTAATATTGCAAACCCATAAACAGCCCTTCATTGTAGCAATATTGGATTTTTGGAAATCAGATTTTTTTAATCTGGTTTTAGATTAGCCAACAAGCAGACATGCCCATCTGGCTATTTTAACCATAAACAGCCTCTCTATTGATTCCAGTAAATTTAGTAAATTTACTATATAACACAATATATACTGATGTTGCATATACCTTGATGGAGGATCGTATCCATATCCTATCTACTACATTTTCTCTTTTCTCTCCAGGTGAAGCTCCATTTGCAGAAATCTCAGTTAATGAGCTTCTGCAGTTTCATCAACGAGGGAAAAGTCTGAAAAAACCTTCCAACTGTTCCAACACGCTGTAAGTATCCTCTGCATCCTCCAGGTAACACACAAGCAAACCTGAAGCAGAGTGCCGTTTCCCTCTTTAACGAATGTGCTGTACAGCTCAGACTATTTTGTCTCTCCCTCAGACACTCCGTCATTAAGGGTTGCTGCCAGTGGAAGGATCAAGATCGACTGTCCCTGGCTGAGGTGAGCCGCAAACTCCTCTCAGGAGAGAAAAGTGCCTCTGACAAAATCCTCAAGGTGTCAGGGACAGTTAACATTGAGCAGTACCTGCAGGAAGCAGGATACGGGGAAACCAACAGCTACACTGTTTTCTGATCACTGCCAGTGTCAGCAAAATAAATTGCACTATTCCCCCCCCCCAATGGTGCACTTCTACAAAACAATATCTTTCAGGTGCAATAAAAGTGCTCCAAACTCTGCTCACGAGTGCTTTGTGCACTAAAATTGTTCTTTTATTTTGTTATGTATTCTCTTACTTCAGGTTCACACAACTTAACTACAAAACTCTAAATAAGTTGTTTGGGAACCAGTCATTTTCATATAAGTGAGACCTCATTCATGTGTGTCTTTGTCAATAGCTAAATCTTTGAGGTTCAGTTGGGGAAATACAACCAGCAATTTTGTAGTAGTAGACTTTTAGATATGTAAACTTGAACAATGTACAGCCGCTGCATCCTGAACTTGTAGTCGATACTGTCAATATGATGGTTTACAAATCTTGTTTACAACCTAAAGCAAATGTATATTAACAGATGTAATATATGTTATTACCACATTTTTGTATGATTCTATATTTGGCAGTTATGGAAATGAAGGGCACATAAATGTTTTTATGCTATTATTACTACACTCACTGTCTTCTCTATAAGCTTCATGTGAACATCTACGAGCTCAAACTGTTTACACAAAGTCAAATGTGAATAAAAATATCACAAGTCCTACAAGGGTCTTTTTCATTTTCAAGTGGACATCATGGGAGTAATAAAAGCACACACACACACACACACAGGTCCAGTAACAGGTATTGTTTATTGGTAGTACTGCATACATGTACACAGAGCACTTCCACTCAGCCCTTGAGAGAGCAAACCATGAGGAATACCTATTTTCAGGTAGTTAAGTTGATTAAAGCTACTAAAACTATATCATATCCATGAAAAAATAATTTTGATTGTAGTACAAAATGGAAAAGATACAAAACTAAACTTTTAATAACTGATAAAATTAACTAATTAAAATACCAGGCTTTTTGAGTGTCCTTTGCTCGATGTGATTGGAGCCTGGATTGAACAGATATGATAAAATAACGAGTAACTACTAAAAAACTGAAATATTTAAATGAAGTGGACTGTTGTTGACACTCCAAATCATATCACTAAAGTTAAAGCACCGTTTGAAATACAGCAAGAAGGCAACGTTTCTTTTTTTTTTTTTACCCAATAGGTGAACTGTCCTAGCTAGAAGACCTAGCACTGATTACTGCAGGCTGGCAAATTGCCACAGATTCACAAGAGTATACATACAAAAGGTCTCTAGACTCAGCTACTAGAGCTGGGTACCTCCACCGATTTCCCAAATCAACTCGATTCTGATTCACAAGGTCCCAATTTGATTCAATTCAATTGGGGATATTTCAGTTACAATACCAATCACCAGCTTATGTGCAGGCAGCTCCAGTATCCTTTGCTTTCTCTTTGAGCTTGTGTCTTGCCATGGTACTATGAAGAAAACTGACACAATGCACCTCACTCGGCCAAGCAAGTGTGCAACAGCTGGAATTTTGAGAGCTGCTTGTGAGGCTAAATTGAGCGAGTGTGCAAACAGCCAATGTGCAACGGCGACATCAATTCCACACCACGGACCATATTCGCAGCATTGTCCATTACGATAGCTGGGTCTTTCTTTGTTAGCTTCCTTCTTTGTATCGCCTCGGACAACAGTTAAGCTGGATTACTTGCCGTGCGGCTGGTTTCAATTGCCCTAGTTTGTAAAACATGAGACACGAGTCTCCAGTCATCGTCGATATAGTGAGAAGTAATTGTCAGGTACAAATCCGTTGCTCTGGATGTCCAGCTGTCACAAGTTAGGGCGACTCTCTCTGCCGACTTAAGTGAAGCTGCGACGCTATGTTTCACATCTGCGTACAGGTTTGGGATTGCCATTTCACTCAAAATATTTGCGAGTCGGTAAAACACAACGTGGTTCTAGTGTATTAATGAGGCTTCGGAAGCCATCATTTTCAACAATGCCGTATGGGCGTATATTCTTGCATATGAAAGTAGCGACAGCCTCAGTTATTTTTTGGGCATGCGGAGAACTGGATGGTAACTTAAACGCAAATGCCTTCTCCATTGGGTTTTGTTTTGGATCGGATGTTTTTGCAGATTGCGTATCTGGGTGAAATGGTTTTTGGAGAAAAGGCATATATTAAAAGATCAATCTTGGGATTTTATGAATCGATATCAGATCATTCAAATGAAGATCGATCTGAATCGGAAAATCGATTTTTTAAACCCAGCCCTAACAGCGACAGAAAAAAAACTGACAAACACTACTGACATGGATACTTCAGACTGTCCATGCTCACCACTCACACATAACAGTATACATACAACATGTTTTTGCACATTCAATGTCCAGAAAGTAAACTGTCCATCCCCATGTCTCCACATGACTGATGGTGCACCATTGTTTTGTAAAAAAAAAAACATCCTCACTGTCCCCACAGTTCTAGTCTTTTATTAAGCTCCAGGTATGGATTCAAGTGAGAAGTCATCAATGAGAAAATGATCCAGCTGAAGCACTGACTGCATCACTCACGCAGGGTGTTGATGGAGGCACAGATCTTGAGAGCAGGACCCAGCTTGATATTCATGGTGGAGATGAGGTGGTCCTCCCGGAGAAGCAGGAGAGCCTGTCCATCTATTTCCTGTGACAGAAACTGGGCAGCCAACTCTTCACAGCCTTGACACAAGACAGGAAGGTAGAATTAGTACAAAAGGAGAACAGGAGACACGGCAAAGGCTTACAAATCTGTTACCTAATCACCGAACACTGACCTTGAAGGGAAGAGATAAACCTGAAGACTTCTTCCACACTCCACTGAGCAGGAGTTGCTGAGAGAAAGTTAGCCCCCTCTAGTGGGAGGCTACCAGGAGCTGAGCTGTCAGACGGAGGAGCGCTGAGCCCAGCTCTTGAGCAGGAGTGTGAGGAGCTTGGGGACAGTGAAGGAGAGTCGTCCTCCTCTTCCTCCCCGTCGCTGGACACGTCCTCCGAGCGACTGGACTCAGAGTGACACTACGGCCAACAGAGCGGAGATTCAGATACAAAAACCAAAGATAAAACTTCAGAGAGTAAGCTGCATTTGTTGATAACACAACCACATGATATTTAAAGCATAACGCTGGCATTTTCTTATACTTTTCTTACTATCAACAAATTCCATGAAAAGCCCAAAACCAACCAATGAATTAGTTCGACTCTGTGCTGAAGGAGCATGTCCTACGTTGTGGCTCACTGATGGAAAAACGTGTTAGTAGGATGAAGTCATTCATGGGATTTGTTGACAATAAAAATACAGAATATCACCAGCCTCATCCTTTAAACTACAGCTCTTACCTTGACAGGTAGATGCCTGCTTGACATTTTATTACAGGTGATATTAGAACTGCTCCTACGAGAGGGGCCCCTTCGCCTAGCTGCACTCTCAGTGGGTGCTGGAGGTGGTGCCAGGCCTGCACCACTTCTCCCTCTGCTCGTCTTGAAGTGTTGGCTGCAGCTCACATTATACCTGTGGATCCAGGGGCACAGTCAATACTCAGGAGGACATTTTCCTTTTTCTTTTTCATTTCGTTTTTCGTTCTCCTATGTGCATGTATCTGGCAGCTTTTACTCCATCCCAATGTGCACAAATATTCTAATTAGGTCAAATCAGTGGCATCCTCTGGTATAGTCTTTGGCTGGTCCCCCTATTACATATGGTCACCTATCCCTGATGTAAAGCACAGTACACTTTTTAAAAAAACAATGCAGAAATGGGAAGCTAAAGTAAATCGCACCTCTTAGCACAAGTATTTGAACAGAACCTCTTTGATCCTCTGAACTGGCTGGCTGGGGCGAGACTTCCACAGTACTCACACTTTAACACTGAAGAGGAAAAGGAAAAGATAAAACTTCGTTACACATTTAGGAAAAAGTGACCATGCACACAGGCTCATGATATCATACTTGATCATTAAAAAATTAAGAATTATTCCACTACTTACATGGAGGTCCATTCTCTGAGCGGCCAACCAGGGCAAAATCTCTGTCCTTGAGGAGTCCAGCAACCTGTCACATCAAATATAAACCCAACGGTAAGATCAAAATGTTGATTTAATGTGACATCTATGTTACCATAGCAGGGCACACTTACGGGGAAGGGCTCAGCTCCCTCCTGGATGACGAAGCCCTCTATGAGGTGAGTGAGGACTTGAGGTTTCACCACGGCCTGGGGAACAGGCGCTCTGTCTTTGTCCCCAAGCCCAACTCTTGACAAAGGCAGAGGCAAGGACAGGGTGGGAGGAGATGAGAAGGCAGCTGCTACAGGAAGAGCTAGTGAGGATCGAAAGAAACAAAAATAATGAGCTTTCAACCACATTTCTTGACTTATATTTACAATTTTCAAGCATTGCTACTAATAATCTGCGCTTCATTTGGAGACGACAAATTGACAAACCTGAGTCCTTTGTAGGGGCAGGGGATAAGGGAGGAGCAGAATCTTTCATGGGTGCAGAAAATTCTGTTGCCATCTCATTTGGTGCATCACAATCAGATTTTCTCTTCAGAGAGCCAATGGCAGGTTTTATCTAATGGTATGTGGAGAAAAAGCAGGAGAAACTGTTACAATTGTGCACTGATGAAGTAATGATTGATTGTAATGATTAAGTACATCCTTTCAATGGTTGATTTTACCATAGCACTGTTGTGCGAGACTGCGTTAACATTCCCACCAGCTGTACTTTCCTGGGCTGTGCTGCTTCGTGCATGTGCCAGGGCAACGGTCTGGGCGTTTCCTGCTAAGCCCTGCCTGGCTCCCACAAGCTGCACAGGGATGTGGGGAGTGCTGTGCCCCCCAATGGTGGCCTGGCTGTTGCTAGGTGGTGCTGGGAGAATGGGAGGTGGGTGTCGAGGGGGCAGCTGCACAGGTAAGCGGTGTCCCTGAGCTGTCTTGGGCTGGATTGGCACAGGACCTTTGTCTGCAGTAGTGCTGGCTTGTTGTAGTGGCTGCACCACCAGAGTCTGCGCGTTAACGTTGGCTTTAGGGGTCACTGAGCCAATGGGGTAGCCCTGGGTGGTGGTAGGAACATTTGAGGTGGGCACCAGGATCACAGGGGCAGCAGAGGAGGACAGGAGGAGTTGGGAGAGAGGGAGTGCTGTAGATGAAGTGGAGGAAGGAGCTACAGAAGCAGCAGGAGTAACAGTCATGGCAGCCTGGTTTCCAGTCTTTACAGTCATAGTGTTGGCGGTAGACTGCTGAGTAAAGTTTGGTTTGGCCATTTGTTGTTGCTGTTGTGGTTGCACTTGCTGCTGCTGAGCTGTCTGAGCAAAAGTCTGCTGCTGCTGCTGCTGCTGCTGCTGTTGACCGAGAGGAAAGCTGGCAACATCTTTCCTCTCTGGAAGCTCAGACTTGACAGCAACTGCTCTGGTAGCGCAGTGTAGGGCCAGGTTCTGCACCTTTAAGATCAAGAAAGGAGTGGGTTGTGATGAAATGCATGAGAAAAGTAGCAGGAGTGTGCTTGGTGGAGTCAAATAGTCCTCCCATGACAATCACGTCTCTAAAATCACATATATGAGACTGTATGACTTTAAATAGCTCAGACTTCACATTACAGGCAGGTAATGGTATCAAACCTGATCATTGTCAGACTGGGCGCTGGCAGTGGTAGGAGCAACTTCATGCTGTTGCTGTTGTTGCTGCTGCTGCTGCTGAGGCTGTGTCTGGGCAACTGTTGCTACAGTAGCTGTTGCTGTACCACCAGGCATGAAGATGAGCTGAGAGGCAAGAGGAGCCCTGAGCGAGCGGTTAACCTATGTGAAGAGCAAGACAGATGGTCAACCTTGTAAATAGCAAATATTTCAATGAATGACTGCTTAACTACATGGAATACTTCATGATTTGCAAACATTTTTGATGATAAGTGCTAATTTTGAAAAGCACTTCCAAGAGGTTATATAGTATTGCTGGTTCGCTTGAGAAGCTTTGGATTTTCAGTTGATTAGATTTTCAGTGGATTAGAGTTCTATGTAGGTTTTATCTTATATATACTCATAGTGGTTATTACTGCTCTGCTAACAACAGTTTTTACTTTTGTTCCAAAGTACCTGCTCTTAGAGATGTAGAGTGCATGACTTCAGTTATGAGTAGCAGAAGATGCCAATCCAAAGCAACACCAAAGTAAATCTTTAGAGCATCAAATCACTAAGCTTTCACAAACATGATAAAGGTTGAATTATTATATCATAAGAATTGATAACACAGTAAAGAGCAATTTGAATTAAATTGATTTTAACTCAAAAACGGACACAGAGCACGATATTTTTTAACTCACCCTAAGATACATCTGTCCCTGTCCTGCAGAGTTTCCACCCAGCAACACAGACTGGTTGAGAGCTGCTGTGGTTGCAGAGGTGGCCGGGCCGTGGGGACGAGGATTGGTCATGGTACCTCCGGCAGATGTGGTGCTTAGGTTGACCTGGGAGGAACAGAAAATTGTACATTTTCATTGAACCAACCTTACTATTTAAAAACTAGCGGTGTAATTCATAATTCAAACAATAATTAACATTAAAAAAAAAAAAACTTACAGTGGTGGTCGCCTGGGACATGCTGTTACTTGGGGTATTGGACTGACGACTAGCTGCAAGCGTGGCCTAGTTTAAAGAAAAAATAAAGGGATGGGGTGTAATGCTTCTGCTTACAATATATATGCGCTGACTGCATTTTCCTGTCATAATTCTGGTTACCTGTTGCACAGCGGCCAAGTTGTGGAGTTGGGCACTGTTGATCTGCTGCTGCAGCATGAGCTGCTGGAAGTACTGAGCGGCATTTGGCTGCCTTTGTAGTGCTTGGAGAGCCTGAACAGTCAAGCACACACACAAAAAGTTACATATTGTTTTAAGACTAACAGAAAGGCTTTATATCTATACATTATTATCAATTCAAAATAACAAACATTAGTCTTTTCATCACATCTATCTGTTTATGCACACCTGTACAGCCTGTCGCTCATATAGAGACATGTGGGCTATCTGGGGCGCACGAGAGTTCCCGCTTGTCTGAGGATTTCCATTGGTGGTGCCTGTGTTTTGGTCTTCACCTGCATCCATGTTTGCTGCTCCAAACACAAAAGCCACTCATCAGAAGTAGTTGTGACAAAACTTGTTGTTGTATCGACAATATACATTTCTATTAATTGCAAACCTTAACTGTAAATATGCAATTTGGCACTCTTTCATTGGGCCACACAAATAAAAAAGCTTAATTAAATGCACATGTGAAAAGTAAAATCCTCTACTACTCGAGGATTACTATTACTACCTTTAGTACAACAAAACTGTGTTAAGTCAGTATAAAGTTTAAATGTCTAACAAACACTGCTGGCATAAACAGGAAGACAACTTCTGGAGTACACCCTCAAACTTTCCAGTACTCGGGTTGTTTTTAAACAGAGGTTCAGAGGGTTCTTCTTTCACAGGGCCCATAAATCACAGCTTGCTACACTCCTGCTCACAGAGTAGCTTTAACTACATTTGAGCCTTATCAGTGTGCCACTAATAAACGTGGCAAGCAGGAGCACTGAGGTATTTTCATTAGCAGACCAGCTGTCAACATGATAGATGAATGCGAGAGAACATGGAGGAAAGCTCAAAACACCAAGTAAGAAAGAAGCTAGCCAGCTGTGGCTAACTACAATGGACTTTGCTGGTTAGCTAACCTATCTCTAAATAAAAGTCTGACATACCACAACTAAAAAACATTAACATTTGTAACCGGGCTAGAAAAAAAGACCGAGTGCAGAAATATTAAATGAAAGTGGAAAAGCAGTTAGTTTGGTGCCAACACTGACGTTTACTAGTTAGCAGAAAAGCTGCAGCGTTAGTTTAACACAGATATGCTAACTAACTAGCAATGCTAGCTGTTTACTGCAGGCAGAGAGCTAACTGGCTATCACCCTCGCAAGAAGTCAACGTTTAGTGTTTTTCGGCGTGCTTAGGAGTGTTTACCTCTCCTTGGTATTTCTGTCCTTTTCACAGTTGAATGCAATCAAGTTTGAATTTCGGTCTGCAGACAACGATAGCCCCTTTCAGGGTTTTTGCCTCCAACAAAACCCCGCCCCTCACAGTCCTTTTCTTCTTCTTCTTCTTCTTCTTTGTTGGCGGAGGGCAAAACAACGTTAAAGGGGGATACAGCCGCCTACTGTATCTGCTTGTGTAGACCCTCTACAAACTCCAGTAGGCTACAGAAAATATTATTTGAGTCGAGTTTAAAAAATAATACCAGGCTCATATTATGGTCTCTTTTTCAGAAAGATGTTCCAAGTGTTATTATTTATTGGGACCAGTTTTTCAGTCACAGTAACTAATATGGAAACCCAAATGTTGAGTTTATTCTCTTTGGTAGCCTACACATCTATTGGCAGTTTCTGACTGGCTTCTGGTCCACAGGCTTAAAACATTAGTGTCATTAATGTACCTTTTTCAATCATCATATACCAAAGAATTCAGAATTTTAAAAGAATGACCTTCAGCGTTGGACCCATCAGGGATGCCCTCTAAGTCCTTTGCTTTTTGACTTAGCCATCGAAACTCTGGCAACAAGGGCGTAGGTCTTGTTTCAATATTGGGGGGGACATATTAAGTGGTAGGTCAGGGGGTCGTCCCCCAGGACATTTTTGAGTGTCAAACACTTCATTTCCGGCATTCTGGTTAATTTTTATGCACAAATTTGTGTCTTTTCTGCATTAATTGAGAAAATGTCTTCATTTATGTAAAGGAAAACACAAAATTCATTACTTTTTTTTTTCTTGGAGGAGACAAATGCATGTGTTCTAAATATTGAAGGGGGCCTCCCCCAAAATCTACACCTATGTCCAGCGATTGCACTCTGTGACTGCCAGGACATATTGGGTAGGTATCTTCGTGTGTGTGTGTGGGGGGGCATTGAGCGTAAGGTGTCATTCTACACAGATGACCTGCTACTATATGTTATGTCCTACCCGCTGTGCTCTCACTACTTAACCAATTTTGTTCATTTTCTGGCTACAAGTTAAATTTAAACAAGAGCTCTTTCCAATTAATAAAGCACTGAAATTAGATTATTCAAACATACCATTCCAAATTGAAAAAAATCAGTTTACCTGTCTTCGTGTCTCAGTCACAAGGAAACACAAACATCTTCTTAAATATTTTTTTTAATTAAATTGCTTAATCAGGTTAAATAAAAAATAACCTTTTGGTTTCCTCTGTCTACATCTCTTGTTGGATGCATTAAAATTAATGCGTAGGAGTAGCATCTTCTCAGTATCTTGAAACAACAGTTCCTCCTGCTGAAGGCTCTTCTGGCTCTTGGGACAGCATGTTCGTCTATGTCACAGTTCTAGAGTTCTGAACGTTGCTGAGGGACGTAGAACCAAAAGAGAACCGTTCTGATTACGGAGATAAATATGGAGATAATCCTACGTTGGTTGATTCAATTGTCAAAACATCCTTCACGTCACCGTCCCACCAATAGTCGACATTGCACTTTTATAGGCTACATGGCTGATTTATACATTACTCTAGCATCAGTATATTTCAGTGTATTTTAATGAGGTGAATAGCCTATAGAATACATTTACATGTATTGGTTAACTTGTAGCCAATATTTTTAGATGTCACACTGGAGCTCAGTAGGTGGCGCTAGAGGATAGTGAGGAGGCAGTGTGGAAAGGAATGTCAAATGTTTGACAATTTATTTAAATATGTGCACCTGAAATGCAGAAATGTAATGTATTCTTAGAGGTAAGGGAAGTGTGTGAAAGGGCACTACTCTAAACACTAAAGTTACTAGAAGAAATTAAATTACCTCATTACACTCATGGCAGATGTTAAAAATGAAGACTACACTAAATGAGACATAAATGTGGAATTAGTTTAGTTTTGTATTGTAGAGGTAACTTATGATTTCTCTTAGTCATATCCACGTGTCTCTTCTGTATCCCAGCCAAGTTATTCTCTGAATAAGGTTTCTTGTTGAATTGTGGTTTTTAGCCTTTGGAGGAACCACTGATCAAAAAACTTGGTAAACCTGATTTTTTTCCCCTGAAACATCTGCCAAGAGGTGGTGTGGGATCAAAAACACTACTCAACATCAACGTCACGTTCACTTACATAGAAATTGTTCATAAAAATGTGTTGTGCATGACATGTTTTTACTAAAACATTTTTACATCCGAGGGTGAGCGCACTTGGGTGTGTACTGAGTTCACGATTACAATGGGCATACATAAACTTCTTTCATATTTTATTTTTGATGGAATCAGAATACAAACAAAAAGGTTTGTGGCTTGAAATCATCCTCGAACCAAACAGGCTATTTCATGAATCTAGAGGTTGTTCAGTTCACTACAACAACAGGTGTAACCATTTCCACCAGATTGTGTTCCAGGAGTTGGTTCGCCGAAGCAAGCAAAGAAAATTCGACCGTAATAAACACAAAAACCATGTGATAGAAACAAACCAAACCAAACATAAGTGCGTACGCTGACATAATATAGTAACTTGATTCACAACTGAAACTTCATAACATAATTTTGCCAACAAGGTCAAAATCCTGCATTGATAGTTTGACATTTCTAAAATTATAACAAACCTCATTATTAATATCCTCAGAGCTGTAACATGTCTACAACCATATTATATTGATACAGGAAGTGTACAGAAAATGAAGTGCTTTCATTGCCGCTCTATCTTCCTAAAGAAGCGATGCATAAGGCATAAAGCAGCCTGAATATTTGAATATATGTACAATCCACTCTTCATCCTATAAAGTTAGTGTGTGCCTAACAGTGCATCTGGTGTTTGGGTCGCTTTTATCATGAACGCAGCCAGATCAAAGTTTACCCACTATTTTTGAGATTATGAACTTTTTCTGTGAATGTTCATTTCTTTTATGAAAATACAAGTACATATACTACATACATACCATACTGAAATCATAAATTATGAATAGCAGAATTCATATATAAATCTCATGCCCATCACTATAGTAGCAAAAATTAGTGATTTGAGATATAATTCAATTTTGAGTTTCAGTTGGATACTTTGCTTCAGACACCAAATTTGTAAGTTTAGCACATCAATTCAATTGCATTGTTGACCTTTCTGATAAAAAAAAATGGTTAGTTACAACTGTCAAGCTCAGTTTTCAGTCAGGAAAGCTATTTTAGGGAGATATTATAGTAGCATTGATGTAGAAGCGTTTCCCCATAATGTGGGAGAAAGGAAAATGCCCAGCTAAAAATCAAATTCAGTCAAGCTATGGTGTTTTGCAGTGATCTCTACTTGTGTAGCAAGGCTGTAAGCACAGTCACAGTACTTCAAATGAAACATTAACATTCTCATATTACTTCTCTAACGTTCAAAACAAAACATAAACCGATTAAAGCCAAATTACGCAGGCAAAAGCACTTGTGTGTTTTGTAACCTGCAGCTGTCAGTGCATAACCAGGACCCCAGGAAGAACATCTTGCTGCAAACAACAATCAATCATTAACTAAGCAGAAAAAGATGAGCAACACATCATTAGGTTTAAATCGCGTAGAAATCCAACTTCTTAACTCCTCCCTTTCATGTCAGATTTCCATGGAAGAAGAGTCACTCTTTATTGTCACGTTGTAATCTCATTTGTTTGATTTCAAACAGCTGAATGAAATGCATGGGGTAGAGAGAGGAGACAGGTCTGTCAGCCCTCTGAGTAAAATGCTTTCTTAAGTGATGAGCAGATCACTCAGCAGTTGCCCTAGGCACAAGTCTAGAATACACACAAAGTGTCAACAGGTCCTAACCTAAACCAGCACAAGAAAAACAAGACTTGTGTCTAACGGCAACTTCATCTAACCTGTGAAAGAGTAAACTGTGTCACACAGTGAAAATCTCTGTCCCATTTCTGACATATGGAGGTCACATAGGTAGTAAGTGGTCATCTCTCTCCTCTGGCTCTTCCTCTAACGGTTCTGTGGTCACTCCCCTGTACGCGGGGGCCTCCTCTCGATTTCGTGACCGGCACACAAAGTCACACCCATCCTGTAAGAGAGGGGTAAGGTCTGTCATGAATTTCAAAAGAAGTTCACGAGCCTGATCCTTTAATGACGTTATTTATCAACTGCACCAGGCTTACCGCTGTCAGATTGCCAACCTCCACCCAAAAAGCATAATTCGGGAATTGCTCCATCCCTTTGGCTCCAACAATCAGTCGTTGGTAGAGGAAACCTCCAATGAGGTAAACAGCCAGAACACAGAGCCCACTGAAAGAAGAGAGGCCTTATGATCACTGATCATTTATAATATTAAATGCAATAAGGGTTTTTATGTCATTACAGACTGTCTTTACGCACATGATGAGTATTATGGAGCCGGTGCTGAGGTGGGACTCAAGAACAGGGCACACTGCACTGGTGTCCAGCTCGAAAAGGTAGAAACAGTCGTGCTCCCTCTGCCTTTCCTCCAGCACCACCTCAAGCTGGCCCTGGGAGTGAGATGGCAAGAGACAAAGGTAAACACAAGGCAACACACACTGAGAAAAGAGGAGACAGCGTGCAAGACTACGAGTCACACAGGAGAAGCATTAGACCATGTTCAGACCACAGAGCGCAACCACTTCATTCATTTCAATGAGACCACTGCAGAGCTGGTGATGCAAAAAAGTTGATCCTGATTCAACACAATTGGCCAATCAAAGACATGCAGGCACACATTCCTGGTAATTACTTTGCAACGTGAATGGGGTATGTCTAAGGCTTACATCTCAATCATCAAGACGAAGAATTTTTGGTTTGAACCTGGTAAGTTAGCATTGCTTTTCTCAAATCTGGTGATTCAAAAGCCATCTATGTTTATTTTACCATGTCCTTGCTCCTGCTGCAAGAAATCATGATAATGGCTTTCCTCATTTCCTTGTGGCAGTGGCCATCGTATGCCTCGCCGTTTCCGTAGATCAACATCACCCAGTCACCTGGAAGGGCAGTAAAGTGTAACAACAGACAATGAAGACACAATACTGATGTAAAGCACTCTAGGAAATGGTTAATCCCATGTTCAGAGTTAATTCAAGAATGGACAGCAAACAATTCCTAAGCTTTGGGCTTATTATGCTTATAGTTTGTCTCAAAACATTATGCATGTCTCCAACCTAAGATACCAATTCGCAGATGGTTAATTCACATGCTGCAAATCAATCAAAACAAAGTTGGGGTAATCAGGGTGAAATTCTTATATTTTGCAGAGACTTACTTCCTCCAATGGCCTGTGTTGCATTATACATGCCAATCACTGTTGGTTTATTTCCCGTTTTCGTGTTGTCCACCTGAACAACCCCAGCTCCTGGAATACCTGATGCATCCCCACACAGCTGGAACACATACATGTAACTCTCCTCTCCTTTCTTGGTCTCTACTGTAAAGCTGTCAACATGAGAACAAATCCCAGTAAATGTTTAATAATATGTGAGACAGAAGTGGTGAAAAAGCACAACAAAGAATGGCAAAGGACAATCAGGCAAAATGCTTCTATCATGATTGGTTTACATATTTAGTGCTGGTTTTTGATTGATAACAGGCAATCCAAAAACAGTCTAATGTCATATCAATGGCACTGAATATGCAGGTGCACAACTGAGTCACTTCTTACTTCTTATGGGCAAGTGGCTCTAGTCGATCGAGTACTGCCCTTTCTGACTCAGACTCGGAGAACAGTTTACAGGCCTTGGTGCCGTCACTGATGGACACCCCACTCCCGCACAGGAGCAGCTGAACAGCCAGGGTCCACACCAGGAAGGGCCCTCCACTGTGACTATGTAACACCTGGCGCAGATGTTACATGAAAAAACATTACTGACACACACACACACAAAAAGTCATTTTCTCCACAAACAATTCTTAAATATCATTACTTACTATTCATCTGGAATTAGGGTTGGACAAAATGACAATATATAAACTGTCTACAATTGGAGATTTTTCCATACTGTCTATACTGTGTTAGAAGAAAAGTGGTGGTGCTATGGTAGCTATCCATTTTAGAGCTGAAAGGAGTAGTCGATTAATCAATTAGTCAACTGGCAAAAGATTGATGGGCAACTATTTCTTTTTTATAACAAATTAATAATTTCTGTCACTTTTCAATCAAAAATCCCCCAAAATTGCTACCTTTATCTATCTTATATGATATTAGGCTCTGGGAAATTATAATGGACATTTTTTATATATATAAAAATTAGCCAATAAATCTATGATGAAAATAATCGTTACTTGCAGCTCTAATACTTTGTGAGCAAAGCTGAAAATCACTGCTTTATGTAACGTTGGATTTTTTTGTGAAAGTACCTTGATTTATCAATTATCACTGAATAACCAAAAACAGACAAACCTGTCTGATTGTTTCACCAATAAACTGTAAAATACACTATATCATTATATAAGATAATCTTTTATTGATATATTACACATACCAAGAGAGAGTATTTCATCCATAAGGCCCACTCCTATGTGAAATAATTCAAAACGAAGTGGTGGGATTTGGTTTTGCATATCTCCTGTTCAAGCAACTTCAGCATGCTCGTGTAATTGCTTCCTCAACAGGAAACAACACCCTGTCCATTCCTTGGAAAAACTATTTAAAAGAGTATAGTATACTACAATATCTAAGGACAGAAAAACAGAATATGAACCGTAAAAGCTAAAAGTTGTGAAACCACAAGCCTTCAGTAAAGTATGTGCATGCAAAATGTCTGTTCATCTCCGCATGAGGCAATAACTTTTCCTGAGGAAACACAGCCAGTTAAAAATGGCCTTCTGACAAGCTTAACAGAGTTAAACTTTCGGCCACATTGTGCACCTACCTTCATGCCTTCTTCTACAGTAAATATGTGGGGAAAGCTTCTTTGTTAGTTACAGTTTAACAGACAAACTGACAGTTGATTATGGAGTGAGCTTCCTCGCGCTAACGTCGCTTCCTGGTTGATTCAGTCAGCAATAAAAGCTGCTCCTTTGTTATGCTAATAAAATAAAGTCAATCTGCAGGTGGTCGGGGGGGGGGTTAAATGAGCGCTGTTAGCTTCACGCTTTTCTGTCCAGGATAATAAACGCGCTTTTCCCCTCAAATTGTGTGAAGCGCCATCCAAACAGGCTAACAGGCTACATGCGGTAGCGGAGTGCGGAAGTGAAACTAAACACACACGCGCATGTGACCGTCCAAATGAAGCGCGACCAATGAGCTGCAGCCGAGGCCCCTCACACCCGCATCAGCTGACCACAGACCAGCACGGTTCAGCTGGACAGAGGAAAATATATCAGCCTACAGGTCTATCTGTCTTCTGTGAGGAGACTTTAGTTTTTATTTAGATTAATTGATCCATTTTTGTTACTCCAACATAACCTGCCATCACTGTTAGCTTCTTAACCTCAACAGAAATTACTTAGAGCAGTAGTTCCCTCTTTTTTTCTATTGTTGAGTAAACATATAATATAATATAATATAATATAATATAATATAATATAATATAATATAATATAATATAATATAGTCAACATGAGAACAAATCTCAGTAAATGTTTAATATGTGAGACAGAAGTGGTGAAAAAGCACAACAAAGAATGGCAAAGGACAATCAGGCAAAATGCTTCTATCATGATTGGTTTACATATTTAGTGCTGGTTTTTGATTGATAACAGGCAATCCAAAAACAGTCTAATGTCATATCAATGGCACTGAATATGCAGGTGCACAACTGAGTCACTTCTTACTTCTTATGGGCAAGTGGCTCTAGTCGATCGAGTACTGCCCTTTCTGACTCAGACTCGGAGAACAGTTTACAGGCCTTGGTGCCGTCACTGATGGACACCCCACTCCCGCACAGGAGCAGCTGAACAGCCAGGGTCCACACCAGGAAGGGCCCTCCACTGTGACTATGTAACACCTGGCGCAGATGTTACACGAAAAAACATTACTGACACACAATAATTTAATAATTTATGGATAATAACAGTACATAACAACTGATAAACTGTACAATTAACCAACATAGTGAACACAATAACTGCAGGAAGTTTGTGTAAAATGAGCGATTTGGATGAATTTTGAGCAGATTATTTCCTGTGAATATTGCATCAGAGATGAGTTTTCCTGTTATTTATAGGAACTTTTAATACAATTATCTGTATTATGTATTTCTTTTTAATTTTTATCAGTCATACAGACTTAATAGGCTTCTTCTTTTTTCGACAAATTCAGTGTTTTCTTCTCCCTGACACTTGGCCGTTGTTCTATTAGCTCTTTGGTTGTTTTAACTGCGTATTTTTCTAATCCAGGACGAAGCTGTTTAGCTGAGAGGGAAGGCTCTGTGAATATAGTGGTATATGTTCAGGTCTTCACCGTGCCCTAATCCTGTGAGGTTTTTTTTAAGTTTATATCTTAAATAATAATCCACTCTAAAAAATAACAATTTCAAGAAAAAAAAGTTGTCTTCCACCCTTAAAAATCAAGAAGGCCTTGCGGCCCCTGGTAAAAGTTTGGCGACCCTTAGTGGGGGTCGGGACCTCCAGGTTGGGAACCAGTGCTTTAGAGGAAGAAGACAGTTAACCACTGTAGAGAATTCAGTTCAATTCATTTCATTTCATTTACTGGCATTTACAAGTGCAACACCATTATGTTTGTGACTTCCTAGTTGGTGCACATAAAGGAAATAAGCAACATATTTAAAGAAATTTGAATTGTTTAATAATTTCCCAGACTGACCTAAACTACAGCCTCCAAAATGACCATAAAGTTGATTTAACGCCTCTCTAAACACTTCTTAACAAAAACAAAAAAGTATAATCTTCATGGTGGCCGGATTTATTGTAGGGATGTTGTGTTACACTGCATTAGTTTTATTTTTGTGTATCAAATTACCTGGCAATGGTGGCAACTGAGTGTATTTTGTCATTGAAACTGTGTGATAATATGATGGGGCTACAGTAGAGATATATACAGCCATATTCATTCTTAAAGAAAAGACCTGTTGTTAAAATAATGTTTGTGCGTGTTTGACTATGTAGAAAACCACATATGTATAATATTTTGCTCTTGTATGAATTAACTGTTTAGAGGGTACCTTTATATTCGACCTCACAAAGTAGAGTACCAGTATATTCAGTGTACTGTTTCAGTTGCATCAGCATTTTTCAGGTGTGTCAGACACATGGCTACACAACACATGGCTACACAAAGCTTGTTTTCTTCCAACTTATCATTTGATTCTGAATACAAGACAGCCTCTAACCTGTTCAAAGTTTGATTGGATTGATTTGCCTGAAACATTGCCCCATTCTTCTAATCAACCCAATTTGCAGACTTAGACAAGAACTGTTTAAAATGATAAGATTAAAGGCATTTAGGCACTATGGTTTTTTTTTATTTACCTTAGGCAGCACTGGCTTAGTTGTTCCTATTCAATTCAACAGTCTGGTTCATGAGAAAACAGTCGAAAAAAATCCATGTGAAGAGAGTTTAGTTGCATTGCGCTTAACTGATCCATTTTTCTTTACCCCAGTCTAGTTTGCCATCATTTTAGTTCATTCCAGTTACTTTATTGACATTTACAAGTGCATTATGTTTGCAACTCCCTAGCTGTTGCACATACAGGAAATAAGCAACATATTTAAAGAAATGTGAGACATTTCGAAAGATTAGATCTTGCTAGTGTGAGCTGGCTCCAGCCTCCATGCCCCCTCAAAGGCAGGTGTAGATAGTCTAATGAGTCACCGCACTAATAATATCTAGTATTTATCTAGTAAGTTTGACATTTGACATCTTGCTGTGCAGTTAGATGAGAAAATTGATACCACTCTCATGTCTGTACAGTAAAGCTACAGCCAGCAGCCAGTTAACTTACAGTAGCTTTGCATAAAGACTGGAAACAGGGGTAGCAAGAAAACAATTTTATTACCTTTGAATAGAACCAGGCTAGCTATTTACTCCTGTTTCCAGTCTTTATGCTAAGCTAAGCTAACCAGCTGCTGGCTGTAGCTTCACGTTTACCTTACAGACTTGAGAGTGGTGTCAATTTTCTTGTCTAACTCTCATCAAAAAAGAGAATAAGTTGTATTTCCCAAAATGTTGAACTATTCCTTTAAACAAGGAGTTGCTATATACACTCAGTTGCCAGGTTATCAGGTTGACCTAGTTAAAACTAAGGTCGCCCGTCATCATAATGCAGCATAATGCAATACGATTCAACAGCACCACAAACTAAAGTCTTAAAATAAGCAAAACATATACACTATAACACACTGTAACCTCCTCATGAAGGTAGGATTTATTGCAGGATTTTTTTTTTTATTACACTCCATTAGTTTGAGCTAGGTGCACCTAATAAACTGGCAGTGCATTATCTGAATTATAAAGACCCTGTTCAAAGTTATGTACAAATCTAAATGATAAAATGTGTAAATGTAAGCAATTAAATGAATGAAAGCAAAGTGAAGTAAAACCTGAGTAGTGCTGATGCAGTGCAACAAAACAAGGGAACAAGTAAATGTGAAAGGGATCATAGTGAGGTCTTATTGTCTTTATTTGGTAATGTTAATGACATAGACTGATGGTACTCCAAACCTATCATCTCAGATCAGTACTCAATCAACACAGCAAAGCAGTCATTGTTAAACAAATCATTCACAGATCACGCTTGTAATTGCCCCTCCCTTGATTTCCTCCTCTGTGATTGCTCAATCTTGTTTTTTTTAATCATAAGCAACAGTTTGTGTTTCCCTTTCTTTTCCCTCTTTACTACCTCTCAGGGGAATGTAGGGAAGTTTTTATAGGCCTCAGTGAGCTCTCCACTACTGCGTGCTCTCAATCTTCGCTCTCTGTCTCCCCTCCCCCCACTCTCCCTTGTGTTATCACAGCCCTTTGCCTTACCTGGCTGTGTGTGTTGTGCAGACACACCCGGCTACTCCATATCAACCAATCGTTGCTCCAAGAGAGAGACACCAAGGAGGTGTACTTCCTGTGTTTCACGAGAGAAGAGTGGGGCAGGAGAGAGGAGAGAGTTATGTACTTTTTTTCTAGCTGGGGGG
>NTHP01000181.1:934254-951802 GCA_003416845.1 Oplegnathus fasciatus
GCGATCACGTCGGCAGTAGAGGGGAGGGAAAAGGACTGAGGTGGTGGACGGACTCTACATACTTTAGTTTGATTTATCAGAGTTCAGTTCGCTGTTCAGCAACAGCGGCTGAGAGGACAAGACAGAGAGAAGGAGGAGGGGAAAGATAAGTGTCAATCTGTTGAGACTTGTTTGGGAATTTGAGGAAGGAGGGGAGAAACAGAGAGAGAGAGGCAGCAAGAGGGAAAAGCAAGGAGAGCTCAGGCGTAAACATTAAGTTTTTCACAACAGTATTGAGAAAAAAAGACAAAGGTTTAGATTTATTTTGAAAAAGAAGGAGGACATTTGCTGTGTCACATAGACAATGTGAAAACAGGGAATGAATTCTTATGTGTTGTGCAATCCCATGCTTTTGAGCTGAGCTGGACCGGGGGTGGGGGGACCGCAGATCTCCCCAGGACACTACATTCAGGTGAGTTGCTTTACTGTTTTTTTTTTTTAATGGATTTCAGATGGACACTTCTGTAAATTGCTTCTGGTTTGAAGACAGATTTAGATCTAGCCTAGTTGTGGTTTACATGTTACATGCCGTGCCTATGTGTCATAGGCCCTCGCTTTCTGAAAGGCTTCTTTTGGTATGTGGTGCTTTGCAGGTCTGTGCTGCATTCTTAGAGAACAGTAAGAAGGTGTCACCTTTTCTCCCTGGCCTGCACCTTCCTTTGCTACTGCAAAGTTACTGTACAACCAGACTGGCTTGAAATGTAATACAGCTTTTAGCTCCGATGTACAAGTGCAGCAATTTAGTGTATCTGAACAAACAGAATAATAGACTGACAACACGGCCAAATTGTTGCAGCCATCATGATTTTTCAAAGGTAGCAGTGACATTAATGAAATATAGTTTTCCAGAGTATTCAACTCTGTGACATTAATTAAATATGTAAAGGTTTGTAGATCCTCCTCATTCTGCATATCAGTGATTTATTTCATGTTTGATTTCTAAATTGATGATATGGAGTGTTACTGTTTTTTAGGTTCTCCAAATTATGATACTATGGGGACCAAAAGGCCCAGCTGCACCCTCTTTGACACTTTATCTAACATAAACACATCTGACCGCAAGCTTCAGCCAGGTGGAAAAATCTCCCGGGATCCAAGTCCCAGGCCAGCAATGACCGCCCAGTCAGAGCGAGAGAGAGAAAGCAACCGGGAGGAAGACTGGAGGAGAGAAAGAGAAATGAGGGACAAAGCAAGATACAAAGATATGGACCCACGGGAGAGATACTATGAAAGAGACCGAGCTCCTGCACCCCGGCCGAGAGAGGGAGAAAGAGAGTGGAGGGAGAGAGAGAGGAGGTATGACGATGACAGGAGCAGAAACGGGAGGCCGCTGTCGAATGTAGAGAAGGAGGCTGAGAGAGAGGTAGAGAGGGGGTTGAGGAAAGGCGACACATTTCCCAGAATGAGAAAAAGCAGCGCGGATCGTGACAGAAGAATGACGGCCACCGCTGAGATGGATGAAGAGAGAGGGGAAAGGAGACAAAGAGATAGGCCGAAAAGAGTAGAGGCAGATGACTGGGAGAGAGAAAGAGAGAGGGCATGGCAGAGGGAGAGGTACAGAGAGAGGGAAAGAGATGAGATTCGAAGCGTGGCACAGGAAGAGGGGAAAAACACCAGACGAAGACCTGTAGAAGATGAGAATTCACGACAGAGGGAAAGATATCGGGAGTCTGATGTTGGTGTTCAAGACAGGAGAAGAGAAGCGGGGGATTCACGAGACAGAAGAGAGAGGGATACAACTAGAAAGAGAGAAAAGCCGAGGCCCAATGTGGGAAATAGGGAGGCCAGGGTGCCGTCTCCACACAGAAGAAGAGACGGAGAGATCTGCTCAGATAGGACAGAGAGGGAAAAGCCGCAAAGGAGAGAGGGAAGGAGGGACACCAGGAGTGAAGGAGACAGTGACGAGAGGGAGCAGAGGAGGGAAAGAGTGAGGGAAAGAGAGAGGGAGGAGTTGACATATCAACACAGCAGGAGTGAGGGGGACAACACGGGCAAAACAGAGAGGGAGAGAGATCGAGATAGGGAAAGGTACAGGGAGGAGGACAGGCGGAGAGACAGGGACAGAGAAAGAAAAGTGGATCAATCCAGGAGGAGGGGAGGGGAGAGGGACAGGGAGAGGTACAGAGAGGTTGACAGGAGAGCAGCGAGGGAGGCAGACAGGGAGGGAGAAAGATGGAAGGAAAGCATGAGAGACTTGAAGGATGACAGAGCAAATGACAGATACAGAGAGTACGAGCAGAGGAGATGCAGGGAAAAAAAGGAAAGAGAGGCTGATCCTAGGCGGGATGATATGACAGGCAGAGGCAGCCGACCCCCAAACAAGGCGGCTCCTAGGGTGCCGCCACGGGCCCAGAGCAGCGGAGAGTGGAGCAGCGACATGGACAGTGAGGTGAGATATAGAAGAGGTAGAGACAGGTATGAAGAAAGGGAATCAGAGAGAGAAAGCACCGCTGAAAGTGAAAGAGAGGTAGAAGAACAGGGACAAAGAAGTCAAAGGGAACAAAAAAGAAGTGAGAGACCAGAGAGAGATAGAGGGGAGATGACAGGAGGCGTGCCAGAGCAGAAGAGGATGTGGTTAGAGCCACAGAGGGGCAAGAATAGTAAAGAAGAATTTGTAGACAGAGAGAGACACACGAGGGGGAAAGAGAGGAGTGGAGAAGATGACGGGCGGCGAGTAAAAGAGGAACCAGATGAGAGGTACTTGGACCAAAGCAGTTACAGAGGAAGGCATAGAGGGGGAAACGAGTACAGGGGAGACATAAAGAGGGAGACAGAGGGTGTAAGTGTGGACGGAGAGGAGGTGGGTGAAGTCTGGAGAGAAATGGATAAGGGAGGGAAGGAACGTCTGTCTGACAGCGATGGAGGGATAGAGGGAAGCTGGCAGAGGGATGCAGAGGGAGAGAGCGTGACAGATAACACAGAGGAGAGTGACAGAGAGGAAGAGGGTGGGAGCGATTATTTGGCCCGCTCCGAGAGCGAAGGAGGAAGTGAGAAAGGGTGGAAGCAAGAGAGAGACAGAATGCTGTCAGGAGAGGACGGCTTCGTGACCATGTCCAGCGGCGGAGACGAGGAGGACGAAAGAGAGGAAGATGACGAAGAGGAGTTTGAGGACTGTCAGGAGTTCTGGGAAGGTGGAGTTGCACATGATGGCCCCTCATCTGTTGCCTTCAAGGGGCGTGAGGGAGACAAAGAGAGGGAAGGGGAATGGACAATGGGAAGGGAGGAGATGGTTGATGAGGAGGAACAGGGGAGGGAAAAGCAGCCAAAGTACGTCTTCTGTGTGATTGGGCAAACGTTGCCCCGGTCAAAAACCTGGGAGTCACCGTCACGAGTTGATCAGATGGGAGGCGTGGAAAAAGACAACCCACATTTACAAAGTCGTCATCATTGTAGTGATGACACCACACAGCAATCTCAGGATGACCTGCATCCGACACTGAGTCGAAATGATGAATGCCCAATCAACAACCAGGACACAGAGAGCAAGAGTGAGTGTAATGTGCAAAGGGAGGAAAGGGCAGTCACGGGAGAGACAACTGAAGTGGATATCAGATACAGAGTGTCATCAGAGTTTCAAAACACAAAGACTGGAGAGGCAAACAGGAGCAAGAAGGAGCACCCGTATGCTGAAATAGGGACGATCAAAAGAGACTCACGGACTGAAAGACTCCTCACAGAGTGGAGACAGAAAAATAAAGAGGAAAGAGAGCAACTTTCGCCAGTCCTGAGTAATCCTTATGCTGATGTTTGTTCTCAGGTGAATTTAGAACAAATTCAACCCATCTTGGATGGGATAAACACTGGAGCAATGAGCCCAGAAGAGGTGGAGGCCATTCGGATCCGAATGAGCGGGGCGTGGAGCATGTCCGAGGAGCCCAAGCGGCATTCCCAAGCCCCCCACCTTAAATGGGCCAAAAATGTGGTGCGGGAGATTCTGGGGCGCTCAGAGGAACAGACTGTGGATGAACCTAATGCAGAGGCACAAGGAGGCCAAGGGGTCGAACAGCCTGAGATGGCAATCAAGAACGACAAACAACAGGAGGAGGTCGCACAAGGGACCGGAGAGATGCCTGTTGTTAAGTTGAGAACGGATGAACAGCACTCAGAGCCAGAGCTGGAGGAGGAAGAGCCGCTGGAGGTGGAGGGATTGAGAGGTATGGGGCAGAGCCAAGCCGACATGCATGCTGACCAGTTCACTGCTATGCATGGTGACACACCTACATACACTCATGCTGACACACTGTTAGACACAGAAGGGAAGGAGGATCACAGTATGGACAAAGAGACTGAGCCCTCTGGTCCCCTTCAGTTAGAAAAGGCAGATATAGAGGTGAAAATTAGCGAAGAGGCGGTTCAATTATCAGAAATGGAAAAAGAAGCAAGCAGAAAGAAGGAAGTGGAGATGTATTTATCTGTGAGCAACACACTGTACAAGCCTAACAGCTGCCCCATTCTTAATTATGAAACTGAGGCTGACCTCCTCGTTCCCTCCAGAGAGGGTGAGGGCCAGGAGGTGGAGGACAGAGTGGGTGAAAGCGAAGAAGAAAGGCAGGGAGAGGAGCCTGAGGAGAGGGGTACTGCAGAGGAGGTGGGAAAGACAGGGGAGGGAGAGGGAACTGAGGTGGATTGCAGAGAGGGAGAGGCGGTGGCAGACAGGAAAATAGAAGGGGGGACTCTGACGAGCAGCTGCAGTTTCCGAGATTTGGGTCCCGAGGCTCGATTACGAAGGAGGGGAATCCGTAAAACCACTGAAAGAAGAAATGGAGAGCTTGTAGAAGTGGAAGAAGAGGAAGGTGTTGGAAGGGACCGCAGAACCAGAATATTCTCTACAACAGGTAAAGAGAGAAGGTGGAGAATGGAAAAGCTGGCTATCTGTTCAAATCAGTTTTCAGAAAGCCACATAATTACCTCTCCTTTGACTTTCTTGTTTAATTTCTGATTTTCTTAATCATCTAATCAGGTTGACATATTTGAGACTACATTGCCCATATAGGACGTGACCTTTAAATGAAGCCAACTCACTTCATATATGTTTTCCCCTTCAACCACAGAAAATCTTCTAGTCATATCTTCTGTTTTGCAGTCTGAGAGTTTCTTGCATCATTTTGTTGTTACGTCATCTACAGAACCCAAACTCTACAGTAGACATCTGCTAATTGGCATTATCATTGCACTGATCGAACTCGGTTCACTACATTCAACTGGAAACTGCGTCACAGTGTTGTGGTTACAGGTAGTGGGCGGAGATAAGTGGAGGTGGAAACCAGAAGCATGAGCTAAAAGGCCCAGACCGATCCTGCTTTGAGATATAACACAAGCAGCACGAGTTTTGGAAACACACTAATCTTTTCTGTAATGCAGGGTTACTAAATTAACTAACAGTTATTTATTTTATTTATTACCTGTTTATTTATTTATATTTTTTGTTTCTATCAGTTTCATTCAAACTGTCGCCGCAATTCATAGTAAATTAATTAGAATATAACGCACCGATAGTTATGCTGCTCTATAATGTTTCGATGAATGGATACCTTTTTCTTCCAGATGATGAAGATGATCGGAGCAAAAGCTGGGGAGAAGTAGAGCTGAGGTGAGTGAATCAATCATACACAACATGATACATTTGATTGTGATAGAATACCACATGTTTACAATTCTTTAATTTTTATATGAAGCATTTGATTGAGTGTCCCTGATATCAAAAGCTGTCAGAAAGCTCACAGAAATTTTTATCACTCAGTACAGTCTTATTTCTTCATATTCAATGCCAATGTTCCACCCTAAAAATCACTTTTAACAAGTTTCAGTCAACTCCAAACATTCTTCTTGATTATAAATAAATTGTTGTTTCTTGCCACTGTAGGAATGTTTTGGACACAATCGACAGACGGAAAAGAAATTCAAGGTTTTTCAGTGAGTATCTCTGTTCCACCTCTATTTTTGCTTAATTCAGGTCAAGCACCTTTTTAAAAGTATGTTCTGAACTCTTTAGGCACAATCAAACTCATGCCTATTATTAAAAGTTGTTGTTGCATATGTATTCTTCTTTTACAATTTGACTTAGGCTATGTTTTTTTTTTTTAATCACTGTACACTTGTTTCAAAATAAGTCTTAAGACCGATTATTTGAAAAGGATATGTAGGCGACACAGTGACGTGTCTTCAGATGATATCTGTGGTTGGGAAAAGCATGACGCGGTTGAGCATTTCCCTTCTGTATGCGTGATTCATCTCTGTGTTAATACAGCCTCACCAACTGTTTATCTCTCACTCAGTACATGTGGGCTCAGAACTTAAATGAAATGCACAAATGAAAAGAAAACTGCTGGCTCACACTATTTTGAAATGATGTTTTAAACAACCTAAAATGGCAGCGGGCCCCTTGACTTATGATTCACATGGATATTGCGAGAAATGGGGCAGGAGTGTGTGTGCGTATGTGTGTCTGTGCAAGCCACAGACAGGTTTCTGCAAGCATTCATATCTCCGAACTTGAGGGAAAAACAGCTGCTGCTGCGACTTTGCATTCCGACAAGTATGTGTAAAAGGAATGTCAAATGCAAACAAGTCCTCTTGGCTAACACTGTTCCTGTCTCTATCTATCGTCTTTCCTTTGCTTCCTGTATTTTTTGACCTTCTTTTTCTGTTGTCCCTCTTCTCTCCTGCTGTCTCTTTTTGTGTGTCTCGCTTCCTCTCTTTCTCCCAGATGCTGCCCAGCTCTACCAGCAGTACAGCGAGGCCGCTCAGAACTTTGAGATCCTGCGTCAGGCTCGCTCCGATGTCATCTCTGTATGCGAGGACACTACCCCGTCCCGTGCTCCCTCACCTCCTCCTGCCTGCAGACCTCTCCCTCCCCTACCTCCTGTCCCGCACCCCCACTCCTTGGCCCACACAGGCTCCATCACCAGTGTCAAAAGCTTGCCTCTCCCTGAGCCCCCCAAGAGTGAAGGCAGGCCTTCCTCCCCACGTCTGTCCATCTGTCTCACGCAGTCAGCCACACTGTGGCGGGAGCTGCCGGGGGTCAGGAACAGTGCTGAGCTGGAGGAGCTCACAGAGGACCAGAGGCGACTGCAGGAGGTAACACATCGTTTTACTGCACATATGAAAGTCTGGTCACCATCTGATGGCAGAAAATTCTTCATACACCTTCTGATTCCCCTGAATTTTATTGAGGCAGGAATGTTGTGCCAGTAGCTTTCCAGGGAACGAAGTCTAACCCTAACCATCACACATTAGCAAAATTTCAAATCTAACCAAAATCATGCAGTTGCACTTCTTTGGAAAGTTACTGACACAGCTTTCCCGTCTCAGTGAAATTCAGGAGAATCCTGTGGACAGTTCAATGTATGGTGGTTATCTTCTCAGATCTTCTCAGATGATGTTTTCATGTAAATAGTTATACGTTTTAGTGATTCACCTCCTCATGCTTATTTGCCACTTCCAACTGACCAGACTGTTTTGGGCGTCTTTGCACATCAGCAGTTTCTTCCGTTTCATGGTGACTTTTGGGAAATGGCATGACTTCCATGAATCAGCTTGTCACTGTTATTACCTCACACCTCAAACGGCTCCAATCACTGGAAATATTTGGGCTTGCCACATCCGTGAATATCCCTCCCATTGATCCACTTTTTATTGCCAGAAAAGTGTCTCGTGCCAGAAGACGTGACAGCATAATCATGTTGTGTTTCTCTGGTACTGTAGGTGTTTCTCTTTAAACAACTAAACATACCTGCGTCTGAGCTGGAACCCTTCTAGTCATTGTGAAACCTTCCTCCTCAGTTAGTCACATCCTTGTCAAAATGCCCCAGCCTCTAGAGAACTAACAACCCCGTGCTTATTACCTATAATTTACTGTCTCTTGCTCAGTGTGTTAATCTTTTATCATGAATTTCACTCCTCTGTTTTTTTCCTTCTAGGTGAGATTTGAGGTGGTGACCTCAGAGGCCTCATACTGCCGGAGTTTGGACATTGTTGTTGAACACTTTGTCAAGTCCAAACAGCTGGGGGCGCTGTTGGCCACTCAGGATAAGAACTGGCTGTTTTCCCGACTGGCTGACGTTCGTGCCATCAGCCACAGGTTAGAAATGTTAAACATTATTGAGAGCAAGTTCTTTATCCGTCTGAGCTAGGCCTACATTTACATTTAGATATATTTATTAGGCTAAATAATATCAGTTAGATCTGACATGAAACATACATTAAGTGATTGTGAAACCTATTCGTGTTACAAATCTGTGGGAGAAATGAGCTCAAAAGAATTCTTCTCTTCTTTTAGTTTTTTATCAAAGCTGGAGGAGCGGGTGGAATCAGACATCATGTCCTTCACCGTGTGTGATATCATCGCTCGCCACTGTCAGCGGTTCAAAATGGTTTATGTGCCCTACCTCACCAACCAGTCCTATCAGGATACCACCTATCAGAGACTCATGTGAGCTATTCAGTCGAGCTTTGGTGTTTTCTCTGTTGGAGTTCATGAAAATGTCAGCTAATTGTCTGTAATCTTTTCACGTGTCCATACACTCAAGTTCTCTTTCTTTTTCAGGAATGAGAATCCAGGCTTCAAGCGGATTGTGGAGAAATTAGAGAGGAGTCCTGTTTGTCAGAGGCTTCCTCTTCGTTCCTTCCTTGTGCTTCCCTTCCAACGCATCACAAGAATTAAGCTGCTGGTCCAGGTGTGTGCATGTGTGTGCCTTTCCAAAACTGCTTAAGTTGATGTTTCACAACATGCTCAGTCCTGCACCCTTTATCTCACTTTAACACTCACACACTGTTTCTGTCCAGAACATTGTGAAGAGAACTCCTGGTACTGCGGAGGCGACTCAGGCCATCAAATCTTTGAAACTTCTGGAGAAGGTACAGCAACATGTAACCTGTACATTAACGTAGGATGGCATTTTTTTAATATTGTTGAAAAATATCCTGGAAAAAAACCTCTTTTCTTTCATTCATGTCTCCTTTAGCTGATTCAAGAGAGTAACGACAGCATCACTCAGATGAAAAGCATCGAGTCGTTGGTCTCTCTCAGTGCCAAGGTGGACTTTGAGTGCAGGGTGAGTAATGACTACTGGGGATGGGAGAAAATCAGCGGTGTGGCTCGCGTTGTGATGATATGATCATAACATGTTATTGTTTCACAACATTTTATTGTGCAAATTATTGATTTCAAGCAGACTGTAATAAAAAAAAGATATTTTCGATTATTTGTGTCAAGTTTTACCTGATAAACAGATGAACATAGTTAATTGCACTGAACCATTAAATTAAATTATTTTAGATACGATTTGGCATATTTGTGCTGTATCATGATGTATCCGTATTGGAAAACATTTTTTTTTCATATCATGATATTGATTTCACACATAATTTCCAGCACTATTGAGTAGATTTACCTCAGTTTGTAGTGATGTTTATGATATCTACAACAAAATAAATAATGTGACAAAATGATGTGAAATGAAGTTTCAACTGCATCAGGGTCTTCATCAGTAATGGAGTTAACTCAGTTGTTACGGAGATGGCTCACTTAGCATCCCATGATCTACAGTCATGTGATAACAGGTGGTCGTACATGTATATATGACAAATACACTGACCATGCGATGTGGTTGGAAACTCCATAAAAAGCTAGAATGTGGACCTTGAGTTAAGATCATTCTATCAGACTGCTATTTCCATGGTGACAAATTAACTTTTACGTGCAAAAATAATATGCTAACGTTACTGTCTTTTGTCTCTCTGTTTTCTGTGTGTGTGTTTTACAGACTCTTCCTCTGATCAGTCAGTCTCGGAGGCTGGTGCGGGAAGGGTCGGTCACTGAACTGATGGATTTCTCTCTAAAGGATACAGAGAGGAATATTTATTTGCACCTATTCAATGACTACTTGCTAGTTTCACTACAAAAAGAGTAAGTCAACAAACATGTTTTGGAATTTAAGAATAATCAACCCAACTGGCATCTCTCTCATTACCATTTCCCACATCCTGTTTTCCTTCATATCCGCAGTCTTTTATCATCCCTTCGATCTTATCACCGTCTTTCCTTCCGCCATCTAATTTCTCCTTTGTGCTGTCTGCTTCTTCCAGAGGGGGAAGATTCACAGTAATAGACCACTCTCCTGTATCAGACCTGCGTGCAGAGAACTGTCGTGTCAAACTTCACTCCCTCCAGAAGAACCTGTTCCGGCTGCACATGACACACAAAGCACTGCTGTTACGGACTGACACACAGTAAGAGACTGAGGCAGTGGCAGGAAATATCTGTGTTGCACATTGCTACATCACAAAGTAGAAAAAGATGCAGGACATACACCCATCTTTGCATTTTTTTCCCCCTCAGGAGTGATAAGCTACGTTGGATATCTGCTCTTTCCCGGCCACATCCTGAAATAGATTTTTCTGCTGCACAAGGTGAAGTATGCTGCTTGGTTTAGACGTTGCACTGTGCCAAGTTGTTGGTCATAAGCTGTGTATGAAATCCACTATAACAATAGTATTGAGAGATATTTAGCAAAGACAGTGACATGGTATGGTGGCACTAGGTCTTTTTGTTTTAACTGTTTAAATTGAGCATAAATTTTACACTTGCATTCAGACAGTAAGATATAATGGCGGACAGTATGTATGCTGCACCAGGTAGATCTAATGCAACATTCTCGTCACACTGTACACTAAATATTAGCAGTCTAATAAAACATTCATTTCAGCCTCTAAATTGTAATTACGTGAGGGAGATATGCAAAATTGGCTACGAAGCCACTATCACCTTCAGTGCAGTTCAAATAAAATCCAATGTTAACACTAACACAATTGATGCAGCTTATTTAAAATATCTGGTTTAACTTTTTAATTTAGGCTTTTAGGCTACTTTTCTACTTATTTGATGTGACTACCGTGCTAGAAATGGGGCTCTAAGTCCTAAAAACATTTTCCTGTTCTTTGCATTCTGCTAACGTGGTGTGAATGCAGCGTAACATATGATAGACCCTTTTCATGGTGGATAATGGTTACTTTCCATTTCGAGGCTCTAGTGCCAGGGCCCTGGTATTGGTAATGCTGGCTCACTGGAATGGCTAGCTAAGTTGGTTAAAAGTGGGCTGTGTCCGAAACCACTCCTTATTTGTAACCGAGTGCATTATATTTACTTTCTGCTCTTTTATTTGAGTGTCTTAATTCTCACCGTAAAACGTGTGTACCATGAAGTACCCCCAAAATTTTACACTAGTTTGGCTATATACCCCACAATGCAATACTTTTCCTCTGATGTATGTATGACAGTTATACAATACTACACCTGTCAGTGAAGGCTCAAAGTGCACTTGTTATGTACGGAATAGTGAAAGTGGGAATCATTTCAGACACAGTGCAGAGGTTCTCACTCACAGTAATAAACCTTTTCCATAGCAGACATGTTGACCTGTTGCAGCAGGAAAAGTACAGGGGCAGTCAATCAATGGCTGCATTCAATTTAGGTGAGGCAGTTCTAGGGACCTGGTATTGCGCATAATGCCTACTGGAAAATGTACATGGGATAGCCATCATTAACGTTATTAGTTACACCTGTGCTTTTCTTGATATGACAGGTCAAAATGTCTGCTTTAAAAAATGTCCATTAGCAAGCTGTGTGGTGATTAGCACATCTCAGAATGCACAGTGATGAATGAAAAGGGCACAAAATTCTACCCAAGTGTCATTACATGCCAGCAGAGTCACAAAAATACATTTTGTACATGAAAGGCACAAAATAACATTTTCATTTTGAATATGGTAACACCAAAGTGTATTTTGTGCACAAAATGCAGTTTGTGGAATCCCATGAAAAGCATGTTTAGAGACATCCTGGCATGTTTTCACTCTACCTATCTAATCAGGGAATAATTTGCAGCTTGGACCTCAGGTGAATGCAGTAAACCACCATTTAACAGCTGTTAAAGGCCTTGCACACCCACACAGGTGTTTTTAATTACCCTGGCTGATTAGATCTCAAGTCAGGTGGAAGTTGGGTGGTGCTATGCTGGGAATTACACAATGTCAAAACAAAACTCTATGTACTAATAAGAATGATAAAGGTATATGTTGCCCACCATAACAGATGAAAAAAAAACATAACAGGGCAATATCGATCAAGTGTTTTTTGCAGGCTCACACAGTCCTGCAGTCCTGCGAAGAGGTCTTATAAGGCAACATGTTTACTTCACTCTATGAGCATTACATAGTTTGTAATATAGAGCTATTTATGACTGTAGGTCTGACCTCTCTCCTCTTTTGTCCGTACAGATTTTCCACAGATGCAGTGTATCCGAGCTATTGTTGCCCAGCAGCCTGATGAGCTGTCGTTGGAAAAAGCTGATATCATTCTAGTGCACCAGCAAAGCAGTGACCGTAAGCCCATCACACCTTTTCCATCATCCCCTTTCCCAGAAAGTGCCATTCACCTGTGCAATGTTCTGCATTCAAATACTTTATATTGGATTCTTTCTTCTTCCCAGATTGGGTGGAGGGGACCAGACTGTCTGATCGACATCGTGGATGGGTGCCCGAGTCCCATTTGGAAACCATAAGCAACTCTAGAGTCCGACAACGCAACCTGTCAGATGCTCTAAAATTGACGACGGCCACAGCTGCTGTTTGACCAGGACGCTCAAAGCGGGACTAAACGTCCTGGATGCACCGTAAAGGAGAAGACTCTCAGTTATCTGCTTCAAACTGCTGGTAATTGGACTATGGACATTCAGTGCTCCAAATGGGGATTTTTTGTTAGTTAGATTTCTGAGTGCAGCAACTGAAACACTGTAAGAATGCATCTCAATGTAGCGTTGGGTCTCATTTGTTTCACTAGGTGGAGCAACATATTGCCTTAGATGAACTGCTGAGGGCTGCCTGAAAGACATTAAGGACATTAACTGTTATCCACAGTACATTACGAACACTGTGTGTACTACAGCACATCAATGGACTGGTGTTTTTAAGAAAAATATTTTTAAAGAGAAACCACCTTTTTCCAAGAAATGTTATTTTTGGAAAATGTATTATTATTTGTGTATATTGAACAGAATTTAATGTGAGTGAGTGAATGACACATGTCTATTGAAAAGTTGGCCCCTGCATGCAGGAGAGCTGACAGAAATCATGCGAAATGCACAAGACAATTCAAAGATGTATAGAGCTTACACAGTGAGGACATTTCAATAAATTCAGACTGGTGGAATAAAATCACTTGAACAAACACATGCCTTATTGAGAGTGAGCTGTGGCTTATGTCCTTCATCATAGAAGCTGTTTTGGTCACTTATACAGAGGTGGAAGAAGTACTCAGATCTTGTACTGAAGTAAAAGCAGCAATACCACAGTGTAAAAATACTCTGTTACATGTAAAAGTACAAAAGTTTTAGCATCAAAATATACTTAAAGTACCAAAAGTAGAAGTACTCATTATACAGAACAATGTATATTTTATCATTGGATGATAATTATTGATTCATTAATGTGTACATCAGTTTAATGCTGCAGCTGGTAAAGGTGGAGCTAATTTCAACTGTAGGGCTGCGTCTAATGATTATTTTTGTTATTGATTAATCTGCCAAGTATTTTCTCAATCAATTAATCGCTTGGTCTATAAAACATTAGGAAACAGTGAAAAATGCCCATCACAATTGTCTTGGTTTGTCCGACCAATAGCCAAAAATATTCAATTTATTATAATGCAAGACCAAGAAAAGTGGCAAATTTTCACATTTGAGAACCTGGAACAATCACATTTTTGGAATTCATGCTGAAAAAATAACTTAAATGATTAGTCGATTATCAAAATAGTTGCCGATTAGTATTCTGTCGATCGACTAATCGATTAATCAACTAATCGTTGCAGCTCTATTCAACTGTTTCATCTGCTGGGTAGCCTGTGAATTTGTCCCCCAGGGATCAATAAAGTTTTCTCTTAATCTATAATATTACATCATAATTTATTTCTTGATTATGTTTTGTATTATTCTGCAAAGTAACGAGTAACTGAAGTTATCACATAAATGTAGTGGAGTAAGAAGTACAATATTTGCCTCTGAAATTTAGTTGAGTAGAAGTATAAAGTAGCAGAAAATGGAGATACTCAAGTAAAGTACAAGTACCTCAAAACTACTTAAGTATAGTACTTGAGTAAATGTTACTTTCCACCACTGCAGTTATAGATGGTACTGTGACAAATTGTACATCAGCAACAATGTTGCACGTGCACAGCGAGCCTATAGACTGTGTATAAAGATATATAAGATATCTGTGGCCTGTGAGTTGTGTGTAATTACTGGTACGTGTCTGTATGAGCTGTTTACAGCAGAAAGAGCACAGTGCAGATGATGAAAAAAGGATCTCACGGTAGCCTGGCTGAGGCGTGACGATAGGCGTGACCCCACGTCGGCGCGGCCCAGTTTCCAAGACCTGCTATTGGTCATTGGTGCCATCACTCAGAGAAAACGGGGCGATAACGACTGTAGATGGACAGCAGTGCTCATCCAATGAACGCGCCGTAACCCTGCCTTCGATTCCCTCTGACTGGACACACTTCGCTGTCAATCTACATACTCGTCTCTGATTGGTCACAGATGTGGTGGGCGGGCGCTGCAGTATTTGTTGTTGTTTTCGTTCAGCAGAACGACCAGTCGACATCTTTGAAGTAGAGCGTATTCCTGTACGTTATGACAGTATTTTGAGCTAATTCTCACCGCGGGTTTACTTTTGAGAAACTTAACGACACAAGGGACCAGAGGAGCATATCTGTATTTGTCTTGTTTTGAGTGAAACTTGTTTTTGTCTTTTTCGAAGGTATGTGAAAAGCAACGTCTTGTTGCTCCGTTGTTAGCACTGCCGCTGTTAGCTAGCACCACCAACAGCTGATTTCGGATACAGTTAACAAAACGTAGCTTTCATTTTTATGTTATAGAAGCAGGTACGTTGGTAGATAACCAGCTAGTTAATTCAAACGATTCATTTTAGCTGGTTCGGGTGTTTTCTGTATATCAGTGTGAGCAGGAAGGCGAGTTAGCTGATCTCTGGACTGTTGTGAAAAGTGACGTGGCCTCATTTCACGACGACCCAAACCGTGAACCCAGAAACTGGTGTCATCGTGACCACAGCAAGCTGTACACTTAGAAACTAAACAAAAAACAAGAAGTGCGATGAGTTCGGCCGTCAGTGGTGGCTGACCATGAAGGGATATTTGTGTGGATGAGTGTTTTCATGGTTAGCTTCACTCTCTACTCCCTGATACAGCTGTTTACTCCACCCCATAGCTGGTTGTAAACAATGGCACAGCTAGATTTAGGAGTTTCTGATATAAGAAGATTTGGGGTTATTCTGTTTACAAAGGCTCCCATTTCTGACAGTATGGTGTAGAGGTAAAATCTTCAATCATGCTATACACATTTTATATCATGATATCAATATAACTACATATTTACTACATATATTTTCTGGAAATTCAACTGAAAATCCATTCATCGATAAGATACCAGTCCCATTAATTAAATTAGGGTTGAAACAAATGATTATTTTCATTATCCATTAGCCGATTATTTTCCTATTAGTCTTTCAGTCTACTAAATGTAAAGCATAGAAACGTGGTGGAAAAATGCCCATCACAACTTCAAATAAATTGTTTTGTTTGACCATCAATCCAAAACCCAAAGATACTCAATTCACATTGATATGTCACATAGAAAGCAGCAAATCCTGTAATTCAAGAAGCTGGAATCAAAAAATGTTTTAATCAATTACCAAAACAACTGTAGATGATTAATTGACAAATTGTTTCAGCTCTAAATTAAATTAAAAGTATTTCATCACATTGATGCTGAAATCAGGTCAAAAATGCCATAAAGCAGTCTTTCTCACTGATTTGCTACTAGATCTGAAATTCGTTAATCAATTCAATCAGTCAATTGAGTCAGTCAACAAAAGAAACAATTGCCAATCATTTTGATAATTGATTAATCCCTTAAGCCATTTTAAGTTAGTTAAAAACCTTTGTACTTATTAAATTGATGTTAAAATCCTGTAAATCTAATAATGTCACAAATGGGGCTGCAACTAACGGATTATTTTCATTATTAGTTGTTTGGTCCATAAAATGTCAGAAAAAGGTGAAAAATTTGATCACCGTTTCCCAAAGCCCAAGGTGACGTCCTTAAATGTGTTGTTTTGTCCACAACCCAAAGATATTCAGTTTACTGTCATAGAGGACTAAAGAAACCAGAAAATATTCACATTTGAGAAGCCGAAATCAGAGAATTTTGACACTCTTTAAAAATGACTCGAAACGATTAATCGATTATCAAAATAGTTAGCGATTCATTTAATAGTTGACTACTAATCGATTAATTAACTAATCATTGCAGCTTTAGTCACAAAGCAGTCTTTCTCATTGATTTGCAACCCTGCCCACAATGGCTGAATAACACCAGATATATAGTGTTAGCTACCTTTGTATAAACAATAATGCAAAATCTCTTACAGTTGACGAATGTATATTGTCATACCACCCACAATATGGCCTTCATAAAACAGTTGATTAAAAGATGGCTGCATCTCATCTTGCATTAAACAATGATGTGCTCTTTAGGCGGTCAGTATCACTCATTGACTGAATGCACTGGTTGGTGAAGTCAGCCAGTGCTCTTTCTCCTTTGTCTTCTTGGTAAATAATGCCATTGTGAGGGACTTCATGTTTCCTTGTGTTGTTTTCAGATGGGCAGTCAGTACCAGCGCTCAGTACCGCTTGAGGTGAGGAGAGCGGAGGGAGAGAGAGTTCGGGCCAAGCATCCTGACAAGATACCGGTCAGTATGACAACTGGCAAATTTTTTAATAACACGTAATATTTACTGTTAGTGACCTTCAATCAATTAAACTCGGTTAGGAAGTTACAATCTTGGTCATCTAGACCTTTATTTACAGCCAGTTCTCTAAATAAATTACTACATCTCAAACTACTTCCCACTGTTAAGTACTGTAAATATATTTGTTTGTTCATTTTCTCTCTGTTAGTGATGACTGATTACTGTTGGGTCTTTTTAACCAGATCATAGTGGAGAGGGCCCCGAGGTCACGAGCTCCTGAACTGGACAAGAAGAAATACTTAGTGCCCTCAGATTTAACAGGTGAAACACACAAACACGTGCAAGAACTTCAACAAAAGCCCAGTTTTATGTCCTCATTGGATGAAACAGTTTGCCTCCCACATCATTCAGAATGTAAAGAAACGGTGGCCAAAAACGTGAGGCACCCCGGGCGCATAAGCAGCATGCAAAACGCTTGCTGCCTATATAAAACAACTGGAAAAAGACTGGGAAAAAAATGCCTCCTGTCTGACTGGGGTCTTAGATTTGTTTTTTGGCTGGACCGCAGAGGGCCAGCCCTACAAACCCAAAAGTCTGTCACTGACTGAGTGAGTGAGTGAGTGAGTGATGAAGTTACACGATTGGTCAGCCGAGTGTAGGAGTTTCCTAATTGGCTGTTGCTCTG
>NTHP01000181.1:951814-990188 GCA_003416845.1 Oplegnathus fasciatus
GGGGGGGGGGGGCGACCCCCCTTCTTGGGAAAAACATGTCATTGTAAATATAACTGTATAATTTTAAATTATATAATAATATGCACAGAAAGCACTTGCACTAATTATAGATGCAAAACAGTGTGTTTTTAAGTTTTGAAAGATTGTGTCCCCCCTCATATGTCTCACAGTGGCTCCCATCCACCAAATCCCACACACAGTAGTCCTTGAACACGCTCGTACAACCCTTAATAGTGATGTGCGGGTCAAGGTTTTTTAAGACCCGCACCCACCCGACCCGTTCTGAGAGCCAATCCACACAGCCGACCTGCAAAAATTTGCGTTAACCAACCATCCGAACCTGACCCGACCAGACCCGCAAACCGCCAACTTTATGCAGTATAGTAGCACTATTGTCAGGACTGAAATAAGGACAGAGATGAGGACTGAGCGCCGCGGCGTGTGTTTGACAGAGAGGGAGAGAGAGGGGAATAGAAGGTGGAAGATGGACTATTTCACGCAATATTTCTGTAAGTTATTAACCCTTTGAAAACTGCAATAGAAATGGTCTGCCAGTGCCTACATTGGTATTCTCGCTTATTGTGATGACATTTTTTGGAGTATCTTCAAATGCTTCATATCCCTAAAATCTGTACCACCTAAGCTAAAAGGTTATGTAAGTCAATGAACCATAAAAATTGATAAAAGTATTGAAATTGTGTCATCAATATAAAAAGTACAAAATACGGACATGTTTTTTCATCAAATTTCACTAAATAAACATACAAACCATATTGATCCAAAACAATTCTGAATGTAGAAACATGAACAAAATATTTCTTAACACTCTCAACAGTTATTTGAACTGTGTACATTTTTTAGTTTTTGAAACAACGACCTCCTGCGGCCAGCGCAGGGCCGCCCGCGGGACATCCATTTTCAAAGGGTTAATAACTTATTTGGAACGCAGCTTTGTCACGTTTTGACCCGCCCGCTCGAACCTGTGATATTCCACTTCACAAAAGAAAACAAAACATTATTCGATCAGTCAGCTTATCCACTTCCTCAATACACACGTTTGTTTTGTAATTACTCTCTCTCTCGCTTGCACACATTACAAAATCCAGTCAGTTCATGTTAAAAGCACAATTAAAAGAAATGAGCGTAGTCAGATATTTATCAAGGAAAAGAAAAGCAGACAAGGCAGGTAAACGGACACAGGGCTGGAGAATGACGAGCACAGTCAGCTAATGGAAGATGGTTTATTGACCAACAGACCTGTAATGTTTCTGTTGTGTATTTATGCGCCAGACAAACAACGACTTGCTGAACAGGAACATGGTTTATTAACCGAGGCTTGTATCATACAGTTTACTCTGTCTCGGTGACTGACTGTCTATATGTACCTCCACCAGGTGGCGCAGTTTTGCTGTGAACACCTAATAATCCCGTGAACATCATAAGACCAATCACTCTGTTGGTTTTCTGAAAAATTGCAACACTCTGTAACTTTTAAAAAAATCGGTCCAGGGAGGGTTTTCTTCTTAACAAATTAACAAATCATCTTTTGGCCGAGGTTACAGACGTTCCACAGTTAACTGTGGTAGTAATTCGTGTTTCCTCTATATACGTCTAATAAAATATTAATGGTTACAACAGTGCTATTGGCGGTATCTTTGGTGTCCACTTCAGGAATTGCTCTTAAGAAATTTTTATGTTTATTGCCCCCCCCAAACAATGAAATGAACTTTGGTGTCCACATCAGGACATTGCTCTTAAGAAATTTTTATGTTCATTGTCAAAGTTCAAACTTTATAATGGCAAGACTGTTTTTAAACGACCACAAACCAAATTTGGCCTTTCTGCTCTGCAATTTTTTGTTACTTATCGGGCGACATATACACAGATATCAATATATTTACAATAAGCTAATATGGGCCGATATATTGGCCTTCCTGATTTATCGATTACACAAAACCACCTGTGACTTGGACAAGATAAATTCAGGTGTGAATGGCCAGCTAACTGCTGACGCACCATCCAGACCTGGATTGATCAATCGGTTGCTGTCAGTGATTCAGGTGGCAAACGGAGGGTGACGCTCATCTGTCTCGTTTTTTTTACAGGCCTGCCTTTTTTTCTTGTTCTCTGAATGTGTAGACCTTTTAAACGGTAGACATTTTGACCTGTCATAGCAGGAGAAGCACAGGTGTATTTAATAACATTAATGATGGCTGCTTAGGGGAGGTCCTGTGCGTGCCGGTTCACTGTCATGGCTTACTGTGACACTTTTATCATTTATGTTATTATTCCCCCTGTGCTTTTCCTGCTATGACACGTCAAAATGTCTGCTGTGAAAAAGGTCTATTGGAGAGCAAAGTATGGATTCATTTGTTGTCGCAAATTATTGTTTGTAGCATTTTTGTCGCTCTGATTAAATCTGATAATAGTTATTGTAGTCATACACCTGTTTTGTTTCCTGTCACTGAATCTATCTGAACTGTGACCTGGTCACGTCCCACATTTCCTTGTTTCCTGGCTCTTCTTGTGAAATTAAACTACTGAGCCTGACCCTCGCTGACCATCTCGCTCTCTTTCTCTCCTTCCTTTTTTTAGTGGGCCAGTTGTGCTTCCTGATCCGTCAGCGTGTGTCTTTGAGACCAGAGGAGGCGCTCTTCTTCTTCGTCAACAATTCCCTTCCCCCATCCAGCTCCCCTCTCTCTGCTGTATACGAGGTAACTGTATTCTTCCACACACATGGTCACACGAGGATCATCTCCAACACACACACACAAAAACAGATTTACCAATGATTGCAGATCACCGTCCTCTTCTGAGGCTGAAGTTTGCCCATTCACAACTACATAAATGCAGAGTTTCAGCTTACACAGAAACATTTTTCACCCTTCCCCCTTTCCCCCACAAAATACCAAGTGTCTTCACCGCTAGACTTTGCTGGATAGATCTGCTTAGACAGCAATGTTGCATCACTTTTCTCACGAATAGCCTACCAGTAAGTCCTTCAATATGTAAATAAAAAAAAACGGACAAGATTGATGACACTTAGTCATTCTGAAAGTGATATAAAAAAACCCAGCAGTTTGTAGCGTGTATTTAGATGATCTAAAGCCAGCACAGATTTAGAGTCATTTTTTGGATATGAATTCTCTAAAAAGCTTTGTACTCCCCAGGTAATCATATCATGTCGACAGATACATTTCTGACTGCATTTGTCAGTTCTACATAGTACTTCTGTTTTGCTTAAATGCGCTCGTCGTGCTGAATTATGCACCGCTCTCTGCTCTTTTGTGTTCCAGGAGCACCACGAAGAGGACCTGTTTCTTTACATGACCTACAGTAACGAGAGCGTGTACGGCGCCTGAGGGAGGACAAAAGACTGGAGAAAGAGAGAGCGAGAGAGAGAGAATGAGAGGAGACAAAGTGAGACTGTCTGAGGAATAAAGAGTTAAGGCTGTTTGTAATGCTTCACAGCACTATTATTCTCTATATTAGTTTTTGTAAGTAACTACAGTACATGGTGAAAGAAAGGCTTCGCACAAGGCAGATGGGTTGCAGGTATGGTTTACCTTTGTCAGTATTTTGGGGGGAGCATAAAGCATTTTAGTACACTTCAAGTTGTGTTGATTCCTTAACTGGCAAAAGAGGAAGAGAGGAAAGAAAGAATGCACCGCAAAAGGAAGTTATTGAAATTATGTTGAGGGAGCTCTCGTTATCTTTCTCAGTCGTCTGTATTTAATGCAAATAGTTTTTTTTTTTTTGTAAATTAATATCATAAACTTTTGTGGAAAATAAAGATGAAAATGCATCAATTTCTCATTCATTCTTTTCTTTATTATGTGTTTGTTTTTGTGTCTCCGCCTGCCACACCTGTGGTTTTAGATGTCAATAAAAAAAGACAAATAATTTAAAGAATTTAAATCAACACCTTTTCATTTTTAGAAGATTTAAACATGTTTTTATGTATTTGGCCCTTATAGGGAATATAGAATTTTTTCCTTTGAATCAAAACTTCGGTCATCACACAGTTTCATGCTTTCGAAACATGTTGAGATAATACATATGCACACAAGCGCCTTCCCATAAAGCCACTTGTTCAGTGTATACATATAGTTAAGAGGAAGGACAGAGGCAGAGGAGAAATGTTAATGGGGAAGTGTTCTGTCTTCACCGATTAGATGAGTCATATACTTACTGGACACTTTTAGGTCTAGGAATATTTGTGGGTTTTTTTTGAAGAAGAAGAAGAAAAAATTGACATTTTGACACAATATTTGCAACGGGCATCTCATCAGCATTTGTGTCTGCATGACAAAAGGTTGCGTAACTTAATTGTCAGTTGACTGGCCAGGTCTGAAAGACTTCCTGGGCAAAACGAAACTCAGACGAACAGAAGAGAAGAGCCATGGAGATGCAGGAGGTCATCACAGAGCGGGAAAGAAAAGAAGAAGCTGCAGGAGCAAGTGAGCCGATACTGGAGGCAGAAACTGAAGGTACAAGAAATTTAATTAAACCAGGTAACACTTGATCATAAGGCAAGAAACATGCTTATATGGTAGAACAGAAAATTATGCATGCACCTTGTTGGAGTGTGGTTTTAATGAAAAATATTTCCAAAAGGTTTAATGAAACACAAAGTATGCTAATATTGCAATATTTTATTGTTTATAATTTGGAATTAAATTCCAGATGTTTATGTGTCTGTTAAAAAGTATCTGTCTGTATTTTTGGCTGGCTTTAGAGGAAGCAGAACCACACTACTCTAAGCTACAAAGTCCAGCTGAGGACGTCTATTCAGAAACTTGTTATGAAGGCGCTCCAGATAAGATAAGAGCAGGTACACTTTTATATGAGATGTTTTTGTTCTCACACACCTGTCTGTCTTTCTGAATAAACAGCAAACACAACACAGCAGTGCAAACTACGTTTTGTTTTATCATTGTTAAACTGCTGCATTATATTTATGATACACTGAGCTGACTTGAGCGTTTCCCAACAGATTCAGATAAAAAGAAAAGAAAGCAGAAGCAAAATTGTGGCAGTTTTAAACCACATTACCAATTCTAGAAAAGAAATGTACGCATCAACCACAACAACATGTTCGTTACAGGGATAAAGCCTCTTATTGTTTGAGTCTTTTTTTTTTTACTCTAGTTAATTATTAATTGATTTTTTAAAGAGTGACTGAGTTGAGTCATTGTAAAATTTCAACATCTTTTCATTTCCTGTAAAGAACAACCATAAAAAAGCTTTAATAATATGTTATGGTTTTACAGACACATCAACATCAATGCCATCTCCACAAGGAAAAACAATGAAATGCTCAAAACAATCACAATTTCAAAAAAATAATCAACCTAATTAACTTTCTTCTTTCACAATCTTGATGTTATTTTTTAAAAATTAAAGTGTCTGTATTTCTCTGATGTAACTGATATAGATACAGTTTCACTGTATATATGCAACATAGAATCAAAACAAAGTTGAAATGTGCCATAAGAAGGGCTGCAACTAATGTTTATTTTTGTTATTGAATCATATGAAGATTATTTTTTCAATAATTGATTAACTGTTTGGTCTGTGTAAAGTCAGAAAATAGTGGAAAAATCAGTTTCAGTTTGCTTGCACAGAGGACCAAGAAAACGTGCAAATATTCACATTTGAGAAGCTGAGACCAATGAATCTTTGGCATTTTTGCTTAAAAAATGACTCAAACTTGAAATTTGTTGACAATTAATTTTCTGTCAATTGATTAATCATTTCAGCTTACAATCATTACAGTAATCATACTTTTCTTGTATCTGTCTTTCACATTTATAAAGCATGATGGTAATCTCCCTCAGTTCAGAAAATTCTTGTAAGTGTTTGACATAGAACAACATCCTTTGTGTGTTTACCATCTTGAGAGCTTCGTCCTTGCTGTATGGTTAACGTCAAATTAACATACCAAATATTTACAGGTTTCATAATAATATTGCTATGCATGAACAAAATGTATTTAAACACAGACTAATACAAGATAGCAATTAGAGATCATTTATTTATGTTTTCTGATCAAAAAAATATATTTCTAAATGATGCTTATTTGACAAACTCAAGTTATTCTTCATCTAGAAAGCGAACTCTTAATTATATATGTGAATATATCTGTAATTTATGAGGCCAAAACGGAGTTATGGCTGGAAATAACAAAAGGCCTTTACACAGAGGACATTTTGATGCCACAGCAGGAAAAGCACAGGTTTAATTAACAAAATGAATGATGACTGAATTCCATTTAGCTGCTTCAGTTTCAGGGTCCTGGTGTGTTGCACTGTCATGGCTTATTGGCACACTTGACTAGAACTCAGTGTCGTGGTTGATTTCCTTCCTCAGTTACTTTAAATAAATAACCACAAATATGTTCGTAGGAACCAAACACAAAGATACAGAAGAACGAAACTCTGTTCTTCATTTAATACAAAGTAGTTTATTCTTTGGATTGCAGAAAGTACAAATACAAATCTGGTTTTTAAACCTTTCATGTACGCTCCTCCTGATGGTTTGGGATATTCCTGATATGCCATTTAATTCATAAACAGTCAGAGACTCTCAGTGACTTCTGTGTTTTGATTACTGACCACTTTCTTACTGTCGCTAAGCAACGCACCCGTCTGACTGAACTTTATCTCAGATTCCTGCGGAAAAGGAGTATCCAAACACATAGATAGTGCTTCAGAGAAAGGCTTTCACTGTCTCTCCCTCCTGATAAAAAGCCCTAATAAGCAAACCTTCCAGCTCTGCACAGCAAAACGACCTTGGTTCCCATCATGTTTGTGTGTTGTTCTCTGATTATAGCTCAATGCTTTCTTTGATTAAAATAAAACACATCAAGGTTATGAAATTGATTATGTACTTAACACAGTTTCCTTCAACATGAGCCATCATTAACTTTATTAACACCTGTGCTTTTCCTACTGTGACAAGTGAAACCTTAATCATAACATTATTTTAACCCAGTTGGTACGCAGCAGCAAATACTTCTTGCACATAATATTACATCACACTGTGAATGCAGTTACCTGAAATATACACATTGTTTGGTAGGAAAGCTCAAGTCTGTCTATCATGCTTTGTTAGAAAACAGTGACACAGTTTATCCTCACTTATGACCTTCAACTTTATTGTAACTACACTGTACAATGTCATAAACTACTGTTCCGTCTCAATGTCGGTTCTGACACATTCACCATTCTTTAAGACTGTTTTATGTCTTTTGTTTTATTATATTGCACCAATTCAAAAAAGAAGAAAACAGGGACATGGTGAAATAGCACAGCAGTGTGTGCTACTGTTTTGAACGAGACTCTGATCCTAATAGCGATTAATCACAGTCAGCTTTATTAGCCAAGCACGGTTTTTAGTTGCTCTCAATGTACTTATACACAATTCCAATAGAAATGGAGATATAAATAGACATACAGCAGAAAACAGGGACAACAAAGCTGAACAAACATGGTAATAGGTAAATATGTGCATAAATAAATACAGTATGTATAAAAAAGCAACAACAACATATAATGTTCATATACAACTCAAGCGTTTCCGCAAATTATAAACAAACACAAATAGTGCAAAGGAATAAATATTAACACACAAAATAAAGTGAATAAACTGCACTAAAGCTACATAGTTATTATCTTTTTATTTAACTGGGTAGAATAAAATTGTCGCCCCTCTGCTAGCAAGAATTAAGCCATTCTTTGAGAGTAATGAATGTTTTTTCATATTTAAAATTCAAGTGGCAACAAGAGTGACTCTGTGTCTGAAGAGTCTTGAGCAAGGCATGGTTTTAATTCCCTGTTGCTACACAAAATCCTGCCCTTCAATCACATATTTAATGTTTTAAATCTGTACATGTGATGACTGTACGTTCTGTCTCTGAACTGTGTTTGACACAAGCACTCAGCTCCTATCTGTTGTTTTGGAGTACAGTTTCTCCTGGTCCACAGCATCCGTCATTCCTAAAGGGAGAGACAAAGAGAGATACTGTAAAAGTTTTGGGAATCGAAGGACAAGCCAAGCACTGTGCCCCATGAATAATTTAGGAATCAGTAAACATCATGTTGCTATGGTGACGAGACAAGGGGTGGGGTGGGGGTGGGGGGCGTCTTAAAACTGCACTCTTGCAGGCAGACGTGAGTCAGCAGGACAGAGAGAGGGAGCAGGACAGGGTAAACAAGCTTCAGCACAAAGCCCCAGGACACTTTTTCCATGTACATCAAATTTTGTCGCAGTTATGGCGAGGATAAAAAAGACGAGGCCGGTGCAAACTTGTCACCCGAGTCCAAGTTATCTGTGGAACTGGAGGGGGAAAATGGTAGGCCAGAGCTGTTGTTTTCAGCCTGCATGGTGGCTTGTGCTGTTCTCATTAAAATATCTCACTAACATCCGGCTGATATCTTCCTCTTCAGGCAAACAGGCGGAGGGAAACACATGTCTGTACCGCGCTGCGTGTGTCTTCCTCACAATAATCTGCCTGGTCCTTCTGCTGGTCGTCATCATCCTCGGTTTGAAACGTGAGTATCTGCAGCCATGGATCTGATTTTTTTTTATCAGTGCTGTAAAAACAAACCCCTGCTGGATGGATTATGTTTCTAACACCCAAAGCAGACTATGAAAGGGTTGTAGTTTTTTACTAGAAGTGCCGCGATAAAAGAAAAGTGGAAAATATGCCAGGATCACATTGATTTTATTCTATTTTTGCTCATAACAACAGGATACAGGAATACAAAGCACATCCCATTGCACTGCTGCAGGCGCTATTCTTTTCCCTCACAACTCCTCCCACTCTGCTCTGATTTCTAGTCCAAACTGGATCCACAGTCTGCCCGGAGAGAGAAAACAGGCAAAGATCAGTTGTTCCAACATGCAGCTATGAGCAGTGCCAGAAGGACTTCCACAACATTCAGCCCCGATGTGAGTGTGATGCCAGCTGGAAAAATGCAATGCAGGAGACCTCGTTCAAGCCAAAGAATCATCTAGATCAAAGAAAAACAAATAATACTTTCTCAATCACCAAGTTTTTAGCGGCAGTTCTGCTTTCACAGGCGCAAATTTTGGCCTCGGAGGAAGTTGGTTCGTGTGCTTGTTTTTTTTTAGAGAACTGAGAACATTTCTCTTAATTTAAACCAAGATTCAGTTTAATCAGCTTTATTGTTTCCTCTGCACTTGTGATTGCTATGTGGTTACACTTAAACACATAAATACACATCCGTTAAAAAATACACACGTTTACACAAAATAGGGCCAAAAATGTAAATAAAACCAAATCCATAAGGAAAAACAAAGCTAATTGAAGATACAGAAAAGAAGGAAATCTTTATTTAAGAGTTACTCTGCTTCAGTATTTAATTCAGTCCACATTTGCAGAGCGACCTTTTGTTTTCCTTGTTCGAGTTTTTTCCATACAGATCCCTCTCTCCTTCCAGATCTTGGCTGTCAGCAGTGCGCTGACGGGTGGCTGACTTTTGGCCGGTCATGTTTTTACCTGTCCACCTTCAGGCTGAGCTGGGATGAGAGTCAGAGGAACTGCAGCGCTAGAGGAGGATCTCTGGCTGTTGTCAGCAGCCAGACGGCTCAGGTGGGTCTGATATCACTTCCTCCCCTGACCCTGAAGTACAGCCATGCAGTTAATAAAGTAGTAACAACTTGTATAGTATATTTTTGTAAATGTCAATGGTGCTCTCTCTTCTAGCATTTTCTGACCAAGAGGGGGAAAATGACATACTGGATCGGGCTGAGACACAACGGAGCCACATGGACCTGGGTCAACAACACTGTGCTGACAGAGAGGTGACTCTTAGAGAACGATTGATTGACAGTACAGGACAGTACCTGATAGATTCTTTGTGTGACTGAATTGACTAATTGTCTCAGCTGCAGATTGCACATTTTATCTATGTAGTCTAGGTTGTTTTTTTTTCTTTTTTTGTGTTCTTGTCCCTTTTTCTTTTTCATGTTTGTTAATTCATATTTGGGACGTTGATGGTTAGATCTCCACAGATCACAGAAGGATGGATTAGATATAAATATCTGTAAGCACACATTTATCTTTGTGGAATTGCTCTTTATGTATTTCACACTCTTTCAATAAAAACAGACACTCAGTGGCCACTTTATTAGGTACACCTGTATAATCTAATGCAACCCAATACAACAGCCCAGACATGAATTCCACCTTTACAAAGTTTATAATGTTCAGTTTTTGGTGACATTATTGGAAATGTGTAAGTTTCATTAAATTACTGAGGTTAAAGTTGGAGTTGTTCTGTACTGCGTTATATTGAGAGGTGTTTTTATGTTTTTGTCCTTCCATTTACAAACATTAGGGGGCAGAATATTAGAAACACCTCAGACTATCACTAACTACCTCAACGCTAAAACATATAACTGAATTTACACATTTCAAACAATGTCACTAAAAACTGAACATTATGAGCTCATAAAGATGGATGTTACGGCAGAGCGGTTGTGTTAGATTGCATTAGACTGTACATATATATACTGTACATATATGTATATATATATTGCAAAAAAAAGACCCAGATTTATTCTCTGTGATTACAGTGCAATGATCAGTATTCCTTTTCTTGTGTTTGCAGTTATTGGGAAGAAGCTACACCAGAAGAGGGTTGTGGGATCCTCAGCAGCGGAGGCCCACCTGACAAGAACTGGATCACAGCTTCCTGCCAAGCCTACAGCTACTTCATCTGTCAGCTGCAGATGTGACACTGCTGTCACATCTGCAATGAGAATAATGACCAAACCATACTTTTGTCAACAATCATCACCAAGCATCAACTCCTCAATAACATTTCAAATCATTTCTCTTCACACTTCACGCTACAATCAGTAGTATCCAGCAAAGACAGATAATGAAACTTCTCTGATAATAGTTTTATATTTACTGCTTCAAGAGCTGTTTAGTATTTTTGTAAGGTATTTTCTTGTAGCATTGTGTTTATATTCTAACATGTCTATTATACTTATAAGCACTTATAAGCACTAATCAGGGTATCCCATTCTTCTGTACTGTATGATTACTTAAACTGCTGTCTGACTTTTTCACCAATAAAGGCCAGTAAGTTTGTTTCAGCAAGGTTTTATTCTCATATAAAAATGTTCATGCAACTACACAATAAGTTGAATGTCTATGTTTCTCTTTGTTTTAGCTTAGCATATATTACTGCTACATATGTTTTATATTGCTATAAAAATAACACACTCTTTTCTATAGCATAATACTGCAGGAGTAATTGCACCGTTGACTATATAGAAAGATTGAGCCAGTTGAGTCCTCGTTTTGCAAGTTCGCTCAGTTTGACACTCGTCAACACTTTACGTCTACTTTCATATGTTCAGGACTGTAAAGTGATGGGAGGCCTCAGTGACTGCGCTTCAGGCTCAGGCAGAATCTCTTCCTAGACGTATTTAATGTCCTGGTCCTCCAGCTCCACCTGCTCCATCTCCAAACCAAAAGCGCTGTTGCGAATCATCTGCCACCCTGTCAGAGACCTCCTGTTGTTATACCCTCCTCTGTTTTTAGGTCTGAGCTTGGGGGTTCCCGAGGTCGACCCCTTTATTGTGTCAGTCTTCTCTTCCTTTTCGTCGTCCTTTGAGAAAGCTTTGATGTAACGCCGCATCTTTTGCAACATCGGGTCGTTTCTGTCCTCAACCCTGCAAAGATGATAGAGTGATAGAGCAGTCGCAGTGGCTTCAAGGAAAATACTCTCACTATGTAAACTGTCATCATGATCTATGAAAATGCATGAAGTCTAGCATTTTAGTATTACACTTCCTCAAAGTTGGAGGACTCAGAAGATAAACATCAAAGAATGAACGGTCAAAACTGAAGCAGCAGAAGCTAAAATGAGTTTTGATCCCTTGTATGGATTAAACTCCAGAGACACCTACATTCCCCATAATGCAGCTCAATAGCATATTTTGTTAGAAACTTCCCTGCCCCGTAAATATTCACATTTTCCAACTCTGAACCCTCAGTTTGTAATGCAGACTTTTTAATAACATCAGAAATCCTGAGCCGAGATAATGAGTATCACTGTACTCCCAGTGAGTAGTAAGCTAATCTTCATATGTAAAAGTGCCCCTTTAATATGCCTTTTAATGACCACATGATAAAGCTTGTGTAAAGCTGTTATAGTCGGTATGTAGATGGGGTAGGTGTGATAATAATAGCGCAATATCTGCGAGAGTGAGAGTTGTGCTTCTTACTCACAGCACAACATGACTTGTGGCTGAAGTGCATTAAAGACTACTTAGGTTGTGGTCGGTGGATTAACTTCTCCCAGTATGATTATTTTGAGCAAAAATAGTAAGCCTAAAAAAAGAAGTTCTGACTGCTGATGTCACTCCATGTAATATGTCTGGATACAATCTCTTACAGTTATTTACATTTGTTGCTATTTAAGGGTGTTTTTGGTGTGTTTCTTCCCCAAAAACCTTTTTTTTATTCATTCTTCTTATGATGGCCAATGGGGTCCTGCCTGGACAAACTATTTTCTACCAATGTTCAAACTGTTTTGGTTATTTTACACGAGAGATTTTGTTTGAAGTTTTTTTTGTCTGCGCTCTTCTGAATGGTTTGCAGTGGGCGGGACTCAGTTGGAAAAAGATAAGGTCATAATTTTATGAGCACCAATCCCGGATTTATCAACATTTGAATCAAACTGTTATGACAGTTAGCGGGTTGCTTGCTTAGGTCAGGTCACTGTCAATCCAATCTGATCAGACTGCACGCACACAGTTCTGATAAAGCAGATCAGCTGAGCATGTTTTTATCTCAAACTTTAAATTTGATTGTTGCACATTTAGTAATGAATATTTTCCATTATAGAAAAAAACTTCTTTGATTTGAAACCATGTTTTCAGGGGCTTTAAAGCCTCTGTTTCTGTTCCTGTTACTGCAGTGCTGTCTTACCTGAGATACCAGCGCTCCCTCAGGCCGTAGTTGAGCCCACACACCCCGAGTCGAGGCCACAGGCAGCGGGGCAGCCTCCTCTCCAGCATCAAAGTTGTGGCTACTACCTGTACAACATCATTACAGCTGTAACCATAACACAGTATTGCACAGGGACATAATGATCAGATGTTTCTGTGCATCCATGTTTGTGTCTGTAGATGCATCCATATGTGTTAATGTGTTTACCTGAGTCCTCCAGAGCTCGTCTCGCTCCTGGGCCACCCTCCAGTGTGTGTCACTCATCATGGCTATCAGCAGATTTAGCAGCAGGATGTAGGAGACCACAGAGAAGGTGCAGTGCAGCACGTGGACGATGGGTGGGGTAGCGATGGTGTGGTCCACAGGCAGATCTATGAGGCCCACGCTGAGCTCAAACTGGGAGAAGAGGGTGATGGGGAAGGAGCGATATGAAGGAATGGACTCAGGCTCCTGGGTCATATACACCATCCACAGGGCTGAGAAGGAAAATGTTTTTAAAAGTATATAAGGGAGTAGAAAAGTCTAAATCTTCTTATTTCAAGAATTTCTATATCTTACAAGTTTTGTGAGGGTTAAAGGTTTGTTTGTACATGTCGCTCAGAATATACTCACAGGTGGAAAAACCAATGAGCACAATGAAACTCAGCCACATAAACTTTGTCAGGTCTCCAAATATAATCTAGGGGGAAATGAGACACATGGTCGGTCAGTCTGCAAACACAAATAGGTGAACCTCAAAAACCAAAACAACAACTGAATACATCTGCTTCAAAAACATTTCGGTACAGGTGTGTGGAACAAACCACTGTGTCTGAGCCCTACCTTCTGTATCATGATGACATAAGGGCCGAGCATTTCAAAGCCTCGGGCGAAGAACATGACGTTGCTCCAGCCAAGGACTAAACACACGGCCATCACCACAGCCTCTCCCTGCACCTCGCAGGCTCTGAACACACACAGAAGCACCACCAAGCACGCGTAGCTGATACTGGTCAAAACAACAGCAGAAAGGTTAAAAGGTCTGTCAGAGCTGAGTGTTTTTTGTTGTACTGCTTAGAAGTGTTTCTACTCACAGGATGACATGGAAGGGGCCTCCCAGTGCTGTCTGGCCAAAATAGCGCTTTGCCCCCACTCTCAGTATATCAGGAATCTGTTGGAAAATGGGATACATGAGGATGTGGTGATACACTGTATTATACCACACGGTATGTAAGAAGATGTTTCATAAATTCACCTCCAGCAGCAGGATGACAAAAGCTCCCAGGACGCTGATGATCTCACCCGCCAGCCGCAGGTTGTCCTCATGTGTCACATAACTCTCCTGAGGCACAGAGAGAGAAAATGTAGATGTATTAATATTAAAAGCATATTATTATTAGACTGTGTGTCATATGCAGGTGCACAGTTTGACATTTACACTCGTAGACTTCACATGTGAACAAATAAGGTCCAACTGTGAGCTAAAGACCCTGCTTTCTTTGTAGTTTTATAGTATTGTAGTGGTCAGATTTTGGTTTTACATCATCTTCATCATTAGGACTGGAAATTTATTTAAAGTAGTACCCTGCACAAACAGGGTTTCTCTGTCCCCAAAGTAATTTCAGATTCTCGAGGTCCAGAGATGGACGAAATGTTGAGATCTTTTGCTTAAGTAAAAGTATAAAAATATTATAATTAAAATGTATTAAATTAAAATATGTATTAAATGTAAAATATATGTCAGATATATGACATTTATGAGAAACATAACCAATACAACACAGCCATTTTGTTACTATATCATACACGTGTCACATATTATAACTATATATGTATATACAGTATATATATATATATATATATATGTATATATATATATACACATACACACACACACATATATATGATATATATATATACATGTAAAATCTAACTTGAGCTGTGAAATAAATGTAGTGGTACAAAATGGCATATAATGGAAGTACTCTAGTAAAGTACAACTGTACTCAAGTAAATATACTTAGTTATATTCCACCACTGTTTATGGTCCTACATATATATTACAACTTATCATAGTTTTATGTGGACTGAAATATCACATTTATGACATATAGTTATAACTCCAACACACATCGAGTGTTTTCTGGACACGGATGGTTTTGTCCATGTCTGACTTTGTGTAGTTCTCGGGAGCGTCCTTCAGAGGGCGATATGCACAACACAGAGTGAAGGTCCCGATGTACAGGAGATACAGTAACAGCAGCAGCCTGACACAAGAAAAGGGGGAAAGAACTCTGTCAAACGAGACTGAACATGTGCAGATATTTTGCTTCAGACACTGATATAAATTTTACCTGAAATAATGTTTTCCATACAGGTTCCACTTCAGACTAACCAGCTGCCTCACAGGGGTCACCTCCAGGATCCCCCTGGCCTGGAGAACAAAACATTTGTTTTTTTCTCAGTATCACATCAACATCCTTATTTCTGACCAAATACTGTATATGTTGTATTGTACCTCTCTCTGGTGACTGCCCACGATGAGCTCCAGCACTGACATGTTATCTGCCCATGAATCGATCTCTGTCAGGTCATACAGGTTAGAGGTCAAAGGGCCCAGACTCCACTGGACTACACGCCTTTTACTAACAAGGTGCTGAAATGCCTGAGAGAGACAGAGGGAATCACAGCAGTGAGGAAAGGATTAGTGAAATAATGTGCTCCACCTTTCATGTTTGGTTTTCACCCTGTGAGAACCCCCCCCCCCCCCCCCCCCCCCCCNNTCCCTTCAAGGCTTCACTCACCACAATGTTTCCTTCTTTGGCAGCTAGTTTAAAAGGTGTAAGGCCTCGGTAGTTGGGCACCATGTCAAGTGGCACTGACTGGTCCAGTTCTGCATCGCGTGCCATAATCAGGTCAATCGCCTGGCACGCAATCGTCTTGTTGGGCTGCAGAACCAAAATGTGAAGCACTGTGTTACCTAGACAGAAAACAAGGGAATACAAGGAGGAAAAAAAGAGTGTGTACACAAGAGACAGGATGTACAAGAAGACAAAGTCATTAATAATAAAAATACCAGACTGATACACAGAAGTAAAATGATGCTGCACTCTCTTGTAGGAGACAACAGGAAGTATGTCATACCACGGTAATCCTGGACCCTGGTGCTGGCCCCTGCATCGATTACCATGGAGATAATGTCCTCATTCCCAGCACACGCAGCAAAAGACAGGATGTGCTCACCTGTTGACCAAATGTGCATTTTGAAAAACACCATCTGTTTTGTGTCATTTAGCATAAAATCATACTTTACATTCACTTGGTGAATGCTTTGATCCAAAACAACTTAAATCTTTTTTGCACACGCGTCCATTAGGAGCAATTTGGGGTTCATTGTGGCTCCGGCCAGCTCAGACATTTAACTGTAAGCATGATGACTTACCATAGTATATGAGTCCTCCTATCCTCTTCCTGAAGTACAGACCGGTGACTCGAGGTGCGGCCACATCACCCCCACGACTAATCAGATGATGAACCAGATTGATGTTCTGATTCACCACAGCAATGTGGAGAGGAGTGACACCTGAGACAGAGCAGGGAGAGCAGTGCACATCAGTCCACTGTAAATGAACTGTTTTTAACATCACCAGCTTCACCTGTTGTGTAAGTGAAGCTTATGCTAGACTGATGTGTGTTTTGCTGTCAGTAGTCCTTATGAGCTTAGCTGCAACCAGTGGTGGAGGAAGGATTCAAACATAAGCAATGCTACATTACAGTAACTATAGCTGTCAGATAAATGCAGTGGTAAAAAGTACAATGTTTTCCTTTGCAATGTGGTGGGGTAAAAATATAAAGTAGCATACATTAGTAAAGTAAAAAACAGAACTTGAGTAAATGTATTTAGTTACTTTCCACCACTGGCTGTGTAACCCATCTGTGCTGTGAAAAGTTCACTATTATAAATTATTGCCTATGTTGTTTATTTGTTGAGACGTTTACAAATAATTCACACTTCGACTTGAAGTATATGAAGTAAGAAAGGTTAGTGAGGTGGTTTGACGGGAGTAAAAGTTGTGTAATAGCTACTTTGTGTGATGGTTTGTGGTTGCAGTTCTTACTGTATTATTTGTTGGTTATGATGCTTTTATTTGCACATATTTGCTGCCAGTTACACCAAAAAACTCACACGCTTGCTAATCAGTTGAATTACTGTCCTGTGATCATAATTTACACCGTCAGAATTGTAATAAATACATGCTCTTTCAAGGCGAATCTAAACTTTACATATATATAATCCATCTTAACTCTTCATGCAACTATTCACATCAAATGTTTCTTCATTTTAAATAGCCCTCGTTATTCTGAGAAAAGAAAATGCACCATACATCCACATCTAATGTCTGATATCTTATCTCAGCTTGTCTCTTAAATTCTTCATTTTCTTAGTTGCTCACCATCAAGCTGATGCAATAAAATTTAAAGCGCATGATGTGTGTGGTTCTGTGTCTGGGAGTTTGTGTGTATGTCAACCTTGGAAGAGCTCGGAGGTCATGGGCTCGTTGATGAGTTCAGGAGCTCCGTCCATCAGAGCCACGGCAGCGTCCAGGTTATCATTCATCACTGCAATGTGAAGCGCCGTCTCCCCAAGAGCACCTGAGTGAGAAGAGTACAATTTTACAGATTACAACTGCACCACCCTGAAATAACGACATGCTGAAGTTTAAATTCACAGCTCAGCCTTACCTCTCTCAAAGATATTAGTGGATGCACAACTTAGCAGTTTCTTGATGCAACCAACACTGTTCTTTTTAGCCGCATAAAAGAGAGGAATGTCATTTATGCTGAGGGAAGAAGAAAAACAATGCATGTACTGTATTTAAACAGGTTAGGCTTCACACCTGCATATAAATAATTTAGACATAATCTAATTTATTATAGAAACCACTGGAAAATGGTATCTTATATGAGTTTCTTACTGTTTGGTGTAGAGCAGAAACGTCTCATCCAACATCTCGTTCCATCCTTTCTTGTTTTGAAGACGAAACCTCAGCTGGCTCCACCAATGGTTGAGCTCGCTCGGAGCAGATCTGGCCAGAGACGGAGACATTGACACCTGATGTTCGACTGGAAGAAACAAACTAAAGTTGAGGTCCACGTTGAGAAGCAGTCAATTAAAAAACATAAGAATGAAGTAAAGTGTATAGTCAATTACAACAGGCAGGAATTACTTCATCATTTAGGCCTTGAACGTTACCTTTATTTTGGTATCTCTTTTATTCAGTTGCATTGTTTTCAAAATAAAATACAGTAAAACAAATGAACAAAAAAGAAGACAGCGTCTCAGTCTTACCCTTAAACAGTAAAAGTCCCACTCCTCAACTTCTGGTGACACTCAGTCATAACACTCGGTCCAAATTGGAAACAACACCTGTGAAATGTCCCTGAGGAGAAGTGAAATCCCTGTGGCATCACCATTATATATGACCCAGCCATGAGGGAGGAGACACATGGAGGGATTGAGAATGAATGGGTGGAGAGGGAGGATGAGTGAACAGCCGCCAGGTAAGACAGCGAGAGTGAGGCTTTAATGAGCAGGTAGACTTTCACCGCAGGTCAGGAATCCCACAGGGAAAGTTGTGCTTTAAGATTCAACTCAGCGTTGGACCGGGAACTCCTTTATCATGCTGATCTGAAACTATCGGCTGTACTCTGTCACCTTAAAAGTGAAGTGACAATGGTCCAGTCCATAATCCCAGTATATCTCTCTGTTATCACCAGGCCTGTCTGCATTCCACTAACTACCACCAAAACCTGCATGGCCACTATGAAAATCCTGCAACATCATGACAGTCAACACATTGCGGTCATTGTTTCTAGTGAACCGTTAAAGAAACCTGTTTGGAAATTGCAAGCATGTACATCTGAAACCGGGTTTGTAATTTAAACCTGATATTAAGGCACGATTGTCCAAGTTGCATTATTTCTGTTGTTCTATTACTGCAGATTTCTCCAGGTGAAACTGGGGTTGTTTGGTGGAGTAAATACAGATATGATGTGTGATTTTCCAACATGTTGCATCTTGTACACCAAACTAGTTTCATTCACAATGATTTAACGTGTTGAGCACCATTGATGTGTCAACAGGAACGATCACAAACATGGTAATTGCCATATGACAAAGACCATAATGATCGTTTGGAGGTCGGCAACATCATGTCACTTTCTTCTGAAGGTGGAAAACAAAGCTACATTCAATTTTGTTTTGTGAAAGTAGCACTCTTTATTCCAGAGAGAGACTGTTTGGCAAAAAGTGCCTGACTGAACCTGAACCATAGATCTCATTTCCACACATGTGAATTATTTGTAAACTGCTGATTCAGTCGACTTTTACGACGTCTCTGGTTGTCTTGGATGTAGTGTACAGGTGTTTTGCTGCACCATTTATAGGTCATGACTAACAGGCCGGTCAGCCGCAGGATAAACAGGGTTTAGGGAGACTCTATAGGAGGCCCCGGTAATGGTTGCCGATGTGGCAATCATTTAGTATTGTGGAGATAATAGCTGTTTACCAGACGGAGAGCACCATCTTTAAGTAGTGTCATAAAGACCAGTGGTTTCCACTCTGTTAATGTCTTTCTAAAGAAACAATAACACCATAAAAACATGATTTTGTGGTTTGTGTGTCTACTGTTTCTGGACAGATGTACCAGCACTTCTCTCACAACACCGTGTTAATTTGAGTCGACACCACAGCAAACAATTATTACAGACATCTCCGCTACATTTATGACAGTTGACAGATGCTCTTATTCAGAGTGACTTAACACAATAGAGCTCGATGATCATTATTAAAACAAAAGCGTCACAATAACTAGGTAGACTAAACATGGAGTCATCATTTATATAACTTTAGCTCTTTCTCTAATCCAAACTTTAACTTAACCTCTAAACTTCCAGTATTCTTAATATTTTATATAATATATTATATCATCCATTTCTCCAACAGCAGCTTTAATGTGAGATTAAATAGGATTCTGTGAAGAAATATCATCTTAAAATGCCATTTTCTTCTGACTGCACAATATGATATCAAAGGGAAAATTCCACTTCTGCAATACCCAGTGGTGGAAAGTAACTAATTACATTTACTCAAATACTGTACTTCAGTACAATTTTGAGGTTTTACAGTGCATCACTTGAGTATTTCCATTTTTTGCTACTTGATACTTCCACTCTACTGAATTTCAGAGAGAAATATTGTACTACATTTATCTGACAGCTATAGTTGATAGTTATTTTGTATATTTTGCAGGTTATTTTCCATTCAAAACATATGATGACTTTCTAAAACTGTTCAGTAAAAATATCTCCCTCTCATCATTTAATTTTAGTCTGGAACTGAGTTTACAGAGTTTACTGAGTTACATTTTGGCACATTAAACAACTCAACACTTTATAAAGTCATTATAATCTGTTCATAATAATCCTATAATTTATTAATCCTATGAAAAGGACCATTCGCATGAAAAGTACTTTTGTTACTTTAAGTATATTTTGCTAATACTTCTGTACTTTTACAGTACATTAGTCAGATTTTGAACACAAGGCTTGTACTTGCAATGGAGTATTTTTATTGTTGTATTACTACTTTTACTTTAGTAAAGAGTCTAAATACTTCTTACACCTCTATGTCCACACCATCATAAATGCTCCATTGCAAGTAAAAGTTCAGAATTTTACTGCGTAAAAGTGCAGAAGTTTAATCTGCAAAAAAAATATCAAAAGTAAAAGTACTCACAACGACTCCTTTTAGAGTGTTATATTATAATTTGCGTAATATTGCTGAATTAATTTGTTCATTAACATGTAATAAATATTTTAATGTAGCTGGTCGAGGTAAAGCTCATTTTAGCAAATGTATATACTGTTAGCGTATATATACATATACTGTTGGGTAGTTTCATCTATCACAATACATCATATTTTTATGTGTTTTATATGTAAAATCAAAATCTACAAAATAACTAGTGACAATAGCTGAGGATTAAAAGGACAATATTTTACTCTGAAATGTAATGAAGTAGAAGTACCATAAAATTGAAAATACCTGAAAAGTACCTCAGCATTAATACTTGAGTAGATGGACTATAACTTAAAATAACAATGTTTTAAAGAAATTGGCCCCTCTACATGCCTTTGTATGCTGACCCAGCAGTTTGACACTGGGACAATGTGAAGACCAGTTACTACAGAGCAGTCTGAGACAGTAAAATACAACACAGTGCCAGCTGCATCAGAATGGCAGAATAATGTGGGGGTTTGTGTAAGCGGTCTTATTATCAGTCCAGATCTGCTGTGATATCAGCCACAGCGGGACATGTGGGAAAAACCAGTGTCTCGTCCTGGATTGCTGCTGATCCCAGCAGATCCCAAACTCAGATTTGACTCAAACCTGCTGATCTGTGAATCTGAAAAACACGGAGTTCACTCTTTAACATTGTGAAGGTGATATCTGAACATCAAGGTGAACATATTGTTTTTTATTTTGTAGCTGCATTAAAGAAAAAACTGGTGCACAAGTTCATATATATCTCCTGTGCCGTGCTTCTCCATATGGAGAATAAGGTGGCATAGATGGTAGCTGAATGAGACCTTTCATGAGTTTATGGTTTGAACTGCATGAACCTGTTAATTAAACATTGCAGTACATTTTCTCTGGTAGATGCCATTATCAACCATTGTCTGTTCATTTGTTGTGCATGTTTAACCACCATTAGGCCACGAGAGATATATCAATTATAAAACGATACTAATTTGCAAATGCTCCGACTCTAAATTGTCTTTCATTAAGTGTTGGAAATATGAATGCAAGTTGTGCTGAATATGGTCCAATAAAATGTTCACTTTTCTCTCATATTTTTTCACACTTTGTCACCTTTTGGATATACTGCACATAAAATGTATCTTTTTTGCATCTGAGAGCTGCATGGCTTTATGGATCCACCACTTTGGTCCAGACTGAAATATCTCATCAGTTATTGGATGGACTGCCATTAACGTTTATACAGACATTCATCCCCAGAGTCCCCAGAGAATGAAGCCTACTGACTTTTCTTGTAGCGCTCCTATGAGGTTGACATTTTTGGTTTTCAGTGAAATGTCTCAATAGTAGTAGTAGTAGAATGAATGAATTTGGTCCAGACATTCATGTTCTCTAAATGATGAATCCTAAAGACTTGAGTATGTTAGCTAACATCAGCATTTGGCTCAAGACAACAGCTGTACCTAAGTACAACCAGAGCTGCTAGACTCTTAAATCTTGTTTAATCTTTCTGATATGTAATCAAGGTTTCCTTTTGTTGCATTTGGAGCACAAGTTTTTTGTCAGTGTGAAGGCCTTGGTCACCACATGATGGGGCTCTTTCACTCAGTGGCACTAACTTGTAAACTTTGGCTACATTACAGCTTGTTTTCATGCCTCATGAGTCACATTTTCATATAATGATTGTCCCAAAATACTGACTGGGATATGACTTTTTGTATTTAAAGTAGAGCGGCAGGTAAAATACTTAAGTTTGATTAGGGTAGATCGCACTTTCTAAAATAAGAAGCAAATGCAATATTTTAAATAAAATCATATCATTTATTTTACAAATTTGCACAATTATGGAGTAGTGGTGAACACTCATACAAGTAAACACAGCCAATAATGTGTGTAGCCTGACACACAAACATACACACACACACGCGCGCACACACACACATACACACACACACACACACACACACAGTATCATGTACAGCATAAACCTGATGTACACATTAACACAGCCTCATTTACAGCACACACACGTTACAGACACACAGGTACATACTTACAAAGCATTTTGCCTCCTTCCTTCAAGTGTAAATCAGATCCGATTTTGTCCATCTTTCCCATTTCACACATTCACAATGCTTCAACGACTCAGTGTCTTTACTCTCGCAATCAAACGAAAAAAGAGGTGACGTGTGAAATGTACACATAAAGGTGGGTGCTGTTCGGTTCTGTCTTCATCGCAGATGGACGTTGGTGTTTGCAGCTGAGGTGAAGTTTGTAGTATCACAGTACGTGAGCTCTGTTGTTGCCGAGAGAGCCAACAGTGAGAGTGAGCTGTACAAACAGGGCTGCCCTCAAACCCTGGATATGTCTTTTTAAAGAGGCAGAAACATGGCTTACAGTTTTTAAAAGCATCTTTTTGTTTCGTTTTTGTTTCCCAATTTCATGGCAGTGATTCACATCTTACCTCAGGGTTTGCAGTTCTGATTTTGGACTGATGCTTTATAGCATTTTGTTGTAACACTGAACAAACTATACATTTTTCTGGTAATACCTTACAAGGTGAACCATAGGCTGCTAGGTAGTACACTGTTTTCTTTTTTGCTAACAGTTTGTAGCATTTGGCGTTTTAAGTAGAGAGGAAGTGATATAACTTTACAAACAACTCAAAAAATATTAGAAAAAGGCTTTGATTGTCTTCACGCAATTCTTTGTGTGGAGAGATCTCCATGAGCATTTTAACAAAAACCATTTTTATAGTTTTTTTCGTACTCAATGAGGGTGGGGAACTTGAAAAAAGTTTCAGGGAGGGACAGTAGTGGAGGAGAAAGTGAGAGGTAGGATTGCAGATGGGTGAGGAGAGAAGAAGGCAGACAACAATAAAGTGAAATCTAGTGAAAAACATCGAGGAATCTTTAAAGTCCTCCTTCTCCTCAACAACTCCCTAACCTCACTTTGACCCGGACTGCAGCTCCCATAGTGCATCTCTCCTCTGTTATTTGTCTTGAGTGACTGGCAGGAAGTCCGATCCTTCTGGTTGTAGTGTCGGGTTCATCAGAAAACACAGAGTGGTTGATTCTCTTTTTGTTTTGGCTTAAAATGTGCTCCACCGAAATGAATGTTACAGAAACCAGACACAACAAGCAGAGGACTGTGAAAACCATAGAAATCCATGGCACAGGTTGTGCTGTAGGCGGATTTCACACCTCCACCTGCCCCTGCGTCAGATGGGCCCTGAGCTGCTGGGCTGCACTGACGATCTTCCTCTGGTGTCCCAGCAGGTTCACCCCGAGATTCTGGATGTCACTGAAGGAGAGAGCGGATGAGCCGAGTTTAGTTCAACACTTCAGCCTATTGTATGCCCTAACTGATATTCAGAAGGACAGTGTTGGTGTTAGTCCATAAATACAGTAGTAGCTCATGCATTTTATTGATGCTCATACTTGCCCTGATTTGTCTCTTTAATACTTAATTAATTGAAATCTAATTTATTTTTCTACTCTTTAACTTTTAACATTTGTAGCCCAGGCTTTGAAAAGTGCCATGTACAAGTAAGACACAATTTGTAAAAATAACCACCTTCAAATCCAGAGAAATATCAAGGTGGCCATCCATATCCAAAGCCAAAAACCATACTTGAACAGAGGTTACATATATGACCACACGAACGTGAATGAAATTCGGCACCTTGGTAACCTGATGACAACTAAACCATCAACATGACAATTGATCAATTCTGTCTGCTGAGAAAGGCCAAAAGATGTGTTGAAACACAGAGTACTGTAAGTGGACCTTGTGTTGAGAATTTTCTTGTTACGTTGCTGTTTCCATGGTCAAAAATGAACATTTCAGCTCAGCTTTTACTCAGTTTGTAAAACTATATAAATTGTTGAGACCTTGGAAACAGAGTTTACTCAGCTGTCATGACAACTGCTACAGAAAAAGCTAGAAAGTGGACCTTGAGCTAAGGTTTTTATATTTTTATGTATATTTTTTTGTCAATATACAAATTGTCTATACATTAGTGCTACTACTAAGCCCATTTTGCAAAGTAATATGCTTTGAGACAGTTTAAAACAGTCCATACTGATACGTTCTGGAGACACACTTACAAAAGGTAATCCATCACAGACAACACGCAGTCTGCTTTAAACTGTTTGTCAATGTTGTCTTGGTGTGGTAATACAGTTGAAAACAGTGATAAGAAAGTCTTTCTTGGTTGTATCTTCCAGGAAACTCTGACATCCAAGATTTAAACACTGCCAAAACGTGTTTCATTCATCAGTTATGGCCTGAAGGGTTAATCAATGTAAAACTTTTGATGTGCTTTGGAACGTCACCACTCTTCTTCTTCTTCAACCCAAACATTACAGTAATATTAACCATCTATACTCACTCCATAGTGAGCATGCTGACTCGGTCTAATGTGTCCAGGTGCGCCTGATCGAACTCATCCTGATATCTCTCCATCCTCAGCGCCTTCAGCCAATCACTGACCGTTGCCACTGACGATAAGTCTGTGGGGGTAGGGCTGAGCAGCGGCTGAGAGCAGCTTCTGTAAATGTCAAAAACGAGAGCATGAGAATCCACAAATACAGCAGATTGTTTTGTACAAGCGCTCGCCAGAAACTGCTGCCTCACCGAGTTGGCTCCGCCTTCAGGGAGGCAGGGTGCCTGATGAGCCGATCCAACGAAGACAGCAGCGAGTCGAAGGCTGGCCGGTCCCCTCGATCTGCCTGCCAGCACTGAAGCATCAGAGAGTGGAGGGCAGGGGGGCAGTTGTGGGGGGCAGGGAGACGATACTGGTCTGCTACTGCCTTCATCACCTGCAGAGAGAGCGAGGGAGACATTAGACATAAGTGGGGCAGATGGTGTGAGGAGTCTTGTGTAATTGCTTTACATAAAAGGTCACAGACCACTGAGGGCTTGTAAGAGTGACTAAGAGAAAATTATGCAAATTCCAGCTGCCTGACATTTTGTCACCATTTAAATGTGTCTGCTCAATAAAGAGAAGGGGGAGAGGGATAAAGTACATTTATTTAAACACTAGCACTTTTATTCCACTCAATGTCAAAGGAAAATAGTATACACCACTTTCTTAATATGAGGGCTGTGAGGGGGAAAAAGAACGACATGTAACAAAGGTCTCTGGTCAGATGCAAACAGTGGACACTGCGGTTCATGGTTGGTGCCTTAACTCCTGGGCCCCCGGCATATTATTACACTGTAGTAGTTAAACTTGTACTTCAGCAAAAGATTTGAGTGCATTTCCATCACTAATTGATTATGGCTTCCTGTGCTCGGGCAACATTCCCCTACATACTCACTTCTTGATTGCTCATGTCCCAGTATGGACGCTCTCCATATGACATCACTTCCCACATAAGTATGCCGAAGCTCCAGACATCACTTGCTGAGCTGAACTTGCGATGCTGAAAGGCTTCTGGTGCCGTCCACCTCACAGGAATCTTGCTGCCCTGATGGAGGACCAAGAAAGACACTGAATGAGTGAAATATGTTACACTGGAACCACAAATCAGGAGAAGCTCAATTTTTCCAGTACGTACCAGTGAGGCAGTGTACGTAGGTATGTTGTGGTCTAGCCCCCTCATGAGTCGGGACAGGCCAAAGTCGGACACTTTACAGACCAGGTTGGAGTTGACCAACACGTTCCTAGCCGCCAGGTCCCGGTGGACAAAGTTTCTCTCAGAGAGGTAACGCATCCCTGCACCAATTCCCCTGAGCATCCCGACAAGCTGGAGGATGCTGAACTGGCCCTCGTTCTCCTGAAAGAGTTAAGAGGGCAGAGCACAGGAGAATGGGAGAGGAGAAGAGGAGATTTTTTGGTTTATAGTGAAGTGAAATGTGTGCAGCCACTAACAACATGCCAAAGATGGACATTGTGTGTTGTCGTCTCACCCTGAGGAAGGCGTCCAGGGGCCCGTTCTCCATGAACTCAGTGATGATCCTCTCCGGAGGGGTTCGAGTGATCACGCCCTCCAACTTCAGTACGTTGGGGTGGTCAAACTGTCCCAGGACCCCTGCTTCACTGAGGAACATCCCCCTCTCTCTGTCGGACGCCCCCCAGCGAAGAGTCTTCACCGCCACCAGCACCTCCCTGCGACCCAGAGGACGGTAGCGGCCCCGAGAAACCTCCCCGAACTGGGCTGAAGAAGAGAGGAGGTGGAACAGATTACACTGTGTTCACAGTTGTCACATCACTACAATAAGATTTAAACCAATATCAGGCCTACCTGCACCAATCACCTCCTCAATCTTGAGATGAGTGGGATCTATCTCACGGGCAAACTCTTTGACAGCCTCACTGGGGTCCTCATAAGTAGATGGGTCCACATAATATTTAACTCCACCTGGAAATAAAAGGAAACTTTTAGAACCAAGTCTGGCTTTTTATCCCTTTATTTTCAACATTTAAACACATTTATTATCATGACACAATGTTGGGATGATTTTTTTACTCTGCACCATAAAGATACACAGATGTAGTACTGTATTTGTAAGAATAAATGTTCGGTTATTACACATGGAAGTTAACTTCAATTTCAAAATATGGTCTGTCCCATTCATTCAGATAGATGTTAAGCCATAGTCTCCTTTTTTTGGTGACATAACAAAGGGTTAAATTCTTTTACATTTATAAAGCACCCATTGGTTAAAATATTTGTTAAACAAATGAAATGAAAACCAAACTTTGTTAGTCACAGAGCCTGATTATGCACAATGCCTCCAAATCATTTAAAATACTGGTATAATAAGAGGTCTGTTTTCACAAAGCAAATATCTCACTTAGAAGAACAACAAGAAATAATTAATTTTACTAAATTGAATTTAAACTAAATCAAATAAAATTGCAATTAAATATACTAATGTTTACCTCGGTTGCTGATGTACCTCTGGAGTCTGTCGCTGTATGGACTCTCCCTCCTCTTACTGCCACGTAAAAACAAACAAAATGCGTGAATGTGCAGATAATTTAAAAAATAGATCATATGTCCGATTGTGTGAATAGATCGACAAACCTACCTGCGAAATACCACCACAACCACAATCGCTGCCACCACCAGGAGAAATGCCGCCCCACCCATCACCGACCCAACCAGCAGAGGAAGTCGATTCTGGATCTGCTGTGAATGTTCTTCTGAGGGAGAGAGAGAGAGAGGAAACCATCAACTGTTGAAACTAATTATGTGTACACTGTTGTTACTGTAATAAATAGATCTTTCATGTGTTTTTATGAGTACGTTCTACGGCCATTTTATATTTACCTACAGTCGAATCTGAATTGAATACTGCACTCAGCTACAGACTAGCCCACAGTTAGAAATGTAACTTGACTTTGAACCTCTTCACTTGTGAGGTAATCTTTGAGGACTCCCTAGAAAGCTCTACTGATATTGATTAGATTATCCTGGTGAAATAAAGGAGATTGAATTGAACTGAACTGATCTCAGGAAGCTTTCTAATAAAAACATGGTTAGTTGTGTTCATACTGAGGTGGTGAACATCACTTTGGTTCTTCTGCAGTGACCATTTAAAACACAATAGACTTTAAAAGAGCTACTTTTGCACTTTTGAGTTGGATTCAAAACAATGATCCCACTTCTACCTGGGTGAAATTTAAGTCAACTTCTACTTCAGTAGTACACAGTATATTAGTACTGAGAATTAATTCAAGACTTATTACTCGTAACTAGTTGATCACACTGTTGTGATATTTATCTGTCATCATATTCTCATAATCATCTTTAGGCCTCCTGGTAAATTCCACCAGTTCACTTGTGTGTTAGTAGCGGGGATGCACTTTGACCTATACAGTAAATGAGTGTTGTACCCAGAGGCAGCGTGGTGAAGTAGATGGTGTTGCTGTAGGGGCCGTAGCCTCGCTCATTTCGAGCCCTGATCTGGAAGGCGTAGATGGAGCCGGGAATCAGAGAGTTGACGGTCACTGTGTTGGTCTCACTGTACACACTCACGGCGCTGTCCACATCTGAACCCTGAGGGGCGCAGAAGAGGAACATTTAGTGGTGACTGTTGCTGTGTGCCAGTTTGGGCGGTTGTGCGCACGTACAGCATGTTTGAGATGTTTGAGAGTATTCAATGAGTGTACCTTGTCGTAGTATCTAAGCTGGTACTCCAGGATGTCTCCATTAGGCCTGTCCGGCTGAGGCCACGAGAGAGTGATGGAGTCTGGGGCTCGGCTCAGCTGGTGCATCATGGGAACTGTACTGGGAACTGTGGGAGACAACCAGTGGTGGAAGAAGTATTCAGATCCTTTACTTAAGTGAAAGTACTAATACCACAATGTGGAAATACTCCACTACAAGTAAACGTCCTGCATTCTACATTTAAGTAAAAGTACGTAAGTATTATCGGCAATCATCTTGCAGTAAAATGGTGTTTTACTTTATATCTGATGTTTCTGGATTAATATTACTGCTGCATTAATGTGTATGTTGTATTTTACTACTGTAGATGTTGAAGATTGAGCTGATTTTAACTATTTTATATACTCTTGGGTACTTTAATGTACAGCAATGCATCATGGTCTACAAAATCATCATATGCTTGTAGCGTCGCTGTCTGGTGAGAACCACGTATCTCTAAAAACAGCCTGTTTTCAGCTTTGTGACGATGCATTTTCCAGCTAATCCGAGGAGGGTTTAAATAGTTTATTTAGCTTAAGAAGTAGGAGAATTTTCTCAACCCATGAAGAAACACTTCATTCTTCAGTTTATCAGAAAAATTTTAATTAAAAATCATCAAATTTGGAGATACATGGATTTCACTGGAGAAAGTACAATATTTGCTTCTGAGATGTAGTAGAATATAAGTATAAAGTTACATAAAATGGAAATACTCAAGTAAAGCACTTATACTTAAGTACCGTACTTGAGTAAATGTACTTAGCTACATTCCACCACAGGAGACAACAGATGTATGAGCTGGACTGAAGCTTCCCCCGAGAGAGGTGATGATTGATCGGTTAACCTCCCTCTAAAAGCCCCATCAACCCACAACAACAATATACTGTATATATATTAATAATAAAACAGTAAAGTTGTGTTGAAGTGATGGTGACCACAAGGGGGCAGTGTCACAGAACGTGTAGAGGATGTTTAGTGGAGCATGAAAGTGGAATAGGAGTTTTTATGGAGCACCGAGCAGGATCTAGTTACAGTCACTGTGCTGGCTGGCCAGACCCGTTAAAGGGAACTTTCCGGCATTCTTTTCATTTAATCAATAAACTCTGGGAGCAGACATAAGAGGGTTTACTGTAGATAATTTAGGTTCATGGAGAGTTTTAATCAATCTTGATCAGTTTCTTGGAAAATTGTATAATGGTGTACTTTGTCTGCACAATGCCCCATTCTCCCCTCCTCTCCCGGCTCGTCTACTTTCATCTCTCTTTCTGTCTGTCTTTTTGTCTTCCCATCTCTCATTTGTCTCTTTCTTCCTCCACGGTGACTATAATGGGATCTGACAGGATATTGTAACCTCGAGCAACCTCCTGTCCAGAGAGCAGGAGAGGAAAAGATGGAGCAGAGAGAGAGATTGGAGAGGGGAGGAGGGGGGAGAGAAACCCCCAGACGGGATCTACACAAACATCATGATCAGAACATCTCTTCCCTTTCATCTCATCTTTCTCATCCTCTCCGTCCTGTGCTCACCTGACTGGCTCGTAGTGAAATTGATGCTTGTGTATCGAGCTGGAAAGGGACTCAAAGCCGACACCTCATTCATGGCTTGCACCTGTCAATAACAAGAACACGCAGACGTCACATACGAAGCTTCTCTCTATTAACTTTTATGACATGTTTGAGAAACACAGCCTGATGCGTGCAGCTGTGTCGGCCAGTCAACACACACTAGTAAATGGGAAATATCTGCCCATTATGAATAAGAAATAAGCTATGATTTAGTTGAGCTGCTCCAAGCTAAATAATAAATGTTAGTGTGTATTTGCTGATGGGGAGCTTATGGAATAATACAGCACAGAGGGCCCGCCTCCTCTCTGGCTCCAGGAAATGTTTCATCATTCACAGACATTTCTTTAAAACAACTTCCAAACATTCAGTTCAAACATTCACCAGTAACCCAGAAGAGCAAGTTAAAAACAGTTTTCACTGTAAGATCAACACTCATAGACAATTTTAGACTATTTACAAGGAGATAACAAGGTGTTTTGTGCATTTAACAGGCAGCTTTCCACCGTACCTGTATGAGATAAGTGACTCTGGTCAGCAGGTTGTTGAGGGTGACCTTGGTTTGTTTCAGGTTCGTCTGGGAGGGGCTGAAGGTGACGCCCTCCCCACACCAGGAGCATGACGCCGGGTTGGTGAAGGTGGCCGAGGGGCAGATGCGACACACCACCCCGTACCACACTTCGCTGCGGCCTCCCATGTCCACTGGAGGGCGCCACCTTAGGGACACCCCGCCATCGCCGCTCTCATACTCCCAGGACAGAGAGACCGGAGCAGATGGAGGAGCTGCGGAGAAAACAGAGATAGAGAGAATAAGGGGGGTTTGACATACATAATGTAAGCGGTAGACACTTAGATGGAAGCATCTGCTAAAAAGTTTAAGATATGAAAGAAGCTGCATGCTGGCAAAGTCATTTAACCGAGTAAAGTAATGGAAAGAACTTTATAAAACAAAGTTTGGCAGAAACTAAATACTTAGCAGTTTTTTTCTGCTGGTGGAATTAAATTTCCATGATTTAAAGATGAAAAAAGAGGATGGATTCTGGTCCCTGATTGTACATCTTGGTTCTCACAGTCTGAGTATGACAAATGACCAGTGAGGCCCCTTGAACACCTCCCAAAGAGCCAGGCGTAAACAAACAAGCCAACAAAGCTCACTTGTGCAGGCAGAAGAGTTGGCATCATTTGCTGCCCGGTAAAAGCCGCTGCGACATTCACACACACTCGATCCCTCCTGGCTGGTTCTGCTGTTGGAGGGACACACCGAGCAGGGAACAGAGCCCGAAACGGACTTGAAGTAGCCCACTGGACAAGCTGCAGAGAGACACGAAGAGACACAAGGAGGGATGAGCTTCATTCTCAATTTTTAATCAAATAAATAAAGAGATCAGTGTTCACGCTGAGTCAGTGGCGTCCAGTACTGTCTGTGCCATGTAGGAGTCTGCAGGGTTTCAAGGCCATATAACACTGTCTGTCTCTGCAGGTTTTACTGATTACTGTAACACATCTTCCTCCGGAGAAAAGGAGCCAGTCTGAAATTAGACTGAAAAACACTGAAAAATGTGGCAGAGCAGAAACAAAAAAGAAGATTTGGCATCATATTTATCATAAAGCTACGGTATTTCTTAAACCCTGAAACAATAGGATCACATAATAAATTAGACCTAAATGAAAAGTTTCATAAAAAGTGTCATAAATGTAAAATTCAAACTAATCTAAAACTGCCAGTAGCCTACTTCTATTTGCAGCTGAAACACATCTAAAAAAGTATCAGTATCAGAGCTTGACACTTTTAGACCTTGGAAACAGCAGCTGATCTTAACTCAAGGTCCACTTTGTAACCATATCATACGGTCTTCATTAGCAGATGGGGTTTGCTCAGTTGTCATGGAACTGTAGATGTACATAATGGAAAGTGTGAGGATCTACAGTTCCATGACATCTTGGTTGAAAGCTTGAGAACGAGCGAGTAAGTGGACCTTGAGATAACATTGTTTTGTCACCTATTATGTTTGGCTTGTGATCACAAAGTCATTGATTAGGGGGTGTGTAAATAAATGATGTGTAAAGAAGAAAAGGCACAGTATAAATAGGAGGAAATACATTGATTTAATTTAAAGTCCCATTCCACATAAAATAACTCTAAAGAACCAAATAAACCTTTCAAGTCTAGGCTGGCTGAACAGCTGCATCTATCAGCTTCTATGAACACTTCAGTTATATTCATACTCATTTGTTTTATGGAGAGACAGTCTTCATGATCTGCATTAAGAAGACTGTCACCAATATAAAAAAAAACTGGAAACTACACAGTTTGTGTACTTTTAATCTGTCCCGTTTTATTGTTTTGGTCGGTTCTGTCCAGGACAAAGTCAAACACCAGAAACTATTTTTGGGTAAAGCATCAATTTCAGCTTGGCTTGTGGTTCCATGTGAGTCAAAAGTTCATCTAAAACATAGCGTTGTTTGCAGTTGGCTTTGTCCAGCACAGTCATTTACTTTGTTTACAGAGGAAGTGGCCCACGTTAGCAGAGAGCAGCAAAACCACAAGTCCACACGCACACAAGTTCAAAATGGCCACACTGACCCTACATCAGTGTTTCAAAGGAATAGATAGATGTTTTGGGAAATTGACTTATTTCCTTTCTTGCAGAGAGTAGGATGAGAAGTCTCATGCTTGTACAGTAAATACGAAGCTACAGCGAGCAGCTCATTAGCTTAGCTTAGCACAAAAACTGGAAACAGGGGAAACAGCTAGCCTAGCCACTATGTGTCATAATAGCTCCAAAAAAAACGAGTAAGTGGACGTTTGAGTTGAGATTAAATGTCACATATTGTTACTGTCCTGTGGCAATGCCTTTTTTTTTTAGATAATCCAACAGGCTTTAAATATTTATTTAGGTTAAAGCAAACGTTTGACATGTTGGGAAATACGTTTATTCACTTTCTGGTGGAGAGTTAGACACAGGCTAGCTGTTTCCACCTGTTTCCAGTCTTCACGCTACGCTAAGCTAACCAGCTGCTGGCTTTAGCTTTACATATAATGGACAGGCATGAGAGTGGTATCAAGCTTCTCATCTAATTCTCCACCAGAAAGCGAATAAGTGTATTTTCCACACTGTCAAACTCTTCCTGTAAGAAATGGGAGAATTTTCTCAACCCATAAAGGAAAATCTAGTCCTTCAGTTTATCTTTTCACCAAATGTGATTTTAACTGGACAGCAACCACATGTGCAATTACTCCCTAATAAAACAGGGAATGGAGCCTGAACTCAATAGGGATCATATTAATAATACATTAATAATAAATGTATGGTTATCCTGAAATCAAGTAAAATTCAAAGCACGCGCACATTTCTCTCTCTCTCACACACACATTGAAAATACCGTTGACACCTGCAGGCTGTTATCCTGAACTGATGTGTTTTACGGTGGAAAATCTGTGAAATGTGCCAATTGTTAATGTCAACAGCGGGACAGCTGAGCGCTGAGGTCAAGGTAACACACACTTCACTTCATGCTGCTGCCTGCCGGAGCCTCCAGTGCTCGTCCTGAGCACGACTATGAGAACATTGAGGGTACACTGTGTGTGTGTGTGTGTGTGTGTGTGTGTGTGAACGCCTAAAGTAGTGTTAACTAAAGGTTGCATCGTTTTAAAAGAGGTCTCTTTGTCTGTATATACACCTGAGCCAGCAGCTTAAAAGAAGGATCCTCTCATATGTTTTTAAATAGAGTAAACCTGCTCTTAAAGTTGGAGGATGTGTGTGTGTTCTTTATGGTCAGTGGGAGTGAACCCCTCACCTTATTTATATAACCTTGTCAAGAACATGTCTTAAATTTGACATGCTGTATGTGTGTGTGGATGCATGTGTGTATACTAGATGGTGTTAGGGCAGCGTGGGAGTAGAAGATAGGAAGGTAAGAGTGGGAAGAGGGAAAGAATAAACAGATAAAAGGCTTCCTGTGTTCTCACTTGTCTCAGAGAGCCGACTTTGCTTTCAAACAGGTGTGAAGAGGGGAAAAAGGAGGCCTAAGAGGAGTAAAAGGATGTTGAGAGATCACAGAGGGAGAATAAACGAGAAAAAGGGGAAGAAGTGAACATGGAGATGGATGGCCCGAGACAGTTGTAGGATGAACAGTAGGATTATGTATATGAGCGCCGGATGATGGGTGAAAAATGTAGAAACAGAGAGGCAAAGAGGAGCATGACAACAGAGGAGGAGAGCGAAATATCCTCCTTCCTCCATCTTTTATGTCCCGGCTTGCACATTACCAGACGTGTTCTCTTACAGCTCTGACACGAAACATGACTTTGCTACAAAGCCCCTCATCGCCATTATGAGCTCCGGCAACAACTCATCCCCCCTCCCCCTCCTCCTCCTCTTCCTCCTCCTCCTCATCCCATCCTCATCCACCTGATTACAGCAGCCAATGAGAGTGCAAGCCCTCTGCCCTCTCGCTTGATCTGCAACCCCCACTGCCCCCCCACGGCTACATTCACGCATCCATCTTTCACTCTCAATCTCCCAGCTATAAAGTAGACAGTTCATGGCCATTATGAACAGAGACACACATGCCCTCACATCAGTACACTCGGGGGAATGAAGGAGGGAGGAAGGAGGAGAAGAGAAGAACGGAGGAGTTACAGTGAGGGTTGGTGATAAAAATCCACTGACAAACTAGCAAACAGACATGAATGTTGTGGTGTACTACAGTAACAATGACATTTATAAGTAGTGCACGTATACCGAATCAACTCACAAATAAGAGTTGAACTGATTACTCGATTAAGTGATTATTCCATCGCCAGAAAATTAATCTGCAACTACATGTACTAAGATTAATTGTTTCAGTCATTTTTCAGCAAAAATGCCAAAAAATCTCTGGTTCAAGCTTCTCAAATTTGAGGATTTCCTACTTTTCTCTGTTTTATATCATCATAAACTAAATATCTTTGGGTTATGGACTGTTTGTCAGACAAAAAACAAGCGATTTGAAGATGTCTTGCTGAACTCTGAGAGAGTGAGATGAACATTTTTCGCTTTTATTAAAAAACATTTACATAGACTAAATAATAAATCTGTTAATAATAATATGAAAATAATCATAAGTTGCAGTTCTAGTCACAAATTTTGAGAGCTACTGATCACCGGAGTCAAACTACATGCGTGTGCCGAAATACTTTATCAAGAAATCTGATTTTACACAGAAAAACGACCGGGTAATTTCCTAGTGAGGAAATTATAATACATAGATAGATAGATAGATAGAAAAGGATTAGCTTGGCAAAGGCTCCATACAAAGACAATTAAATCAGGTAAAGAGAAAAAAACAAGGACAATGGAAAAATTAATTTCTGAAGAGATAAACAGAAATAGAACAAAGACAGCGATGAGGTGAGTAATGTGATGTTAACATAATACTTTGGTTTGTAGATCACTGACCCAATTTCTCTCTCTTTCTCTTCCTCTCCCTGTTTCATGCACTCATTCCCTCTTTTGGCTCCCAGCATAATCTCTCTCTCTCTCTATCTCTCTCTTTCTCTCTCTCTCTCAGACACGCACACACAAACAAACGCACACACACACATATAAGCTCGGTCACAGATGCGACCACACAACAGGAGAGATGGGTACACATGGTTCCAACTGTAAGCGCCGTCCTCTGCGTCTCTCCATCTTTCATTTTCTCTACATCCTGTCAATCAGTGCAGCCTGGAAACAGACAGACACTGAATCACATGCGCTCTAATATCGTCCATTTCCATGTATGCTCCAGCAGCACACGGCCGTATGTAAAAGCAAGAAATCCTTTGTTGGATTTGCTCCTATAAACAAGCAGCTTTTCACAGCCCATGAACTAAACTGTAGCAAAAATGGAAGGAAAGTAAAAGAAAATAATTCCCTCTCCTGCACATATTTTGAAAATCAAGTGCACAATATTAAATTCCACAACATGTTTTAGACAAATCCCACAAATCCTAAATGTTTACAAAAAAGAGACATTCAGTAGCCCACACACTGACAAAAAACTGCAATTCTCAAAAGTTTAATGAGGCAGCTTTTTGACCATCAAAGTCTCCATAAGGCAAACGTCCATGTGAAAGAAAAACTATGTGGACAAAAAATGACATCTCCACTTAAAATTAGGAGATTACATAACGCAAATGATACTAATTGTAGGTGTATATATAGGTTGTTTTTCTTTCACATGGATGTTTGCCTGACAAAGACCTTACCCCATTAAATTTTTAGGATTACAATTTTCAGTGTGCAGACTTCTTCTCTTTTTCCTTTGTACACTGCTTTGAGCACATTATTTACCTTTTTCAATAAAAAAATCTTACTGCATCATCATGATACTGACAATAGATTAGTTTTTCTCGATTGCTAAGACACATTTCCTGAAATTGTGCTCCATTTCCCAAAACTCTAAACACAAATGTAAAACTACACACTCATCTTCACAAACACCAAACTTCAATGTTAAGACCAAATTCTCCACTCAAAACCATGTAATCTTACATCTAAATCAAACTTTGCCTTCAGACATCACACAAAAGCCATCAAATACATGTACACTACATTACACACTGGTGAGATCAATTCAAAACACTACCTTAAAAACCTGTTACTGCAATGAATAATGTCGCTTATGGTTTTCCCCCACAACAACCTCTTTACATGATGAACACAATATAAAGACACAACACATGTATACATTTTCATAATTTTTAACTCGTCAACGTACTGTAGTAAAATAAGCTGAAACTGAGTGAAAAGTAAATGTACTGTAAAAATATGCAACTGATAAAGAACGTAGAATAGGAGGCAATTTTCATGTATTTACCAAAATAAACCAATGAAAAAAACTGTTTGTACATAAAGAAAGAAATCACATTTATTTTGCCTCAGCACCCTGTCTCTGGTCCGGGTGAGGCCAGAGAGTCTCATCAATATTAGCAATAAGCCTGTGAATATTCTCATTCATCCAGGTCATAGTTATCTCAAGGAAAATTGAATCGAATGCAACTGGATTTTTGGTTTTGTCTGTGAAGACGTTTCACCTCTCATCCAAGAGGCTTCATCAGTTCGTGCTTGTTTAACCAGGCTAGACTGGTTAAACAAGCAATTTTCCTTGAGAATATTAGCAATATTAGCCCAAACCAGGCAGCACGGGAAAAAAACCCTTGTATGCCTTATCCAATATCTAGATCATAGAGGCTACTGTGAAGCGGCTCAGATTCGGCTGCACTCTTTGTGCAGCTTCCCTCATTGACATCCCATGGACAAGGACATGGTCAGCTAGTTGCACGAATCATCAGAAAGTATTTGTCTCCTTGCCCTCTATCTTCAGGTCTTTGTGGATCCATTGTTCCAAAACAAGTGAACTGACCCATGGTCCTGTTATCTATCTATTCTGAGGTTCTGACTGGTGTGTGAACAATTTTGACTCGTAGTGTTTCCACCTGGGGAATTGTGTGTTTATTGGGTTCCAGCTGTGATGACTTGAGTTAATGATATTGAATGCCAGTGCTTTCTAAATGAGCACATGGTGCAGCCAGTGATATATGAAGGGATTTGTGTGTAGAGTTTTTCACAAAAAGTTCAACGAATCTGAATCATGTGTGAAAACAGGGGAATAATTTTTAATAATTTTTGGCCACTTGGGGGCAGTGGAAACAAGTTATGAACACAATGCTGACATATCATCACCTTTTAAAGGTGTAGTCTGTGATTCTGGAGAAAGCTTGTTGATATTTGAACTCAACAGCCAAACAAATACACCCCTCCCTTCAGTGCTCCTTCAAATTCGCGCGAGTAACTCACAGCATTAGTTTGTCCTGTGTACGAGAAC
>NTHP01000181.1:991588-1083161 GCA_003416845.1 Oplegnathus fasciatus
GACCTGGGTTGGAGGCTCTACCCGAGTCGCTCTGTTTGTTTCCCGTTTACAGAGCCAGGGCTGTGTATGAACACCAGACTGTTTTTTCAGCGCACACACAGAACGGAAAGCTAGTGGACCATGAGGAGATATTCTCTGAATCTGACAAAAACTGTTTTGGATTAGAATCGTAGACTACACCTTTAAGTTGATGTGGCGAACTTGTTAGCAAACAGTTGTCACAGTAGTTACGGATAAGCATTATCATTCATTTGGAGGCGTGTTCTTGGCCACCTGATGAATGTAAGTCCAATATTCACTCTCTTTTAGCTCCGTTTTGGGTTTCTGAGGGAATCATCTGGCTCTTTAGATGCTAAATGCTTCACTATGTTCACCAGCTAGTCGCTACTGTGTCTGTCTGCTGTGTGGTACTGAGCAGGAAGTGTACTGTGGGTTTTTAGAGCGTTTTAGCTGAAAACTGTCTGCTGCTGTGGGAAATGATGATATGAGAGCGATGACAGTGAACCAAAACAGTAAAATTGTGAGTCGGACAGCTAAAGTTGAGGGGAGCTGCAGATTCAGGTGATAATTCTCTGTAGGTTCATCACTACGACCGACCCTTCACATTGTCGCATTGTCATTTGATACATTGTTATTATAAAAATATCGATTATGTAATTTTTTTTTCTCCAACATATATTTATACAACTTATATTCCTGGCAGCATGGAGCATTTTATGGAACAGAACTTACACCATCATGGGGAAATAAAATTGACAGAAAATGTTAAATATAATGTGAATACATAAAAATTTAGTGTTTTTTCGTTGGCTAGTCAAGCCTGAAGCACTTGGGAGAACTTGGACTCATGACTTCAGTATTTCTAAAATTGTAGCGACTGCCCAAAAACATCTTGGCTAAAACAAGCTTGATTTAAAATAAGTCAATAGCCTTATTACCCTACTTGCTCTAATGATCCAACACGCTCAATAAATTTGACGACACAGACGACTGATGTGATGCGGTTGTGTGTGTTCAGGTTCATCTGTCATCATCCCCTGGTTACTCCCCCACAGCGAGGTCCAGCCAACACTCAATACTATATCTCATTGATCTTTTCACTCAACTGCGTTTTGCTCAAAGCTTGACCTTTATTAATAGACTGGAAAAGCAACTGAATGTCAACATTGCCAGTATGTGTCTACCTGACGTATCATGGTGGGAAACAGTTATGAAGAAAAAACCACAACTGGAATTGTTTAATCTGAAGGGAAAAATGAAACAAATCTGTCTGCTTTGAGGAGGATATCCATGCTGTTTGGTTAAAAGTGACTTTTTGGGACCAGAGAAGAGTCACCCATCGCATTCAAAATAATATCACACTTGTGCTTTTACTCCCTCCCCTGGCCAAATGTTCTTGTGGGACACAACAGCCACCATAACTTGCCTCAGGATAGTTAGTGGATGTGTCTGCGCTGATAGGGAGCATTGTGGGTGACAAATCAGGACAATCTGACATGCTGAACATTTCACTCTCAGTCGCACGCCACAGAAAATACCAACATGGGTCCAAATTAACTCAAAGCTCTTTTAGGCATTCGGTAGTAATCCTTGTTCCAAATCCTCGACAGTGGCTTAATATTCGGGAGGAATCAAACAGAGGAAGGAGCTTGTCTGAGGATGATGTACCGCCAGCTCGGACCAGCTCGGGGAGCCCAAAACTAAAGGAATGTTTCATGTTTGGCTGAACAGGTGTAATTGTGTCTTATGCTCGGTTGTGTTTCCGCCTGTGCTCTCCGCCTCTCCATCTCCCTCGTGAGATGCAAATGTCAAAGGAGACAAACATCCTTCTGTTATTTGGCAGAAAAATAAAATAACAGCAGACAGCTGCTGCTTGTCGTCTGCGTCTGTCCTTATCATTTTTCAAAAGACTGAAGATGAGTTTTTATCCCAAACTGAGCTTTGAATGTCACAGTGATCATGTAGGAGCCGGATGCTCTTTTAGACTTGATGCGATAAACAGCTTTATAAATAATTGAGGAATGATCTTTTAATGTCTGTCTGCCAAAATGCCAGCTGTGTTTTCGTAAGTGTTTGATGTTTCAGCTGGCTACTTAATTTATCATCAGTCCAAATGGTGGAGTGTTGCTTTGGTGAGTCTGAATTATCAGAATAATCAGGCATTGCACATGTAGTAGATTAACAGGCGACTGTAAAGTTTTCACACTAGTTTGTCTCAAGTGTTGTTGTCATTTCTAGTGACTCATTTTCAAACAGATGGGATCTTCTGATTTTACAGTGGGTGAAAGATTGTAAGTAAAAACATACGATAAAGTTGTTATTACATGTTTTAAAGTGCCTGAAAACCTATTTTCTCAATCAGCTACTTACTATGAGCGATGGGTGACACAATTTTCTGCTGAAATTACAACAGTTTTGGTTATTTCACACGAGTGATTCTTTTTTTCTGTGCTCTTTTCACTGGTTTAAGTGGGCTGGGCTCCATTGGAAAAACATGATGTCAAGTATTTCCATTTACAAATCAAAGGTGTAGGAAATTTTGAATCAAAATGTGACATCATTGAAGGGGTTGTTTGCTTATGTTGCCAGGACACTTGTAATCACACCACACTCACACAGTCCTGATGAAGCAGATAAGTTGAGATTTTGAGCGTTAAATTCTAAATAAATAATACCGAAGGATTTTATTCCCCTGTATAGAGCTAACCCATCAATAATATGGTTGGTGGTTCAACCCCTGACTCCTCCTGTATACAGTACTAAATTCCTCTTAATGCGTTTAGGGAGACAAGCCCAAGGGTCAGCAGCTCTGTGAAGCTGTAGTTAGTTCATTGTTTTGAACGTGATGCTAACATGAGAATGCTAACATACTCACAATTAAAATGTTAACATGTTGATGCTTAGCAGGCATAATGTTTACCATGTTCATTATCTGTAGTTTTTCAAATTTCATGCCAATCCATCCAATAGTTGTTGAGACTTTCACTAAAAAAAACTAAAAACAATTTAACCTCATAGCGGTGCTAAAGGAAAAGTCAGAAAGATTCATGCTCTCTCAACTATGAATGTTTGTACAAAATTTCATGGCTATCCATCCAATAGTTGTTGAGACATTTCCGTCTGGGCCAAAGTGGTGGGCCGACCGACCGACTGAAAAGCCGACATTGCTATCCATAAAGCCACGGCACTGGTACAGCTGAAAAGTAAGTCTCTTTGGACAAATGCATCAAATGTAAAAAGTAGTTTGCTAAGAAAAAAACATGATACTTCACTCCTGTCTACCTTATCTTTTCTGTTTTAGAGTCTTAAGTCTTGCCATAATAATCCACTTTCACAAATAAAGAAATACATTGTGGACCCATTGTATCTTAAAATAGAAAGCTATTAGAGCTGTGTGTAGTTAAAGGCGATCATTTAACACTGATATTAATTTTCTTATGAGAGTGAGAGGAGGAGGGATCTAGAGTCCCTTATTTGTCCCTAAAAATTATGTCTTGCTTGAGGGTGCAAAGCTGCTCTGGGTGTAGTATCCTCACATGGATATCAAACAGCATTAATTCACACTGTAGTGATTTACTTAAATAGAAGCCCAATACACTCCAATGAAATAGTGAAAAATTGAGAAAATATATTGCATTTCGTCCTCAAAGGGCAATGATTACCGTGCTAAATAATGTGTTTCATTAAATGCATGTGGGTTAAGACAACGCACTTGTTGCAGGTGGAAATAAATGTCAGTTAACTACTTTTTTTACGTTTTTTTTCTCAGAAGTGTTCAAAGTGCTGGCGCCGGAAAAACAATGAACATTTAGCAGAATGCTGCATCTTTAATTACGGCTTCCAACCAATGCGCGAGTTCAGTGCAGTACAGCCAGTTGCTCACTTTGTGCTATTATTAAATGTCCTTGGTGCTTAATTCAAACGAGAACAAAATGTACAAGTTGTAATAGTTAAGAAAGTTCGGTGCTCCACTTTCTGGTGAGAACAAGGATCGGCTACTGTTAATAATCCTTGACGACTGCATCGCCAGTTAACCATCTGCCTCTTTTCTCAACATTCCCAGGGAGCCAGAGAGGACAACAATGTAATGATGCCAATCTACATCATTAGTCAGTGAAGTGATCAACAAAACATAATCATACGAGAGCTGGAACAAAAAGCCGGAGCAGCGTGGGCAGCAACGTGTTAGATCATTCGTAGACAGCCAGTGGAAGCCTTTGCTTCGGCAGCTGAGCAGTTTCGAGGGGTGATTTGTCAGTAAATATCAATCAAATGTAGACAAACACAAGTGGCGGGCCGAGTGCAGATGTAAAGCAAAAGAGCATGAACACATTTCACAGCTGACTAGGCAGCATTGAAGGATTAATTGTGCTGGAGTTAGTTAGACTTTGAGGGCCCCCATGTGAGGGAATTGAGCAATTATGGCCATTGAAATTCCTTGTAGACTACAGTTTTTTTTACTGTAATCCTGTAATTTACAGTCCTCAGACATATGTGGGCAGAGTGGAAAGTACATATCAGCTTCACTTGTGCATACTCTCACACAAAGAGACGCACACAACCATCCATCCTTTTCCCTTCGCGCCCTCTGAATTTTTTGCCCGCTCAGTTCTTTAAGTCATTAACTTGCATCCTCCTATCTTTCACTCTCCCTCCACCTCTCCCTGTTTTCCCTCCACTCCCCCTCTCTCCCCCTGCGGTTTCTGTCACTTGTTCACAGACGAGTGGCCATTACATCGCCGTGACCTAAATGTGTCACATCCTCCTCACTATGGCTCTCTCCCTCTCCTCCTCTCTCCCTCCTCCTGCTCTCTCCCTATATCCCTTCCTGTCCGTCTGGACATCTCTCAATTTTTTTCTACTTCTACTTCTTTTTTTCCCCCCACTTACATTCTTACTTTGAGAAGTGCTAACGCTTTTGACCAGTTTTGCAATTGCTGACCCTGTCTGGCTCTCAGCTGTGTGCTCTTCTGTATCTCCTCTTCCCTCCTCTGCTGTTACGTTAGCAGTAAATTATCGATATAGCAGCTCCGTATTCCTGATGGTCTCAACTCTATTGATGATGGACAATATGTGCAAATGTTACATCACTACAAACGCACTGCGTGGATGCAATACTGCCTCTCCCCTTCTCATCTCATCCTGACCTGACCTGCCTGCCCTCATTTCTCTCTGGTCTCTACATCAAACACAGTTGTGTATCAGAGTGACAGCAGCTCTTTTTAGTATTGATCCAGATGCTTCGTATCCCTGGAAATAACAAGAAGAGAACTGACAGGAGGTCAACATTGGCCCAAAAGGTTGACTGATTACCAGTATTTTTTATGAACTTTAGTGAGAAAGTGAGTTTTCTTGAACAGAGTCACTACTTTTTACTGATCAAAGTGATGTGAGTATAACTTTTTAATTAGAACTACTGTTTGAATATGGGAATTTTTTTTATCTGTGATGACCCGTTCAAATTCAAAAGTGTATACGCAACAGGCCATGTTTTGTACCCTACCATGGGGTATTCATAAAATGCACTGTCCATCTGACCCACTGCATGTCACGTTGCCCCATCAGTAAACTAGCTATTGTTGTTCTTTTTGCAAATGCAAAATAGATAAAACTATTCTATCTAGTTGACGCGTGCTGAACAGATAATCATGACACCAAACCATCTGAGAAGTATTGAGATGGATAAAAGTCAGGCTGTTAACTGACTTCGTAAAATGTAAGTACGTAGTGATGTTAGCTTGTCAAGTTTGAGCTTGAGCAGGAGTGTTAAAGACACACGGCTTCACCAGGCAGGGAAGGTCTAACGAAAAGACAATCTAGTTGCATTATGGGAAGAGTAGGAGCCTGTGTTTTTGGAGATATTAGAGACAGAAGTCGGGATATCCCAGCCTCTGCTGCATCAAGTTTGACCATTTACCACAAAGCGGATATACTCTAGCTACTATACATGGAAAATCAGATGGACATGATGCCGAGATCATCCACCTACAGAACTATTAAACTGATCAATTTTCCTCAGACTTACCCAAGCAGGCAGATCCATTGAGGTTCGGCTCATAGCCTTCATCACAGACACATCCTCCCACAGGAACCATCCACTCCCCTTCAGCATTGCAGTGCATACGAGGGGGCGTGCCTCCCTGTGATTTACTGTGGGGGACACATGTCCCGCTCACGGGAACTAAGGCAGTCGGCTCCGCACCCGAGGGAGTCGCCGGGTAGGATGCCAAGTAGAGGCTGGTGGCTGGACAGCGGCGGTAGAAGATTGACACACCCATGAGGGAAACACAAGCTCCACTGTCGACGATGGCCAGGACGAATCTGAAACAGGGGTCAGATGTTAAGATGGAGAACATTCAGACCTGTAGGGGTAACGATGTTAGTAAAACATGAGCAGCAAAGTGTAGCACAGTGATGATTACCCATTGCGTGTGAGCGGGGCAAAGCTGCGTGTCTTGATGTTGATTCGGCTGTATCTGTTGGGTTGATACTGGTGAGGTGAACTGGGCTCCACCTTGGAGAAACTCTTGTCAGCCGCGATGGTGTCGATCTTCACCCAGCCCTCCCTGGTCTCCTTCTCTCCGGTGGACGGCTGCAGTGAGGAAAGAGCAGCGTGGACAGCAGACAGTGGAGGGAAAGATAATGAGCGGTCAAGAGAAAACAAAATAGCATGGAGAGAACGTGTGGTTGACAGGAAGGAAAGAAGTAAACAAGCGGCAAATGATGGACGTTAAAATAAGCTGGTTGATAGATGAATGAGGATACAGTGCATTAAATCAAAAGAAACAAACTGAAATAAGAGAGAAAATGAAAAGATGAAAGCTCAAAGTTTGGATGTATTTCTCCCAGGAACATGTATAATATGAAGAAGCTCAGTGAGAAGAGTAAACGTAGACTTAGATGTATGCGGGTCCCAGTGGGGGTTCGTGCTCAAGTCCCTGCAAAGACTTTCAGCGCTGCAGTGCTTCCTGCTCCTCTGTGACTCTCCTCTGATTCCTCATCAGGCTTTGATTTGCATTTTTAAAAAGCATCTCACTTCCCTAAGGAGAAATGCATTCATCTATACAAATACTGCATCCCTCCCGCTGTGACTGCGACGGCGACGGCACATGTAACGTCAGCTCAGGCAATTCAGACTCAGTAGTTCAAAATGTCCCAGGAAAAAAAAGAAAACTGAAACTAAATGCATAAATAAATAGAACGTCTTTGGACAGTCAGTGTCAGTCACTAAAAAACACGTTAACTGCTTCATTAACGACATATGAGGTTCAGAGAATTTCCTGCAATGAGTGTAAAATGGTCACTGTCGTATATTTTATGCCTCAGAGATCTAATTAGTGGGACTTATGTGGCATTTCTGCAGACCACAGTGGCACATGTTTGCATTCTGTAAACCATAATCCTAAACAAGTATGTGCTTCACACAAGTGTGGCCGACAGAGGCCGTCAATTTCAACAGCTTTTCTTGGCAAGCACAACAATAATCAGGACGATTATACAATTACTCCTTGTCTCGAGATGATGAGAGGTTTTGCTGTTTTGGTGCAACATGAGTGTAACATCAATGAAAATTGCATTTTACTGTGCTTAATGACTCTGTCTGAAGGATGCTGGCCTCAAGCAGTGATGAGAAAACAGAATAATAACAAAAATAGGAGGAATTAATCTTGTTAAATTCGGTTGTGATCTAATTCTGTGTGAGGATGCTGAGCCGTACCATTAAAACTTAATGTCTTAGCTGATGAGGACTTCAGTAATGTGTAAATCACAACAAAAAAATAACTGTTTTAGGGGGCAGAATGATATATTAAACTTATTCTGTATATCTATAAATCTATACAATAATTAAAGTATTACTTGTTTAATAATATATGTATAGCTACATGAAGAAATATTTCTTTTAGAGAGGAAAATGTCCTTCATGCTAACCTAACCGACGCTTTAGTTATTTATTCAGATGTTATTAGCATAACGTGTTGTAATTTAAGGTACGTTATATTGTGTTATTTTGGTGAAATGTAATTTAAAATCATTAGTTTCCCATGTGTCAGGTCAGATATGTTGGCCACATTTCATATTACCTCTCTTACTCTTTAATCTAAAGGCGTCATACGTCGGCAAGCTAACGTTAGTTTTGTCCATTAGCTAGTTCAGTTAGCTAATAGCCAGTCAGTTACTGGGTGTAAATATTAACTAAAACCAAAACCTCAACATAAGAACTACTTTGTGTGGTGGTAAGTGTTTTAATTGAGTGATACACAAATCTCCATTTTGTAACGTAAACACTTGCTAGAGCTAGGTGCAGCAGCTGCTGGACTCATGGATCATGATGGCTGGATGCCCCATGTTCACCAACAGATAAAACTGTAATTTAGATTTTAATCTCCCCCTGCAGCTGTGTTGCACACTGACACAGTTTTTAGTCTCCCCGTTTGAAGGGGAAACATTTGACTAGTGAAGTAAATAGCTGGGAATGAGGGTCTGTTGTGCGGCAGTACTCTGGATTCAAACTGGGGCGGGTGTTTTGCACAAAGCTGGAAAATGGTTTATCTGTGCTTGTCGGGGGAGACATGTAAAGTTAACAAGGATTTGTGCCCAGCTTTTCTTTTATTTTATATCACATGATCACCTCAGCTACCCAGGTCCTCTCCAGCTCTCTCTGGGTGTCGGCCTGTTTGTAGTACAGGGTGAGTGTCTCTCGGCAGGTGGGTGATGGTGATCGCAGGCTGGCGCAGTCACGCACCGAGAAACGCAACGTGACAAACACCCGTGGAGCAGAGTGGCGGTACAGGAAGGGCGTAGCCAACCAGTTGTCCTGCAGACGGGGATTTTGGTTGACGTTGCAGACCTCGAAGGTTCGTATGAGCTTGCCCCGGTCGTCCAGGACACTGACCTCATCCCACTAAGAGACACAGAAACAATATTATGAGCTTGTGTAAACTCAACTTTGTAAAAGAGAAACATGATCTTAAGCAGGGAGCTCCAGAACCAGCCAGTATAAACTGTAAAAACCCTGGTGTGTTTATGATTTGTCCACAGTTACGTATCTTAAAAGATGGTTTACATGTTACAAGGTAAATATTGAGCATTTTGCCGGTGTTGCTGACATGTGGGTCCTGTCCTCTACTAATATCACACCCTGTTGTTTGACATCTTCATCCTTAGTGAGATAAGGATAATAGATTATTTGTTTTGCTCTGATATAACACACACACACACACACACACACACACACACACACACACACACACCCTAGTATTGAATCCACAAGTTAAAAGTTGTTCTTTACTGTCCCCAATGATGTAGGTCATCTCTATGTCCTTGTTATCCACAATAGACTTTCCACTCTAATTAGGTAATCAATGATTATAAAACCAATTCGTTAATTAAACCACTTCAATTTAGAGCATAACACATTTCAAGTGTCGCAGACAAAACTGTAATTATCAAGAGATAATATGTATATATATATATATATATACTATATTATCACTTGTACTGGCATCTAGCCATTTAGATGACTTTGGTTTTTATGTGGTTCTGGGGTGGGACACCCCAACACTACATGCTCACAGTGACATTGATAACACGCTGATGCTTGTTGACACTAATGTTTACTATGTTCATGGTCTTAGTTTAGGGTATTAGCATGCTAACATTTGCTAATTAACACCAAACACAAAGTAATGTCATTAGTTTTGTAGGTATTTTGTTATAAACAAAAGTATTGGACAAACTGAAATTTTGACCTGATGATGTTGCTATATGAACAATTCATCCTGAGGGGAGCATGAATGTCTGTGCCAAATTTCACGGTAATCCATTCAATAGTTATCAAGAGGATCACATAAGTCATAGTCCAGGAACCATACTGTACTAAATACCACAATCCATTAAGCTGATGTTGAGATATTTCACTGGATAAGTGAAAACTTTCTCCTGCTGGTGGTGGAGGAAACATGAGGGGATCATCAAAGTGATTAGGATTCATCCCGAGGCGACCATGAATGTCTGTATAAAATTTCATGACAATCCATCCAATAGTTGTTGAGGTACTTCAGCCTGGACCACAGTGGTGGACTGACAGACCAACAGATCCACACTGTCATCCCCAGAGCAAAGAAATGTCAACATCAAGGTGTCTTTTCAGAAAATGTGTCCTGATTACTCGAAATATTACACCGAACACAGTGTAGATGGTTTTCAAAGGGACTATTTCTTCAGTACAAAGTACTTCCAACCAAAGAAAAAAATGTGTTCCGTGGATTATCCAGAGCAACAAGGACACTTCTGAATGCTGAATTTCATCCGTTCCATTGTACAGTATATCATGATGGAGGTGGACAAATCCGAGACAAACATTTCAAACTCCCAGCAAATTAAATCAAAAATGTTTGCCTGCCTAGACACGACAAGAAGTAAGACAGAAAGAAAGCAGGTTCAGACAGCAAAGCAGACATAAACTAAAAGATGATATTGGCATTTTGCAATTTAACATGTTACAGCAGTATAATAACGTATTATTAAGACAATAATTCAGTTTTACAAAATGACATGTGGTTCGTTTTTCTTTGCACTGGTTTGGAATTTGCATGTGTATCATTGTTCACATGTGACAGGTGGCGGACACTTGTGTGTCTGACTTGTGGCAGCTGTTGTGTCATAAAACGAGCAGATTCTGTCGTGTTTTAGGGGATCTGAATGCTAGTAGACGCACAAATGGATTTGGACGCGAGTTGTACCTTCGTGGAGAGAAAACGAGCAGCAGAGACACGGCTCTGAATGAGACTCTGTCACATGAGTCAAAATGTAAATGTAGGCGCAGGGTTTAGTTTCACCAATTATACAGTACGGTGCCTCCAAGGATGAAAAGGCTCTGCTTTAAGCCTGTGTAGCCCTGAGTGACAAGCAGGGCCTTTTCTGTTGTAACACACAGGAATTATGTCTTAGGCCTCATCATCATTATTCTCCCTGCAACAATGGCAAGAGGACAAAAGGTCCTGACACCCTATCAGGGTGCATTTGGCGTGTGTGTGTGTGTGTGTGTGTTTCTGTGTTTGTGTATGTTGGTGTATCTCTGCACGCTCACGTCTCTGTCTCTGTGTGGTTCTGACAGCCAGTAGGAATTCAGATCTTTGCAGCATCACACATGAGAGAGTGCATTCATATTTGGTCAAATTGGAATAATGACAAGATCAGTGAGCAGATAGAAAGAGTCTGAGGCGCTGTCAGTCTAATGGAGTGAAAGGACAGTTTTCTCTCTCCCAGGCCGAGATTCGCTCTCTGTCAAACATGAGAATGAGGGGAATCGGATGGAGGGCACAACAGAGAGCACATGGTGGGATGAACGGATGGGGAGTGGAGGGAGAGAAAAGTGGGAAAATAGTAAACAGAAAGTGTATGTGTGTCACAGAGTGAGGTGGCTGCAGTAAAAGCCTGACGATGTGGACTTTCAGGTAGAGAGAGTAGCCGCTGGTATCCGTGTGTGGCATTGCGTGCAGTTTCCTTCTGTACCTTTATGAAAAAAACCTCAGCTTTCATTTGTTTTCTGACCCCAAATCCAAAACCCGCACCACCTCCCCTCCCCTCCTCTCCCCTCCCGATTTCTCCCTGTCTCGTTTTCTCCCTCCCTTATGAAGAAAGAAAGATGGGGGAAAAAAAGACGGGGCAGATTGGGGAGGAGGGGTGGATGAAGAGTTGGAAAGAAAGAAAAAAAAAGGGACGACTCATCTTCGTGATTTAATTTGAACCGAAATGCCAGAGAGCCAGAGAGCAATCTCTCCGGTGACGGAGGGCAGGGAGGGGCAGGGCCTCGGACACAACACACACAAACACGAAGAAGCAGAGAAAGGCACGCACAGATACCCCAAGACATATGCATGTGCGCACACACACAAAGCAAACGCACAATGGTAGAATAGTGAGTGGAAACAAGGGAGGGGAGGGGGGGAAGTAAAGTCTACAGTAAGAAGTCGAGAGTCTGCTGGTTTGACACTGAAGGGAAATGAGGGGCAGAGTGGAGATTGAGTTGGGGGATAAAAGGAAGAATATGAAGCGGAGACCCAGTGGCTCTGGGACTGTGAAGGGCAAAGGCAGGAAAGATTAAAAGAGGGAGAGAGAGGCAGAGACAAAGAAGCAGAGGGGCCGCTTGTCAGTACATTAAAAGAATGGAAAGACGGTAAGAAGCAGGAGGAGAGCGCAGCAAAGCATACCCACAGACCCTCGAGCAAAAGAAAAGATGGGATGTGAAGAGAAAAGTGAGGAAAGGGTTAAAAAAAGAACACACACTCAAACACACACACACGCACACACACACACACTTTCTCTCCCCCTCTCTTGGTCTGTCTTTCTACTTCTCTCAGCTTGATGCCCCGGGTCAAATAACCATATCTCCATCTCAGAAGCACTTCTCATCCAGGGACCATAAAGAAAAAAAAAACTCATGCAAATGCTTGACTTGCTCACGCACACACACACACTGACTCCCTCACACACACACGCACACACACACACACACACACACACGGATGGTCTCCTATTAGCAGCAGCCATCATGGTTCACAAATTCATAACACACACGAGGCCCTAATTAATTAAACATCATGTTCAATCATGGCCCAACACTGGAGGCCAGACTGGGGTGATAATGACAACGCTTTAAAGTTTAGTGTAAGGTGAGATAAAAGGCTCAATGTGTGTGTGTGTTTGCCAGATGTTGGTCAGAGACTACTGTTCTGGTAAAACTACTCATTNNTGTTTTACTATTATATGTTATGTTTTTGGATTAATATTACTGCTGCATTAATGCGTATGTTGCATTTTACTGCTGCAGATGTTTAAGGTTGAGCTGATTTTAACTACTTTATATACTGTTGGGTAGTTTAATCTACAGCAATGCATCATGGTCTATAAGATCATGATATGTTTGGAGCATCGCTGTCAAAAGTCAACTTTTCATGAGCTCAGAAAAACAGTCTGTTTTCAGCTTTGTGATACATTTTCCAGATAGTCCAAGGAGTGTTTAAGTAGTTTATTTAGTTTAACAAGTAGGAGAATTTTCTCAACACATAAAAAAACACTTAATCCTTCAGTTTATCAGAAAAACTCACCAAATTTGGAGATACATGGTTTTCACTGGACAGGAAGGGTATGAAAAACTGTAATCTGAAGCGTAACTAGAGCTGTCAGATAAATGTAGTGGAGTAAAAATTCAATATTTGTCTTTGAGATGTAGTGGAGTAAAAGTATAAAGTTGCATAAAATGGAAATACGCAAGTAAAGTACCTCGAATTTGCACTTAAGTACAAACATTCCACCACTGACCACAACTAGCATGTATAAATGTAGCTTTAAGCTAGTTGTGACTTGTTGATACTATAAATTTATATATTAGATGTTTTGCACATACTGTCCATGTATGCATGGAGTCTAAGAATAATATTGTTCTGTACTGGCAGAGTAATCGGCACAGGAATTTCCTCCACAGTAACAAGTACGAGTGCTGTCCTACAGTTTCTCACATGCACTTGGACTGATTATCTCAAAGACGACGACAATGAAGACAATGTACGTGTGTAATTATGAGCCATATTAGAACTGAGCCACAATCACTCACAGATGAATAAATTTAACTGACCCGAGAGTTGACCCTGGCACTGTCACGCAAGCACACACACACATGCACTCACACATGTAACCCCCCCCACACCCACACACACATATTTACGCAGCCCAAGGCGATGCGACAACCTTAAATAAAAAGTAGCTCAAGAATGGGAGATCTATGGTTCAATCACTGCAATTTCATCACAGATGAAGACACACAGTAGAGACCAATAGCCAAAAAGCATTTAGCCCTCAAGGATGTCTTAAAGGCAAGGTGAGACCTCACTCATTCTCAGGCTGTGTGCCAACTGCCAAAAACTCCACCAATCAATGTCAGATGCCAGACATTCTGCAAAATAACAACCCTGACCTTAACCATAGCTAAACATAACCATTTATAACCTCATTCCTAATCTCCAAGCTGAGATCTGTAACTTTCTGCACACTGTAATTGTCTGCTGCGAAGAGATGTCCACAGCAAAAACAGCGGTGAAGGTTTTGTGGAAGCCTGCCGTTTATGTGAATCAATCTGTGCAGCCTTGGAGAATGCACCAGCTGGAAAAATGCTATACTACAGGGCTCATGCTTGATTTTTGATGTGTGAACATGGTGAGAAATGCATTACATTAATTGTACATGTGAGCACAGAGCACAGAGATCTGCAGGCACGTTAAATGTGTACATGTTTTTAGACAACCTTGCTCAGAAATGGATACATTACAGTATGTTTACGTTTTATTATCAATCATTAGGGTCGTTTATGATTGGTTGAGAAGCACAGAAATGAATATTCTTCATCTACAAGTGTTTTTTCTTCTCCCTTGTCATAATAATTACATACAGGACCTTTAACCATGACTAACATAACACACAAACAAAATCTTACCAAATCTTAAACCCTTTTAATTATTTTGATAAGTGATTAATCCTTTAAGTCATTTTTTAAGCAAAAACGTCAAAAGTTTGATGGTAGCAGCTTCTTAAATTTGACACTTTGCTGCTTTTCCTTGACTAATATTATAGTAAACTGAACATCTTTGGGATTTTGGACTGTTGGTCAGTCAATAAAAGCTATTTGAATATGTCACTTTAGGATTAATCAAGAAAATGATGATAAAAGTAATTAATAATGAGAATAATCTTTAGTTGCAGACCCGTATACCTAAGACAACCATTAGTAACTAAATCCTTACCTTACCATCAGTTGCCTAACAGGACCGTTCCTGTAAAGAATGTGGCGTTTAATCCCTCATAAACACCACGAAGCCCAACAAACAATGTGATTATAACCTCACACTTAAAACATAACCATGTGTAACATGTGTGCAACACATTTAATTGGCCTCCCAACATGACGGCTTTAATGCTCCAACAGCTGGAAAGCACATTGACAGCGAGTTCCCTTCTGTACTTACCCCCGTGTCTGGATAGGTGGTCCAGCCCAGCTCTGAGGTAGACTCCGTTGTGTCCAGCAGCATCACTGAAGGGTAAAGAAGCAGAGACACAGACAAGGTATGAGAAAACAAGACAAAGAGGATGTGCAGCTTTCAATTGAATGCTATTGATTGCCACTCAAGAGTTTAAACTCGAACAGAGTGAAAAAGAGAAGTGACTGTGAAACAGAATTTGTAATCATGAGATATTCTCTCAAGGCTTGAATCACAGACTGTGTGATTCTGTGATGATCAAGGGCTAAAACACTCAAGTGATGAAGTTGAGATGAACTTTGTGAAGTATTCTGTTTGAGGGGGAGCTTTTACAATCACACGGTCTTTTATCCTTTTGTTAAATACCACAAGTAGTTGGAAGCCGGTCTACTGTCGATGGAACAGGTCCAGGTTTTGTCCACATTTCTCTTTGATTTTCTCCCCTGTGCAATAAAATCAGGGAGGGCTCCAGCTGTGTGCATCTGTCAAACCTAATAACTGATTCTGAGTGATGATGCATTTTGGCACAAAGTTCTGGTGTTTAAAAAAATAAACTGATTGACCTGATGGGACACTGCGATTAAAGGTCAAATTTTCCAACTTTAAAAGGCCATAACAGTTAATGTCAGGTTATGTTGAAACTTAGTAAGCTGATGCTTCTTGTAGTTTGGCCCAAAGGGAATCTTCATCATTTTGTGGGGGATGATATGTTTCAGTGTTTCCCCTTTGTTTCAGGTTTTAACAGACATTTGCTCATTTCTAGTGATCTAGAGTGAAAGCAAGGGAATAGCGCACGACTTTTACAGTATGTTGGAATGTATTTTCCCATAATTTGCTTTTAGGGTTAAGTACTTTAAAAAGCAAGCTGGCAAAGAAGTCACACACACAGTGACTTTAATGCTGAGTGCTGCATGCTGACACATGGCAGCTTCCCACACAAAGCTGAAGCCCTTGAATTTTCCATTAGTATTCCAAAACCGTGGTGGCTGCCGTTCCTTCAGTCTGGCACAGCCTGCGCTCAGTTCTGTTGAGGAGACGCCGATTGAACCCGGGCCAAAGTATGTTGCGCTCACAGAGGTGGCAAAAAATTCCACACTTCAGGTTTGAATGCTCGCACAGATGGAGGAAAAACACACAGTGATTTCATCATGCACAATACGGATCACCTGAAGGGCTGTAGGCACACATGCACACGCCACTGTGGAGGGCAGCAGCCATCCGCCTCTGTTTACAAATAAATAATTCGCCTCATTGTTGTCATACAATTTTTATGCTTTCGTTTCCATTTCATGTCACACAATCGTTCACCAGAGAAAAGGAGGCTCTCTCTTTTTCTCTCTCTGACAGGCAGACAAAGAGAGACAGAAATATATTATCAGTATAATCATCACACACATACACACACGGATGGGATTTGAAAAGGTACCATGTCTCGCCAAAACACCAGCGACCCACTGAGATCTGTTCAGCTCAATTCTTATTTCTCAGGTGTACAAGGCTTCAGCACACACACTGAGTCCCTCTGCCTGTCTTCTTCTTAATAAATCAAATAATAAGAAACTGATATCATTTGTGGCTTATGACATAAATTCACCCCCACCTCTCTGTTCTCTGACTGTGCTGTAAACAGATTTTTTTTAGGATTACACTCACAGATGGAGACCCTGCAAATCTGTCCTCCAATCCTTCATTTCCCTCCTCTTTTTTCTTCTTTTGCAAGCACCCCCCCGCCTCCCCTCCAGTCTGTCTATCTGTTCTCACCCACTAGCTTGTCTTTATGTCAATCTTCCTAAATTCACACATTTTCCATGGAAGTCCTCCAGGATTTTGAGTGATATGAATTGTATCAAAAAAGAATACAAATGGACTGTGACAGCAAAGGATTATATGCAGCCACAGGCATCAGAATAAATAGTTTTTGGTGCAGCGTATGTCTGGACAGCTTGGCGGCTGGAATCGCAGAGCCGATCAGGATAAAATCAGCTACAGGGAAAAGGCTAAATCCACCAAGCCAGAATGTCTAAAGCCTTTCAGAAGAATGATGATTTCCATTAGTGACACACCTTTCCTGCTTTGTTTGATGATGCATCTGCAGCAGAAAGTACACTCAGTTACCAGTTTACTAGGTCCACCTAGCTAAAACTAATGCAGTCTAATACAACAGTCCTTCAATAAATCCTCCCGTATGAAGGTTATAAGTTTTTGTTGAAACTTTATGATCATTTGGAGGATGCAGTTTGTGGTGCTGTTGAACTGTATGTATTTTTATGTGCAATTTGCACATAAAAAAAACCCTGAGTGGAAAAGTCTCTAAATGTCACGAAACATTTTTTACGCTGGGCCAAGGTGGAAAAGTTGGTGCATTGATGAAAGTAAAATGCAGACTAAAACATCAGATCTGTGTGGAGTGATGAGGAGGCTGTAACCTTCCTCAAATTAATATATGAAACAAACAGAAAAGCCACATTTCCATCGTGTGCTCTATATTGTTTTACACCGTTTGAGGTTTGACTGGCGCTCCTTTAATTACGTCATCTTGTTGCGCTCTCTTCTTCTGCAGTGGTTTAATGGCACCCGACTGGAGAATTGGTGTCACTACTGCTTATCTCGATGAACCAACTCCTAATAATCGCAGAACGTTTGTGGATGGAAACAAGCATTCAACCACATTTTCTTTTGCCGATTTTCTCAAAGATGGTTAAAATGTATACGTTTGTATGAAACCTAGCTAGTGTGTGTTTAGTTTCCCAAGCTCTGTGTCTCTTATCTAGAATCATCCTTCATTTGTCAACATAATAAATGATCATATATATGTATAAACATGTCATGCATGAAACACTTGCACTCACATATGTATTCTGACCTCATTAAGCACCATCCTATTTATATCAGATAAGAACACACACACAAATGCTGCAAATGTGTCATTCCAAATTCAATTAACCCTCTGCTTCAGGGCAGAGTCATGCATAAATAATATATAGCCAACTATTTTGACATTAATATTTATGCCTCTACTATTTAGCTTCTTGTCGTGGGGCCTTGGGGACCTCAGGTCCTCACGTCGCCTCCGTTCTCTCCGCAACAAACCTGTACATGAGGATTACATGGAGGAGTGTTCAAAGGGCTTCATGCATGTCCCATTGCGTGACATTAGCATATTGAATAATTCACCACGACATCCTAAGATAAGCGTTGAGTGCCGTGTTACACACACCTTTCAAGGATTAGCTTGAGCTGAGGCATCATGACTGGATCTTGTGTGTGTGTGTGTGTGTGTGTGTGTGTGTGTGTGTGCGCGACAAAGTTGAACAAAAGAGAGGGACGTTTGCTGGCAGGTCCACTTGGCAGTAAAAGCCCCTTTATTTAACTCTCAGACAACTGCGCCACAGCATCTTTGTTATTGGTCCATCCAAGGGCCGAGACACTCAAAGTTTGTCCCTGACAGTTTGGAGAAGTGCTGAGTCTGCAATCTGGACCTGAGTGCTGTGTTAATGCACGCCGTCTCTCACGTCTTCCTGCTCCGCTCTGGTCTTTTACTCACTCTACTCGATACCTTTTCCCCTCTTTTCTACCTCCATCCTGTCCCTTGTCCCTCTCATCTCCCCCATCTCTGCATGTGTGTATTATTCATCTAAAAAGTGACAGCAGGGTAGGCATCTCTGTACGTTAAATAAGGAGATATGCCGTGCTCTATTATTGATGTCAGATCTGCTGTTTGTTTGGGAAGAGCTTTAAAAAAAGGGAGACAATAGAATGAAAAGGGCAGGATTATGAAACAGGAATGAGAAGAGGAGGATAGGATTGTGTTTGTGCATATGAATGTGCTTCTTTCACTCTTCCCCCCCCCCTCTCTCAATCTGTGGCGTGGGTGTAAATGCTCTTTTCTGTTGTGCAGAGGTGACCTGCATTAGTTCTTGACTGTCCCCTCTGCCACTGGAGTGCTCACTTCACTACTGAGTGACCCTCTCTCCACCCTCTCCATCCATTTCTCTTTGCCCAACACTTTGCCTCTCTGTGTGGCCATGCATGCACCGACACTCTCCAGTGCTAAGTGTAGTGCTGTTGTTCATGTCACGACTCTTTGATGGCACATGTATGCTACTTTACCGTGCACTTTCCGGGCAATAGAGCCCCAGACACTCAGTAAAAGAATTTTGGTGTTAATATTAACGTAGGCTAGAGGGGCGTGAGTGTTTAATATGCCTTAACACCAAAGTAAACGCACCTGCAAAGAGTACAAAGAGTCACTGAGCTCACAGGTAACAGCAAGTTACAGGAACACACACATGCACCCACACATTTTCACCAAAAATTCCCACAGTGCCTGCAAGCGCTCTCAGCCGTGGTCAGGTCGTGTTTTGTCTTTTGTCCACTCATCCACCCATCTCCACCCATTCTTTATACGCTCCAGATGCTCCCACCCACAGACAGTCAGCCAAGGACGAGGCCTACACCAAACCATCATTACAAACAACCACAGCCAGTGAGTGATACGCCAAGACAGAGAGGGAGCAGGAGGAGGAGTGAGGAAGGAGGGGGATTAACGCGATTCCAGAAATAAGCATGCACATGTCAAAGGGAGTTATCAAAAATTCTCTGGCGGTTAAGCTGAATGAAAGTGCAGCTGCAACAAACAGCACTTAAGTCAGGTTAGATGACAGAGCAACGCCTGCGATGAGTCTCTGAACAGGCAGTAACAGGCACAGGTAGGAAGACATTTCACAAAAAACTGATTCTCTTCCTTGACTACCAGACGTCTGTAAAAATAAGACTGGTTGCGTTACCACCTTGGGGATGGTTCTGGGCAATAACATCTTAAAGGAATAGTTCGACATTTTGGGAAATACCCTTATTTACTTTCTTGGCAAGAGTTGGGGCCGGGTCATGCTAAAAAAGAGCCAGTATGACGTGTCCGACGTTGTTCTTATGATCGGCTTCAATGGAAAACGGAGTGAAAAGTCGGTTGTCATGGAGAGGAGGGAGACGCGATATTGTTTAAATATGGAGATAACACATATAACGCACATTTTCAGGCGGGCATTCATAGTGTTGCACTCGGCTGTAAACACGAAAGTGCGTAACAAATGAAAAAACTTGAGAGAAGTTCAAACCCCGCTTACTTTCACACTCCCGCAAGCCTGGCCGATCACGGTGTGAAGTGGATGTGAATAACGGATCGTCGGTTTTTGGAAAGTTACATAAATTGTCGGACACAGCCCCCCAAATCGAAGTCAGAAAGGTGTGGGGGGAGGGGTTTCCCGAAGTCATTCGATCGTCCAACAAGCAGTTCTGACGGAGTATGCTGGCGTCTTTAGATGAGAAGATCGACACCACTCTCATGTCTGTTGGTTAAATAGGAAGCTAATGCCAAGTTGAATAGCTTAGCTTAGCATAAAGACTGGAAATGGGGGGAAACAGCTAGCATGGCTCCGTAAGTAACAAAATCTAAACCTGAAACTCATAAATTAATGCGCTAGATATTGTTTGTTTAATCTGTACAAAAATACAAATGGAAAAACGACCGTTTGTGGTTTTATGGGGGGCTTATGTGCAGACTGATTAATGTTTTTGACTAAATAAATACAACATGTTAATCAGTGAGCTTTAAAGGTGCTGGTAGGCAGATTTTGTTACAGAGCGACGCTAACCTTTAAGCTAAACTAAGCTAAGCTAACATCTCTTAGGTGTGGCTTCATATTTAGCATACAGACATGAGAGTGTTATCAATCTTCCAAGAACGCAAATAAGCATAATAATATTTTCTTTTAACCTGTTAAGGTATTCCTACACTTCACTCTCCTCTTCTTGATTTCAAAACAGTTTATAGACACATGTTGGTTGTGTATTTTAGGCCTAGAAAGGCTTGGATTTGTCATGAAAGAAGCAGTCATGACAGAATTTTATGAGGTCCAATAAATGCTGTTAGCCAAAAATCTTGTGGAAAAATACTCCTCAATGGTGCTACAGCAGAGAAGTTTGTCCCTCCCACTACTTAATTGTTCTCTGGAGGAAAGTAACGTGTGCACAGTGGAAATATAGAATCAAAACCTAAGAGCAAAATACAAAAGTTGCTTCAAAACAGCGCTGAGTTCTTTCATCAAGACTGATCATTAAAAACAGAACCAGCTACAAACAGATTTTCACCACCATCTCCACCCTTGACAGCCACGAAGAAGGAATGTAAATCTGAGGAGAGATCAGTTTACTGTAATCTCATTGTGTCATTTCTGAACAGTGAAGCCTTCAACAATCAAACTCTCACCCTCTTTAGTCGATGCCAACACGCAAACTGCCAAGTGCGGCTTTAATGTGAAATTCAAAACTGCAAACTACATTCCACTGTGTCACAGCGGTCCATACCACGCGTTCATCTTTCACTTACATTTTGGCTCTAACCCATTGCCCGTCCGCACAGGCGTATTATCTGCGACTCTATCTGCAACGACGCCCGACTGACTCAAAGCAGAGAGTCTTGGCTCGCAGCCGCCTGAGGGCTTCAACCTCTCATATCACGAATGGCAGATATGTGATTCATTTGAAGAAAAGTGGCCCAATGTCATTACAGAGCTCTCAACAGCCACAGAAAATGATGTTGCTTTAGAAAATGACATGCAGAAATCATTGCTAAAAATAACGCCTGGTCACAGTTAAGTGTTGTAGTGTCAACGATGGGGCTGCTGCGTCCTCCACTTCCCACCAGCATGTGATTTCTCTCTTTCTGCAGCTCGGTGCACATGCAGGCAGGAGGGACGAGAACAGGAAGCTTTTCAGGGCTGTTGGCGGCATCCGTCCTGCTGTGACAAGCATGCCATTTATTTTCTTATCACACTTCCTCTAATTTATCATGTCCTGAAAAGGCCGGCTTATTACACCCAGGATGAGGAGTAATCGGCCTAATTAATACCCAGGCGGCCCAGATGACCCTAAAGTGAGAATGTCAACATGGCTGAAAGTTTATACAGCCTGGTGTTTGTCTGTGTATGTACAGATAAAAAGTTCCAGTACAACAAATGAAGAATACTCCATCATAAGAGATAAGTGTAACCAATAAGTCCTGCATTTAAAACATCACTTTAGTAAAAGTACAGAAGTATTGGCAACAAAATGTACTCAGAGCATCAAAGTAAAAGTACTCAATGTGCAGGAAATTGGCTCCTATGACTGATGTATTATTATATATAACTTTATAATAACCATAATTAGAGCTTGTACGATAAATTGTGTTTATTGTGTAAAGAGTAATTGATTACAGTATGTTGCCCAACACTGGGAACCACTGGTTTAATCTGTAATGCACTGTATTTTATAAGATCATCATGTCTTTTTTATGTATAATCTTAATCTGTACAGTAAATATATAAATGTAGTGGAGTAAAAAATTTACAATATTCCCTTCTGAAATGTAGTGGAAAGTAGAAAGTGAAATACTAAGTAAAATACCTACAAATTGTACAGTAAAGTACTGGAGTACTTTGTTACTTTCTACCACTGTAGATAAAACTTGCAAAACATTTTTGCCGCATTTTTATACAAAGTCATTCACATTTTAACCAGTGTTATTACTGGTGAACATTTCAGTCTACAGTTTGAGCAGCCTGTTGCCTTTTGGTCAAAATCAGATTAGATTTCCCTTTCAGGGTATGACATAAGTTTCACTAATGATACAAGGTTAATTTCTGGAAGTGCATAGCTCAGTGAGCATCACTGCAGCTCCACTCATCCGTGACGGGAGGAGCTGGAGGGGCATCAGGTGTGTCTCCCGCACAGGCCTCCCCTTCAGTGCGGTGTGTTAATCCAACGCGAACACGCAATCCTTGACACACATCCAACGATTCAGAGGCCAGCCATGTGGCTTCACATCAATACCTCACATCAACAATGCATGTGGGCGAACGCACCAACACTTTCACAGGCGGCATGGGAGAGTGATACATCAAATGCCCTGTCACTCACACGCTCTGTAGTTTCTCTGCATGAAAAGGAGGTGGCAAACTAGCTTTTATACTCTTCACTACGAGAAATTAAGGCTAAAAATGACACTTGTTTGTGGTTTGTCGTGTGAAAAACAGACAAGAATAGGGGTTGTTAGTGGTGGATACACGGATATACTTCAAAAGCAGAAGACAGACAATAAACAATAGCAAGACAGACAGTAAACATACCAGTTAACCAGTCAGTCCAGACAGACACGTCATCTACTACAATCAAGGCCGAGGCAGACGCCAAATCCTCCCTTCGTGACATAACTAGATGTTTCAATTTATGTGGATTTATAAGGACGTCCATACTATTGGGTTAATACTGTATTACGAAGAGCTCTATTTCAATTACACAAACAGAGTCAGTAGGCCTGTAACACTGTGCAGCCTCTCTCCCTCTCTGTCATTCTGTCTCATCTTAGTCCAGGCCATCTGTTACGAACGCAGCTCGAATCTGAGGCATGAGGCTGAGACATATAAGTTACCTCTGTTATATAGACCATTACTGACACACACCTCGCAGTAAACCAAAGCCAATGGGAGATGAGCGTGAACAGGTGCAGCTCTTTCCAACGTGCAGCCAGATCCTTTGAAAGTAATTGCGTGCTGACGGCTGACGGTTGGGGACAGGATGTAGGAGCAGGAGCTATGTATAGGCAGACGCTAAAGCATGCATGCACCTATAAGAACACACACACGTGTACAGATGCACACACACACACACACACACACATATAAAGGCAGTTTGAGTCATCAAATTATCGTCAGGTTTCTCAAGTCAGCCCACTCTGATGTGACTGAACACTTAATAGATGGAGTCTCACTTTACCAGACAGCCTCCCTCTATTAATGACTCGCTCACTCACTCACTCACTTTTTAAGACATCTAATATTTCCACTAGATAGAGAAAGTGTGGGGAGTTAAGAGCAGAGCAGAGGAGACACATTCACTGAGGGGACTGTGGAGACAAGGGGCACTGATAACAAGTACTGGAGAGGGGGCAGGGGTCTGCGGCTGTCACATCCGTGAGATCATGAGTGGCACGGGGACCGGGGGGGTCGCCAAATGCACAGGCAAACAGAAATGGGTTATGCAACTTATTATTCATTTGTCTCCTGCCTTATTTCCATATTCTTTTGTTGCGGGAGCTTGATAGGCCCCGGCACGCACCTGGCACTTCCATGCCAACAAAGTCCTATCTGATGTGCTGCCACACACGAGCATCTGCATGCATATGCGCACACACAGATGCACTCAGACACAATAAAGAGCACACAAAAAATAACGCTCACAGGGCTGTGTGTGAGAGCGGTGGGGGGGAAAGGTGGTAATTATTCAGGGGGTCCCAAGCTGGAGGTGGAGAGCCCCCAAAATTGAGAATGAATGAGGCTTTCTCGAAGGTGCTGTGGCCTTAACGTGCCACAGTTTCACACGTTGTCAAAGTGGCCAGCGTTCCCAGAGAGCCACATTCTTAGAGAGCTATTACAGAAGCATACCAAGTGTCCATCCTTCACTTGTGGACTCATTATGAGAACATGATGGCAGCGCTGTGCAAACTCCCCATCCCGCCACAAACACACACACACATGCAATCACAGATTTAATGTGAATAAATGCAAGCAAAAGTTTAGTTTCTTACCTTCCTCAGCTGAATTAGGCTGGAAAAACAAACAGAGAGACAGAAAGACACTCCACATCTCCACTACTGAATGACACTGACAGAGAGAGAGAGGGAGGGAGAGAGCATGAAAGAGGGAGATAGAGTGAGTGTGTGTGAAAGAGCGAGAGAGAGAGGGAGAGGGGGGTGAGAGAGAGGGGGTGGAGTCTGTTTGCTCCCTTTATTTGAGAGAGAGAGAGAGAGGGAGAGAGAGGATGGGGGGTGGATGGATGAATGGATGAAGGAAGGAGAAAAATATTTACAGAGCAGCACATACAATAAGTACACTGCCAACCGAGGAAGTAAACAAAACACTGTTGTCACAGAGACAGGGGAGCAGAAAGAGATCAGAAAGAGTGAGAGGAGGAGAGTGGGAGAGAGTTTCTTTTTATTTCATTTGAGAGAAACAAAGGCAGAGAGAGAAAAGCAAGGGAGAGTCAACAAGAGAGAGTGACAGAGGGGGAGAGAAATTAATAAACAAGTTTGCCTGGTCTTTAAAACAAATGTCTAGACATGTCCAACTACGTCAGCTCCAGCTCCAAAGCCTCACATTTCTGCAAGGCCGCCTGGCAGACTGTGCCTCAAACTGTGGCATCTCTCTCATGTCTGGACACTGTGCTAACTTGCATTTTTCAAGCTGTGGCATGTGAGAGTGCCCAACTTATTTTTTTTTCTCTCTCTCTCAGTTCTACCTTTTATGGAAAATGAGTATAATTTAGACACATTTTTGGATGCTCTCCATCCTTCATGTGGCTCCATGCTCCCTCTTCCTAACAACCCACCACCTCCTCCTCCTCCTCTCGCCCCCTCTCCCCCTCTGTCTCTCAGACACACTCCTCGCCACACAGGATTGCTCATCCAGACAGTATCTAGACACGGACTCACACACACACACACACACACACACACACACACACACACACACATGCAAACACACGGAGCTGAACACCCCTCTGGCCCGTGCACGCCACTCGCTGGTCAGACCGCAGTACTGCAGCTTGTTGATGGGCTTTCATGCCCCAGTTCACTGCATTGACTAAGACTTCAGTAGACTCTTGCAGGGAGATGTTGCCTATTGGCTTGACACAGTTAGATGGCCCCATTCCCAGCCAGCCGGGGGCCCTTTACCCAGGGCTCTTTGCTCCGAGGGGCTGAGGTGCAGGAGGGAAAGTGAGGAGAGAAATGGATCACGGTCCTTCAGTCATTAAAGGGGGAATTAAAACTTCTTAATCCATTTTCAGTTCATTCAGCAAGAACTTGTTCCCTGCGGAGGTTTGAATAAAGTGTGTGTGCTTTGTAGAGCTGAAACCATTAGTTGATAAATCAATTAGTCAACTGTAAGAAAATTAACTTTCAATAATCCTCTGTGATAGTAAACTGAGTATCTTTGGGTTTTGAACTGTTGGTTGGACAAACTCAGGGCTGCAACTAGCAATTATTTTCATTATCGATTAATCTGTCGATCATTTTCTCGATTAATCGATTAGTTGTTTGGTCCATAAAATGTTTTGTCCACAACCCAAAGATGTTCAGTTTACTGTCATAGATGACTAAAGAAACCAGAAAATATTCACATCTGAGAGGCTGAAATCAGAGAATTTAGACAGTTTTTCTTAAAAATGACTCAAAACGATTAATCGATTATCAAAATAGTTGCCGATTAATTTAATCGACTAATCGCAGCCGCTCTAGACAGAATAAAAGATATTAAGAGGTCACCTTAATGTGCTCTGGGAGCCTGTGATGCGAATTTGTTGCTTTTTGCTGACAGCTGTCAGTCAACAATGAAGGTCAATTTCAGCTAGCTGTTACTTTAAAACTCTTTGCAGCAATTTGCGTCAAATTCATACTCTTCAGAATCATTACTGAAATCTGAACACAAAGACAAGATACACATATTTTTGGATTCAGTCTGACTTACACTTTCCGATGTCCAACGCGAATAAACCGCTTAAAAATCCAAGAAAAAAGACGCTCCTTGTAACATCAGAACTTGCCTGTTAATCAGGTTTTTAAGTTTTCTACAGTAACACAGTAGTAGTTGACAGTTGTCTGTACATCCATTGCTAATAAACTGCTAATAGCTAATTCGGCGTACTTTTAATGGCGCTAATTTGGTGCCAAAATGTAAACAATTACAGGCAAAAAAAAAGGAGCTCAAGTTGTAGCCCACAGCTAGTTAACTAACTGAATCCATGGCAACGATACTTCCTGTTTACATCTCCCAAAGAATCATGGATTTAGAGCATGATTATCCTCAAATAGAAGATAAAGAATAATAATAGGAGTGACATAATCCATAATATTAACTTTTTTCATGTTCCACTATCAATATTTTGACATTAGTGTTGCAGGGGGGGTCTGCTATGGACCAAATTATGTAAACGTAATTATGTAAATATGTAAATATCATCACAAACAGAAATGTATGCTGTGTACACTATATATATTGTCATATCCACCTATCTCATGTATATAAAGTAACCTGTTATTTAATCATGTTTATGTTTACCTTGTTGAGCTTGTTGTCTTTGTTTTTAGCTTTGTTTTAGTCTTTTTCTGTTGCATGTACACTGAGAGCAAGGTTTAACCGGAGTCAAATTCCTTGTATGTGTACACATGCCTGGCCAAAAAAGCTGATTCTGATTACAACCTAACCCAAATTATAAATAATTTGATAGAGTAATAATCTGTACATTTACCAATAATTAATATTATACTGTAGTTAGTTGCAGCCCTAATGTTTTTTAGTCTCCTTCCTAAAACAAAACAACAATTCACATAGGATTTGATTTCCCTTGAATGCAACAACTACACTCATAAAACAAGACCTGTAATTTTAGAAGAATGTTTTCTTAAAGTACATTTTAAGAGGAATTCCTCTTTGAGGTAAATGTTGTTTCGTCTGTTTCGTCTCCACATGTGTGCCAGTTTGGCTTTTGAAACTGTGTGACCCAGGAGAAAATGTGACCTCATAACTCCTCCGCACGCACGCACTCCTAAAAGCCGTCGACACGATCATGAATTCATGAATATATCTTTTAAAACCTGACCAGCCGCAGAGAAAATCTGAACTCTGGTTTTCAACACATGGTTTTATTTCAGTGTTTGAGAGTGTTGGTTAGCTCTACAGTGTATAACAGCTTGAGGTCTTGCCGTGGTGCAGGAGAGGAAATGGAATTGCCACAGTGCGGAAGTGGGTACCAGACAAAATACCAGATAAACCTCTCACACTTTTACTTTAGCACAGACTGCAGTTACATTAAACATTCATGACAAGAAACTTGTTTTGACTCCCAGCATTACAGACAGAAAAAAACAAACAGTTTATGCTCATAATTCAAGTCACACATTCCCTTAAAAGATGGACAATTTTATTTCCTTTTTAGTTTCTCAAAGCAAGTGTCACTCATGTTGTTACAGCAGGGGAACACAAGACAATATGATAGAAAAAACAGTAAAGGTCATCTCTTATCTGACGCTCACGCACGCTCAACCTTCCTCACTTGTCACTTCTGTTTACTGTTAAGAAACATGGTGACATTCAGTGACTGACATTCGGTTCACATAGTGAAAAATCAGGGAATGTAACATGGATGAAACAGGATTATGAGGAACAAATAATGACCAAAATCACACACACACCCAAACACATACAGTATATTTACATGTAACAGACAATATATAAGCAATCATTAGAAAGTAGTCTGACTGCCAAAGTGCAAATGTAAACGCTGCTAAGCTCAAATATTGAAAAGTGCTTCCTTATGAGTGTGCGCACATCCAGAGGAAGATGCAATTGTACAAACATTGACACAACATTTATAAGCTTGTATACTGTGCTTTAATTGCGATCACGATGCGTAACTGGAGATTCTACAGTATATACACATGATTTCAGACAATTAGAAACAAATACGCATGATAACGATGACGTTTTTTGTGCGTTAAACATTAAAATAAATACAATTGGTTTAGTGTTTTTACTCAACATCACCATCCCACGTGGCCGATATCACGTTTCTGCTGAGATGACAAGCACTGACGATGTAACACTATTTTAGAGATTGCAAAGATATTTTATTTAATGACCTGTGATTCAGAAGTTGCTGCTATGTATGGATGTCAAAAGAGTTTCAAGTACAGGGATGGATAAATGCATTTCTGCGATATAGCAGTTAGAAGCCGAGAATACAGTACAACACAAGTACTGTAGCCACCTGAGTTTTTTTTAATCCAACTGCTGTGATGCAAACTATAAACGACTGCACTACAACAATTTTTCTGTCATCCTGGCTGTACCCTGCAATGAAGTCATAAAACACGAGAGGTTAGGTTGTTTTTTTAAGAGCGGAAAGCCTATAAGGAGATTTTATTGAGGCTTGGCAGTGTTAGACTACACCTCATTCTCATACAAACTATATACTTGATGCAGACAGTACCAATTTACAGAACTGTCCTTGTTGTTGCTTATTTATCAGTACAAACACTGTTGAGTTCAAACAACACACAAACATCCTTACTCTCAGAGGACGCCGTGCTACAGGATGAGAAGAAACATCTTCTACATGCTTAAAGACATTTATTTTAAGTCTGCAGCACCTCCTCCATGTTTATTCTGTCTACTCAAGACAACTTGGCTCCCTCCCCATAGCAGCAAGGCACATAAGGCAGGCAGACAGGGCAGCAAGTCAGTCTTTTTTTTATGGGTCAAACTACCGCGCTCCAAAACCGGCTTTTCAAGCTTGACCTCAATACATAAAACCCCCAAATCCTGCAACCTTTTAACACTGGGGGTAGCTGAGGACCCCTGGGACTTAACACTGAACGTATGTTGATCCTCTTATATGGCAATATGCGTGGAGCAAGCACTGGGAATGTCAACAAATATTAAGTACTGGTGATTCAGTTAAGTTTGGCTCATGTTTAAAGTAGGATTACAGGGGATTCTGTCAATTATTTTAGCATGTGTAACTGTGGAATCTTGTGGAAGAAAACACTGTATTTAATTTAAAAAAAGGCACACTAAAAACATATATTAAAAAAACTAAAATCTTATTTCTGCATTAATACTCTGAGTTGGCTTTTTCTAAACACACCCCGCTGCTCTTTCATCATTTGTGAGTTATGTAACATAACTCCTTACAATATCTATGTGCTTGAAACCTGTTGTCTGTGTCGCAACCTAAGTCTTCCTTCTTCTCTCTAAGGATGCTCATGGCTTCTCTGATGGAAGATCCACCATGGGAACCTTTTCTGTGGGGGACATGGGTGCAGCGTCTTTGCTCTCCGGTAGGCCGACAACCACCGCCTCAGGCACCGGGGATTGGGGGGCTTTCCCTGCACTGGCAGCGAATCCCTGAGCGATGTCGTCAAAGGTCCTTCCTTTGGTCTCAGGCACTCGCAGGAAGGTGAAGATGAAGAACAGGATGAGGAGGATCATGAAGATGATGAAGACGTAAGGACCACAAAGTTCCTGAGAGGAGATGAGGAGGATGTTTGTAACTGCATGACAAACTCATACATCTGAAAGTTTTAGTGAAGTAAAAGTGTCCATACCTCCAGTTTTGGGAAACCCAGCCCCACCAGGAAGTTGGCGGTCCAGTTGGAGAAACCAGAGACGGCCATGGCAGCAGGTCGGGGCCCCTGGGAGAAGAGCTCAGCCACGATGAACCAGGGGATAGGACCTGGACCCATCTCAAAACTGGCAACAAAGCCAAACACAGCCACTATGGCCAGGTAGCTTAGAGACGGGGTGGCCTTCTGCTCGGAGAGAAAAACAAAGAGATTGAGGATGTGATGAGGGAGCAACGGGAACACTTTTTGTTTTTGTAAGCAAAAAGCTCACAGGACACAAGGAATCGTGCAACCATCACTCACCACCAAAGACAGGGAGATCGTCATAAGGAGGGCACAGATAGCCATTCCAGCCAGTCCAATCAGGTGCAACGTCCGTCGCCCCGCCCGTTCAACCAGGAAGAGCTGGAGTCAAAACAAAAAAAAGACTGATTAATAATCCCATAAATGCAAAACATGCCTTGTATGGAGATACTGAATGTGTAGTCAGACACTTACCGAGACAATAGTAAACACAGTGTTGACAACTCCAGCTCCTATGGTGGCGTAGATGGGTTGAGTAACACCAGCAGTGTCAAATATGCCTGTAGAGTAGTAAAAGACCTGAAAGGGGAGGAAGAGGAAGAGTTACGATTTATTCCAGTGAATAAAATTAGTGTAGTCTTAAACATTACATTACATTAAATCTGCGTTCATTTATGTTTTTTTTGGCCACTTGGGGGCAGAGCAACAAGCTTTAAACACAACACTGACATATTATCACCCTTTAAAGTTGATGAAGCTAACGTACAGCATACAGTGGCACATCCGGCAGACATGGAGCAACATTATCATTTATTCGGAGCTGTCTTTATGTCCATCTAGCAAATCTAAGTCCAATATCCACTCTCTTTTTTTAGCTCTGTTTTGGTCTCCACCAACTCCTTTAGCGGCTAAATGCTCCACTATGTTCACGAGCTAGTCACTAACTTTGTGTGTCTGTTGTTCGGTGCTGGGTAGCTAGTGTACAGTTGGTTTTTAGAGCTTAAAAAAAAAGCTGCCGGAAATGATGGGATGGTGATGAAAGAGGTGAGTGAACCAAAACAGGTTGCCGTTTTTGTTTTAAGTTACGGGCCATAAAACCGCAACAGTGAGCTGAAAGACCCTAAAATGCTCTGTAGGGTTGAAGGGAACTAGAGAGTTGGGTTATGATTACCTATGGATTTGTTACTAAGTGACTCCTTTCACATTACCATTGTTACAGTCATATAAAAATATTGATTCATGCAGCTTTAACTTCTTGGAATAATCACACAGCAGGAACTTACACAAGTTGCATTATGTAGGACTCTGCTAGCTGCTGGGCTGGTGAGTGATATAGGTCATGAGTGTTAATGTGTCTGTCAGAGTTCAATCGATGTCGCAGCCTTTAGCCCTGGGCCGCAACAGCATCACTGTGATTGTCAGGTCAGACGTAGCAACCGCTAACACATTTAGTCAGCCATGTTAGATGACCTTATTAACAAAATACCTATTAAATACCACTGTGTCTGTCTCTTTCCATTGACCATCAGAGGCTTAAATTATTCCACTCGATCTAACATTGCCCGGAGCCAAGAGGAAGCTCTTGTCATGTGCTTGTCAGAAACATTTGTATCATTTCAGCGAATGCTCCTTTAAAGATTCATGTTTGAGATGACAGGTTTAAAGATTGCCCTCTCACTTCAGACTGACATTTGATAATCATATCCCTAACGCTGTGCTCCATTATAGGGCGTGATGTTTACTCACAGCGTTGATGCCGGACAGCTGCTGAGAGAGCTGGAGGATGATGGCGATAATGATTGGCTGACGGTAGTTTCGGGAGCGGAAGAGTTCGGGGATGGTCACTTTCTTTTCCATGGCCATCTTCATCCCTTCTTCCTTCATCTCCTGGATGTCATCGTTCACGTCTTCACAGCCGCGCAGACGCACCAGTGCTACAGAGAGAAGAAGAAGAAGGGTACACTATTTATGCAAATACAATGTAAAGAAAGGCTGGATGGGTCTTGGAGCATGTTACATGGTAAAAGTTTAATAAATCGCAGGGCCACATCATCTACAGGAAATGCTTAAATCCACAGATGATTAAAAATTCACAGGTGATTCTAGATTCAGCCTCATTAAAATCTAATGTTGCCATCTTGTTAGCATAATGTAAACTGTCTCAAAACGGACCTTTTCTTGCCTCCTCCTCCTGGTTGAGGCTAATGAGCAGGTAGCGGGGGCTTTCAGGGCAGAAGGGCAGCATTATGCTCTGCAGTATGGCAGGCAGGATGGTCAGAGCCAGCAGCAGAGGCCACAGAGTGTCTGAGCCGAGCAGAAACTCCAGACCGAAGATCTAAAACACACAAGCAACAGTGTTTATAAAGGAATAATTTGAGTCTATTTCTGGTAAATGAATTTCTTTGAGAACACACACACACACCCAGAGAGGTGCAGACCAGTGTGAGCTTCAATGAAGTTCATCAAACTAAAACAAGTTGCATATTTCTTCACCGGCACACCATGCTTCATGCCTGTACAATCAACTATTTGCCAATTAAATATTCTATTAGCTAAAGAATATTCTGAAAAGTTGCTCGTAATATTGGATGTTTTGTATTTATGGTCATGTATATTTTTCCTGGTGAGGTGAATGAAACAGAAGAGTTGTGCAATGTTTTAATTTTGATGGACATGAAATTCATCAAGCAGAAACCCTCAGCTTTTACACAACCTAAAATAAAAAGCATCAGTAATACAATCACCATATCACAGCATCATACCTGTGCCACCAGGATGCCAATAACTACACCCAGCTGGTGCAGCGTGCCGAAGGCTCCTCGGACAGCAGTGGGAGAGATCTCGCCCACGTACATGGGTGTCAGTCCCGTGCACAGACCGCAGAACACACCGATGATCAAGCGGCCAACAATGACTACCTCGAAAGACTGAGTCAGAACCGACAGTCCCATTAGACCCCCGCCGAGTAGAGCCAGGATGTTGGAGAGCAGCATGGACTTGCGCCTGGTGATGAGAGATGAGGAAGAAAGGAGGATATAGTTAGTGAGAGTAAAGAGAAAAACAAAAAAATAAAGCAACTATAAAAGGCATGAAGTGAGCATACAAATGATTATTTTTATTATCAATTCATCTGCAGATTAATTTCTAAATTAATTGGTTGATTGTTTAGCCTATGAAATATCATAAGAAAATGTCACAAATCACAATTTCCCAGATTCCAAGGTGATGTCTTCGTATGTCTTGTTTTGAAAATCCTCACATTTGAGAGGCTGAAACTATTTTCAAAGTTGAAAAATGTTTCTGTCAATTGACTAATCGACAGTGGCTGATATTAGTCACATCCAGTAAAAGTATACTAATAATCCTGAACAGGACTTGGTTGATTTACTGTCTGTCCTCTTGAATTAAACCATTTACTGAACCGCAGCAGTTTAGTCCTGATCTTCTCACCTGCCAAATTTGTTGACCATGGCTCCAACAGAGAAAGACCCAATCATGCCTCCCACACTGAAGATGGCCACAGCAAAACTCCACACCATGGTGTTGGTTCCTGGGCTGAAAGGCTCCCCGTACCGCTCCATCGACACATTCTGAAAAAACCTACGCAGTTTCTGTCCAACAACAGAAAAGGGTGACAGGATTAGAAGCGGCTACTTTTAAGAAAATGTTTTGTGTGGTTTATGATTCAAAAAATCATTTAAGCTCTAATATATGTGACAGAGCTTGTGCTTGATGTGAATTTTGTATGTGTTTTTGATTAATCCACATGGGGGCAGTATAGCTTTTAGCAATGCTGTGCTCTCAAATGAGACCAGACACACTAAAAACTTAATGTCTAGCACCATAACTTGAATTTAGGCCTATTTGCAAAACCACAGACACAGAACAACAACATGAAAGTGTTAAAAAGATTCACAAAATAGTCATTAAAAAGTGTTATTATAATATTAATATCAGAAAATGAGAGAAGATGTGGTGTTGCATCTATTATTAATCCAGGAATCATGCCCACTCCCTTAATAGTTGTCCCCGCTGTCATAAAACATTAAAACACTAAACGTCCATGACAAGAATTCATCCAGCTGTGTGGCTAGCATGTTGTAAACACACACACACACCTGCTCTGGTGCATTGATGACCCCGGTGTTGTAGCCAAACTGTAGTGAGCCGATGACTGCTGTTGAAACACAGAAGAGAAGGTAAAGAGTCACCTTCTTCTTCGGCTGTTGAGAGAGAAAAAGACAGAGGGATATGAAAGATTAAAACAATGACTTTATGTACAATCCTCCCCTCAGTTTGTGTGGTGGACATGGCCTGTTCCTGGCTCCACAAAGCTCTTGTTGTTTATAGAGACACTGGTAACTACACACAATGAGCCTTTCTGCATCTGCCCTCCCTCCTTGTTTTCAGCTTTCTGCATTAGCAGCTCGCAGCGCTGCTGTGAGAGCTAGGTGTTACAACACTGCACAGGCTCCGTGATTCGCAGCTCTGAGGTATTTCTCAGCTAAGTAGCTAAAGACACCCCGAGAGAATAAGACTGAATCCTATTGTGAGTGTTTTTTCCCTGCTGATTTTGGAATTAAAGCGGGCTTAGCTCATAATAACAAGCTAATACACCTGACATTAATCCCTTGCATGGCAGGGCCTGCTGGGGGAGTGAAATTTGCAATATGTAAAAGTATCCAACCAAGCAGAACTGAACGGAGTAATTGGTTTAAATTAAGTTGTAGTTCCAAGTCTACTATGTGGAGGCGCCACGCCAAAAATGGAAATCCCCCCAAAAAAGTTTCACTTTGATTGAACAACCAACCCAACAATCACATCTCTTTTACATTTACTGTAGTACAACAACTGCCTAAGGTTATTATTTGCTTCCAAAGTCTAATGGCCAAAGGGCTAATGTCCCAATAGGCTACTTAATGAAAGGAAATCCATTTTAATCATCCAGTTTAATCCATCTATTTTCAAAATCTGCCCCTGTTTCAACACTAACTCGACTATGCAACATCAGTGCAACATTTTAATCCACTATTTTGCGCAATTTGTAATCACACTCAAGTCAAAAACAAACTCTTCTAGAGACAAACACGTACAGAGAAAGGCACAGTGGGCTTTGTTTTACCGTACATGATATCGCTATCTGCACAGATAAAATGAGATGAAATAAGAAATTCCTCAACATCATGAAACAGCATGTTCATTGGGAACAAACTCCCTCAATAAGAACAGCATTTTGAAACAGTTCAAACAGTCTCAACCTCTCCTGAAACAAACTGTCAACAGAGAACTTAAAGTTCCTTATTTTCTTAAAAAATGTGTTTTAAGTACATAAGATTTGTGGCTGCTCCTATCAGGTGCTCATTAAGTTACCATAAACCACCACACGGATCAGAATGAAACAGCGCACAGGAGGAAGTTATGAATTACTTGAAACAGGGCAGAAAACAGAATATTTTGCCAGGCTGAGATAGTGATAATCAGTTGTAATCCAGCCACAATGTGTTTCTCCGGGGGACATCATGGCCTGGTCTCATAATGAGGACTGAACGCACTGGTGCTGCAGTCATGTGAACTATATCCGACTGACAGAGAGTATCTTGACAGTTTCTGGTTTGTGTGGCACACAGGAAGTGCTGCATACGTGATAAAGTGATACTGAAGGGGAAACACACAGTTCTGGTAATAAAACAAATGCACGATAAAGATGAAGAGAGAAAAAACGAATAAAAGTATAGAAATAAGTGACATTTGAGAATACAATCGTGTTAACAAGTTAATTGTAGTCACACGCATGCCATATTTGACAACAAGATCACCTCAGATAACGTGAGGAGGTTCGCCTGTGGTGTGGCATAGCTGAGCTGTACTAGAGGAGATTAGATGATGAAAAACTACATGAGGGCGTGTGGTACACGAGTGTATGCATGTGAAGTAGACAATTGCATCTGCTGCGACATGCCGGTGTTGAGTAAGATTTAGACAAGACGATTGCATTGATAAATCACCCTATTGCTATGACAACGCCTCTAATTAGGGAGTGGCCGACCGAATAAGGAGCGTGATGTGGTTGCACAAGCACGTATTCGTTCTAGTGCATTAGTGTGTGTTTTATACGTGTGTGTAGATTACTTGTCAAATCAGCGGACAAGCACTTAATGTCGTTCAATATCAGCAGTCAAGTTATGATCAATGAGTAATTACTGATTACCTGCCTGGAAACAGTAATACAAATACTCAAAGTGCTCAGACAACATGGGCATTCGAACACGCACAGTTCCACAACAATTAGGAATCTCTGTCTGCTCATGAAAATCATGAGACACGACTGAAAGCTCCAGAACAGCTATTAAATGATTCTTTTCTTAACTGCTGTTATTGCAGTGAAGAATGAATTTTAAGCCTCAGTTTCAACTCTCTTAATGTGGTAATTTCCTGTATTTATGTTTTTTCCCCCCTCTAATATTAAATAATTATACAGAAAAATCAATAAATTATTCCAACCCACATGCAGCTGCTGTATCTCAACAAACAATTAACAATAATTTCAAATTCTGACTTCATTGCGTTGACCCTTTGTGTCTCTTTATCATAAACTTGACCTTTGCAGGAATCCCTTCACACATTTTTCTCTTATAGAACATATAAAAGGAAAAAATATTTGACAAAAGAAAGATATATGTGGTTATGCTCATTTTGTGCAAACGTTTTGCACAAGTCTTTCTGGAGAGCACGCTAATATTCAGTGTGGGTGGTTACACCAACACACATGATGTGAAAATCTTAAGTAACAGCCATGAAAATGAAGCAACTGCATGCAATACGTTTCAAAAGACAAACCACAGGGAAGCTTTGTGAAAGTGCACAGTCACTATAGATGTTAAAGACCCAGTGTATTCAAATTTAAAGTTCATCATTTGATTAACAAGTTATCAATCCTTTTCCAGATCTCTCTTTGCCCTGTTACTACTCCTTCATCCCACCTCTCTACAGTACACTGCATGCAAGTAAAAAAAGCAATGAAATGAAAACACACTCAAGTTCAAACTTGCTACCCACCAGCCCCGTCTCCCACTCTGTCTCTCTTAGTCATGTCCTGAAGTGTTCAACTCATCCCCAGTTCCTGCTCTTGCCAGAAAGGAAAAATACAGAATTTCCAGCCTGCGACTCGTAAATACCACGCTCTTATTCATTAGGAGGTGCTGGCTGAGAACAGGCAACAATGGCAATGACACCCTTCTTCAGGAAACACCAGGAGTTATAACATCTTACATTAACGTCTACAGTAATGTGCGGAAACTGTACAAGTAGTATCATGTGTGCAGCGTTTAAAGGTGGAAATTAGTTTCAAGACTGGAAAAATAACATCAAAACAATACCAGCATGCAGCAATAGAAGTAAGAAACAGTGATATTCACCTTATCGTCCTCCATCCGCTCCATCTTTGCTGCTTGATAGAAGAAATTCAGAAGAAAACTACAGGGACTCTTCACCTCTCAGACTGAGCTGTCTCTTATTCCTTATGAACACACACCTCTGTGCAAACAGTCAGCAGGAAAACCTGAAAGTGAACAAACACAAGAGTAATGTGTGATAACCTTGCAGCAAACATTCATTTAAGTTTTTCGAGGACAAATGTTTAAAGAATCTGAACATCTTCAGCATCAGAAAATGGATCCTGTGGGTTATAATAGAAACTGCCCCCCTATCCCACAGCTTATACCAGTAAGGACTATAAATTACAGACCTAATGGACTCAGGTAGTGAAGCACTCTGCGGCAGCTGAAGGACTTTTCTGCACTCAATTCAACAGGAGTCGGTGCCCAAAGTGACAGTAAACCCCTCCCTCTCCTTCCGTATTCACCCTCCTCTTCTGCCCTCTCTAATTATGAAATCAAAAGAGAAAAGTGATGTAACTCCCTCTTTTCAAATGAAATTACTGTCGCTTTGCTTATTATTATCAATACAAAGCATAAAATACCATCTAAGTGGGCTGCAGAGACTATAATAACCCACATTGTGCGATGCATGTGATGCTGCACTGGATTTTAGTGAAAAAATGTTTTATTACTCGCAGTAGGCTGCTTTAATTCTAATGATGTGACAATAAAATACAGACGTGGAATTCGGCTCTTCAAATTATCATATGAGAAACATTTTTGCATGAATTAATGAGCATGGTGGATAAAAATAAATGTTTGTTTACCGTTATGTGGGATTTGTGCCAGCCTCTGTGTATCCAGTAAACCAATCGTGTCCAGATCTGTGTGCTATGATAAATGTTCAGTCCTCCCTCCTGTGTGTGCTTTTATAGACAGTGCTACAAGTTCACCGGCACGTTTCACTTCTTTGACTTCTCTCTTACTCTCTTACTCATGCTCGCTGGGAAGCTACGCTGTGCGTAAAAGACGAATGTAACATTTTCCATCCCGCCGAGTCACTTCGGCTTTCCTCGTCTCATGTCGTCATGTCAGCGCAGATGCATTTCCGCTCAGCTGAAGAAAGGGGACGTGATCGGGCGAGCGTACAGTACGGACCAGAGACGGAGAACAAACGGCGCCGGTGAAAGGAGCCTCTGTGCTGCTGCTGGCCCGTCGGCTGCCCACCGGGGGCGCGGGAACAAAAGGCAATGTGCACGGAGCTCAGATACAAAGCCTGGTCATGCAGAAATCATGAGACCGGCTCAGTGGGTGGCAAACAAACGGGGAGCCCTCCTAATTCTTCATCAACTAATCTTCACAGCCCACCTAAATCCCAGTCTGGAATTTGACAAGTTCTCCAGAAAAATGCGAGGCCCCGGACCATTTTTAAATCCATTTGGTGAGAAGGTGTTCCTATTTTATTAAAGATTAAGATTAAGATTTTCACTGACAGTTTTATTTGGAGGCCCAGGACTTGAGCTTGACCTTGGATTTGGCTGACAATTTAAATATAAAAATGTTTTTTTTTGCTTTGGTAATTGTCTTTAAAAACCCTAACCCAACATACAACAAACAAAACAACTTAAAGAGGTGAAAGCATCTCAGTATCACTGCTATAGGAAGGATTTAAGGTCAGAAATATTGCCCCCACCTACCCTCACCCCGGAAGATTCAATTCAACTGTCTGTAAATTGTATCCCAATTTATTATTATTTATTATACAAATTATTTCCCAACGTGAACATCTAAAGCAGTTACTTTTAAAGCTTTCTAAGCACTGAAAAAACAAACAACTTCTGGTGGGGAAATGCTGAATCCATGAATACAGTCCTGGAATTAGCTCCCAGGTTGCTAAAACACGACAGGGGAAGCTACAGTCCTGATTACTATCATAAACCCACTTAAATATGCAGAAATAAAAGATGGAGTAATTATGAGTGTTGGTCTTCACTGATCAACATCTCTCTGTTACAGCTGACACTTTGTTTTCTAGTTTAATCCAACATGTAATCACGCATTTGATCATGTGAACTATTGCCTCTAGATAACAGAGATAAATACACCTATTTATTCCCGAGCTGAATGACATAAAAGCTAAATAGAGGTTGATTATTAATGTACTTATTTATTCATGCTCCTATTTTGACGATTGATGATCAACAAAATAAAGTGATTCCGGTATGAGTTATAACACAGCATCTGATTATTCTACCAATCCACCAAGGTGACTCCTGTTTGAACTTTTTTCAACTCACGTCTCTGTCTCATTATGAAACGTCCATTATACATTGCATCAGAATTTAGGTAATTCACTCCTACATGACAGGAAAAGAGCCACAATGATGCAAACAGGAAAGAGTAAACAAGTGTTTCCTGGAGACATTCAGAGTACAAACTACATATTCCTCAGCCTGAACCAAACCCTCACCGACCCTGTGGACATATGACCATGAATATGACTCTATGACTACATGGGTTATATGTATACTGTACATATTAATATATATTAGAATACATCAAAAGCCTTCTTTCAGACAGGTCCACTCACATTACAAATCTGCAGATAGATATTTTAAAAAGTGACCGGAAATCTGTTGTGATAGAAACTTGAAACATGAAAAATGTGGTTCTGTTTAATGTGGGCGGCTCCTTCCTCTTCTGTTCTTCTNAACCAAACCTTCAAAAAAAAAAAAGGAACTAAAAGAGAGAGAGGGGTATGTGCAAATGTTCAGGTTCAGTGTTTGCAACAATACTCTTCATTTTCATAAACTGCACCTCTCTGTCCCAGCATCCCATCTGGATCCTGTGAGCCGTTGCCAGGGAAACGCATCCCACAGCATCTCCTCCGGTGACCTGGTCCAAGTGAGCAAATCAAATTATAAGACATCTGCAAAGAGCAAACACAGATACACAGATACAGAGAGAGACAGAGACACACACACACACACACACACACACACACACACACACACAGAGCCCATTACAAAACACATCCTGCAGCCTCACTTCACTACATATATTCTGATTTCAGCACTTCATTGAACCTATTGCTATATGCCTGTGGTATATTACAGTGAGCAAAACATTCAAACTCGGTCAAGTCGTGTTTAAAATGGCTGCTTCACTGCATCACACAGAATTCTAAATGTTTGCATAATGTTCCACACATTGTTGTTTAGTTCAACACGGCATTTTACATATATTTAGAAAGTTTGGGGTCTTGTGTGGGTTTGAACATCATAAACATGCATTTATGGTTAATGATACTCTGGTGGTTCAGGGCCAACGCAGTTATGGTAATTCATCTGGTGGACGGTGGAGAGCTGTTGCAGAGGAATGGAGCTCTGTGAGGACACTTTATGGTTTTACTCATTCAAATTTGGTGCAACACTGCCACGCTGTGTTTATGGGTCGCCATTGACTCCTGTTGGCACACATTGACCCTGAACAGATAAACTCCCACAGTGACATTCACAGTTCTTTGGAAGCCAATCTTATGAAAATAGTTTCTTGCAATATTTCACTTACTTGACCTTCTGTTTTTTGTATCGTTTTATAACTATGCCAGTCTATCAGTATCAGTAACAAGCAAAGCCTGAAGAGGAGTTTATTTGGTCTACAAATCAACACAGAAGAAGGGAACACACCCTCTCAGGCGTGTCAGGACGTATTATAACATATTTGAGGTTTGAGGTTGCCAGTGGAGGATGTAGTGAGCTGATGATTATCAAAAGGAAGATTACAACTGTGCTCTGACGATGGAAATGCCAATATTGTAACTGTAACACAAACTGTAACACAATAAATCAGGACTTACTGTTACTAATGACCATAAAGGTTAAAATCACCCACAATGACAATGTGAAGTAACATGAAACAAGTGTTAAAATCCTGGTAAAGATTAAGGGTGCGAGTTAACATTCATTTGTCTGACTGATATGTAATATTCATGCACATGTAGAGAGAAAAAATGTATTAGAGAGCAATGGAGGAGATTGACTGCCTCCACTTTCATGAACTTTGCATGTTGGATATTACTTTTGAATTAAGGTAATGAATTATACAAATTATACAAAGAATTAGGTAATTCAGCAAAGCCTTCATTTTTATTATTGTTTTAAGAAGTCATTGATATCCTGCATGTTTTAGGACTGATGTATTATAAAAGGTGCTGTGTCATTTAAAAGCTGAACAGGAAGTGTAGGTTAAATCTTCGATACTGTGATTTCTTAATATGTTCATCTTTGTCTATCTAAATTCGCCCCCAGATGACAGGAAAAGAGCCACAATGATGCAAACAGGAAAGAGTAAACAAGTGTTTCCTGGAGACATTCAGAGTACAAACTACATATTCCTCAGCCTGAACCAAACCCTCACCGACCCTGTGGACATATGACCTTGAATATGACACTATGACTACATGGGTTATATGTATACTGTACATATTAATATACATTAGAATACATCAAAAACCTTCTTTCAGACAGGTCCACTCACATTACAAATCTGCAGAGATAAATATTTTAAAAAAGTGACCAGAAATCTGTTGTGACAGAGACTTAACAACGTAGTTCTGTTCAATGTGGGCGGCTCCTTCCTCTTCTGTTCTTCTGTGGAATCAAAATGATTTCATTCAGTCTCGAAAAAACCAACTAAACCTTCAAAAAAAAAAAAGAAGGAACCAACATAGAGAGAGGGGTATGTGCAAATGTTCAGGTTCAGTGTTTGCAACAATACTCTTCATTTTCATAAACTGCACCTCTCTGTCCCATTAAGGGTGCAAGTTAACATTCATTTGTCTGATATGTAATATTCATGCACGTTTAGAGAGAAAAAATGTATTAAAGAGCAATGGAGGAGATTGACTGCCTCCACTTTCATGAACTTTGCATGTTGGATATTACTTTTGAATTAAGGTAATGAATTATACAAATTATACAAAGAATTGGGTAATTCAGCAAAGCCTTCATTTTTATTATTGTTTTAAGACGTCATTGATATCCTGCATCTTTTAGGACCGATACTATGATTTCTTAATATGTTCATCTTTGTCTATCTAAACCTGTTAATGTAGGAAACCTTCTGCACATTTCAGACTATTCGTGCCACCACATCACTGACATTCTTCTGCTTCCGTTACAGAGAAAGCAGAGGATGTCAAGTTAATTATGTGCACTTCTACACATCCACTTGTGATGAAACACACTCGTGCTTTGGTTTCCAGACTTGACTCAGTTCAGGACAACAGTACAAATTTGTTGGAGGGTGCAGCACCAACTCCATGTCACCACAGCTTATCCAACCTAATTATCAGCTTTGGTTGTCAATGTGCAGCACTGACTCAGAGCATTAAATTAATACAAAGATTTCAGACGCTAGTCCTCAAAAAAGTATGAACAATGCACAGGTAAGCTGTTTGGCCACAGAGATGAAGTTCAACTGTGCCACAGTGTGGTGAAAATGGAGTATTACACCAATATGAAAATCTGGTTATATCATCACTGCCACCGTCTGGAAAAACTTTGTTATAGTTGTGGTGACTTTTCACAGCAGACAGACCTGAGCGGTGTTTCAGAGAGGACTAAATAAACATAGATTACTGTGTATACTGTCATCTGTGGTGTAAATATAATTATCAGGACAGCTGAAGACTGTTGTGTGATCCAGAGAGACAACAGGTCTCTGCATGTTAAACTATCTAATGGCAACAACATTCAAATATAGAACCAGTTTCACTCTAAAATAACCCTGATTACTAAAGGAATAAAGAGAATTTTAGTAAAATAATAAATCTAAAATAATAAATCATTAGATTTTAGACTTGATACAGACCTGAAGACACTTGATGACATAAAGCTTACCTAACTGAAGATTTCCCCCACAATACCTTGCCTTCAATATGGATGGGATTAGCTGTCACTGAGAAGAGGACACTTCCATTACAACACTATGAACTTCAGTAGCAGCCAAACGGGCTTGATTTGTGAAATCAAGTTACTAATTTAAGAAAAAAGTTAAGTATGTTTGGTTGGAGAAATGGCCCACAAGTAAATCCAATATTACAAAGTACTGAAACTGTATAATGAACAACATCCTTTTAATTAAATTCGCACTGTATTTATTGATTAAACAACACCGAAGAGTAGTTTACAATAGAGATGGGAAACAAACTTCAGACCTTAACATGCAGGGTAAAAAGTTGTGCGTGTTTACAGTTTAAGTTAATAACGGTAACATCAATGTTGATGATGATGATGTGATAGCGGTTTGAAGATGTCCTTAGGCACACTACAGAGGCAACGGTGCAAGTAACAGAATGTCCTGCAGTGGACTGTCCTGATTAATAACGGCCTGGCGCTTTCAGATCTTTCCTGGGAAACTTCCATTCTCTATCTGCTCGTCCCATTTGGAAACCTGTGGGAGATATTAGAGAAAACATTAGCCCCATCTGACAACAAACTAATGCCCAGATATCAGCAGAACTGCTGCTTTACACCCACTGTAGTTTCATGCCAATCCCTAGAATATAGCACCAACACAGATTTGAGCATGGATGTTCACTCTTGACCTTGGGAACAGCATGTGTGTCAAAATAGTCTCACAGCTGTTGCATTTGATGTCTTATGCAAATAACCTCAAAAAAGTCTCAGCTCAAAAACAGGTTGGGCTACTTGTTTTTACGAGCCTTCAATAGCAATAGCTGTGGGATTATTTTGTCAGAACAATAAATATATGATGGAGCAGGAACACAAAAAGCAGGTAAACTGTATTCATCTTTTAGTCCTTTACCACACGCAACTCATCTCAAAGAACTTCAAACTCCAAGAGACTACTTAGAGATAACTGAACAACAGTCACAGAACAAAATGAAGCAATACTTTATGTAACAAAATAAACCACAGAAGCAAAACCAAGCATCTGAAACAGAATATCAAGAAGCAGGAAAACAAAGAGCCTGTCTGGGCTACATAAAATAGCCTTGGCCAGCACTAGCAACATTCAGTGTGTATGTGGAAAAAGAAAAATGCAGTGACACCTGAACATACTGAGGAACTATGAGAACTGTAGTGCTATAACTTACCCAGCTCAAGGGACAGAGGCTCTTGTAAACCCTCTGGTACCAGTCACAGGGAGCCACATCCTGGTCTCTGGCTGACAGGGCCTTGTTGCACCTGTGGAAGTCTGGAGGAAAAAACAAACAAAGGCATTTAAGGATACTCATCTGACGCAATGTTCTTAGTAAAAACACCATTAAAAAGAAGCCACAGAGATCTGAGGACAGTCAGTACCAGCACGACAATGTGTACAACCAGTGATTATCTTAGTTCTCCACTTTGTACCGTTTATTAACAAGACGTCCAAGCTTTAATGTGAGGTGGAAAGTAATAATCACACCACTATGAAGTTGTTGTTTTTACAAAACTAGTTTCAACATAATACGTCTTTTACAAGTTTACAAAGTTATAAAAAAAAAGGGCATGTCAGACAAGTTAAGCTTTGTCCTATCAGAAAAAACGGATTAGATTCAGACAACATGAAAAAAATTGGCCAATACATATATAATAAATAAAAATTTTGAATTATGCTGTGTGAAATTATTTTTTCTTGTTTTGTGACCAATGGATTAATCAGAATGCTGATTCCAGTTGAGTATATAGCTGGTAATTTACAGAAGGGTTGTTAAAAATGTACTATACTACCAATGTCATGTGGAGGTCATATTTTAAACACTTTTTCACGTGAAAATATTCCTAATAAATGAATGGCGACTGATTTGTAAGCTTAAATTAACTGTCAGTTATCTCGTGGTGCACCATGTAAATTTAAAGCTTGTATTAAACAATATTTATAACATTGTAAATGAATGTATACAAAGATGATTTTAACTAAACAACCACAAACTTGCTGATATAAAAACTATTATTAGTGCTCCAAGTACTAAAATACTGCATTTATCTGTTTGTAAGTGCTTTGATACCCACATCATGCAGTTTGTGTAATTAACATTATAGTTGTATATGACTAGTTCAGACATCTGTCAGTTTTCATCTGTAGAGCCTGTCCTTGTGTACCATGTCTAAACAGTTTTTTCAAAGTCTCATGAACATGTTATCAGAACATTGATCATGTCCTCACCCAGGTAGTTCTGGAAACAGTTGCGGGTCTGGTTGGTGTTGGGGAATCGGGCGTCAAAGGGAGCTGTCCTGTAGCCCTTGATCTTCTCGTCAATGTTCTCAGACATCTTTACGAGCTTCAGTCAAAGATACTTTGAAACAAGACACAGGATGGATTAACTCACAGCTGTTTATAAAACAAGTTAGATGACAGCTAACGCTATCACAGCTAACACGGTGTCACCTCAACATAATGCTCAGTTAGCTGGCTAAGCTAAAAATAGCGTTGTGATCAAAGTTAAATTTAGGTTAGCTTTGTTTACGCTTTTACGCTATCTTGTTATCAGACCGATAAAGACGGATAAATATAAGCAAGCTAGCTATCTAACTCTTGACATAAACAAACATTAGAACCACATAACTTTGAACACAAGTTAGCATAGTTTGCATTGCTTGGCAAAGTGTTCAGTCAGTTAGCTAATGCTAGCTGTTAGCTCGCTCCTAACATGTTAATATATCTGGACGGATTGTTAGCTAACATATTTTGATAACGCCTGGTTGTTACAACAGTTTTAGTAGGTCAAAACATCAGAAAGACGGAGAAATATAAACTTAAAGTCAGTTAAAAGAACATAAACTTTCGGAGTGACCGACAGCTAACTAACCTTGGTACGCTTCTTGATGTGTCCTCGGTCCTCTCCGGAAAGATGTCCTTCCTCGTCCGCGCGCAAAGGATGCTGGGATATCTGTTGGTGGGAATGACATCCTGCACCAAACTTCTAAACTTTCAGGTTTCTAGAATATGTTTTATTGATTTTTATTTCACTGTAACGACTATAGTAATTACATTTAGCATGCTTTGTATTTTAATTAAGTATTTCTGTAAAAATAATACTTGTTAGTTTGACCAAATATCTTGCAAGAAGTGTAAACAACTGCACCTGACAGAGAGAAGAAATTCACATCTGTCATCAGATGAGATTTGCCACTGAGCATCCTCTATGTTGTGAAGCTATCCCATCAGACCCAGAGGCATTTTGAGTACATGCAAAATGCTTATGATAGTGTACTGGCTCAGCTTTGTCAACTGCAGCTTGTTCTTAATGCCTTAAACTTAAGGTCTTTTCAAACTCCAGAAAGATTGTGTTGAATCAGATTACTTAAACTTCTCAAGGTAAGCAAATTGAGGTTGTGTCCACTTACAAATTCTTTGGCTTTTTGATTGATGACCGCATCTCTTTCAAGCCTCATATACAGAACCTGGTGAGAAAGCTGAAACTAAAGTTAGGTTTTTATTTAAGGAACAAATCTTGTTTTTCCTCTGATGTTAGATGACGACTGGTTGAAGCCACATTTTTGCCTGTTCTTGATTATGGTGATCTGTTGTACATGAATGCATCAGCTCATTGTCTTCATATGTTGGATACTGTGTATCATGGAGCCTCGAGGTTCATGACAAACTGCAGAGCCTCAACTCATCACTGTATGTTGTACTCCAAAGTTAACTGGCCTGCTCGTTTTACACGTCGACTTAGTCACTGGTATGTTTTTATCTACAAGGCCATTCTAGGTAAACTCCCTTGTTTTTTATCTTTCTATATGACCCGAAAATGTGGCTCTTGGGTTACGATCTCAGGACACTGTACTTATGACTGTTCCTCAAGCTCGGACGGAGCTGGGTAAGAAGGCCAATAAGGAGCTAAAACAACAGCTTCTAGTTACTCTCAGTGAATTTAAAGTCGTTCTAAAGTGTCTGGTATCAGAATCTACTGGCAACTGCAAATGTTTTAATCAATGATTTCAATATATTTTCCCCCTTGCACTTGGGTTACTTTACATTTTAACTTGAAATTGTCTCAATGTGAGTGTTACGTTGCGTCTGAAACAATATACTGCTGTCCCTCTTGGCCAGGTCTCTCTTGGAAAAGAGATTTTAATCTCAATGAGACTAACCTGGTTAAATAAGGTTAAATAAAAAGAGGCACCTGTAATAGAGCGATCAGTTCAGCTTACAAATCCAATGCAACAGAAACAAAATAGACCAATCACAGTAAAACATAAAATATAAATGTTGCTTTATTTATATTTGTCACCTCAGCAGTTGGATGGATCCACTAACAACTACAGTATGAAGCAGTATTCACAGGTTAATTTCACTCACGATTTATGATTTTTAAAGGTAACATTAGGTTACCTAATCCTGGCTGCAATGATGACCTCACCTCACTGACTACAGTACTAACTAATTTCAAGTTAAGATCAGCTTAAAGCAATACTCCACCCTAAATATATCCTTTTAGTATCAAATAGGCTTGTAGGCTTGAACGGTGGCTGACAAAATTGAGCGCTACATTTAAATTTATTATAGTTTCCTTCTTTCTACAGAGAACTGCAGCTGTGGTCAGCTTGAATTTGCATTGCTTACAATAAATCACAAGTGTAAAAAAGGTAAAATATTTGTAATTTATATAATAACAACATACGTTTAATTTTGGGGCTTGGGTATTTCAAGTCCCAGAAGGGTCACAAATCATTACTGAAGTGTCAAAGTCAAAGTCTTTTTTGATTTTCTCAAGTGGCGTTTAAAATAATCAGATTCGTGACTTAAGTATGTCTCAGAAAATACAACTTTTATGATATAACCAGTTGAACTCCAATGTTTCCAGTATTTATTTTAAATTCCTTTGATCAAATGTTTCTTTTTAGTGTTTGACAACATCACTGAGTAGGCCTATATTCTGTGTTTGGCTGTTTCTCATGTAACTGAAGCTATCACACATCAGTTTATTGGTACTGGGTGATTAATTGCTCAAAAATAACATTGGCTAATGACAGACCTGATTTGTTGAATCAATAAGGTGTGGACAGCAACGACTAATGATAATTCAGGCTAATGTTGCAATTACTGAACGCGTTGTCCACTTTTAAATTGAACTAATCTGTTCTCTTCTCCCTCAGTGACACTTTGAAACAGTGGAGGAGCCTTCGAAATAGGACAAGGGTTATTGACCCGTTATGACGTATTTGGTCTAGAAATGCAGTTTTCGGAGGATCCGGCCCCTGAACTGGGACACAGTGACAGTCCCCTTTCTCTTTCCATCACCATCTTCCTGTCGAAGACAAGGTCAAAGATCACAGGTGTCTCTGTCGCTCCCTCTAGCTTCCTGTCTCACTGTGTGTGTTTCCTCCATCCTCTTTCCAGCAAAACTTCAAACTGGGTGACTTTGTGTGTTTTGCGATGTATTGTGATACCTCTTCTAATCATAAAATCGGATTAAAATGATTTAAATGGCCTCATTATTGACAATCTGTTGTGGCTTCGAGACCCTGTTTGATGTAATTGAACTTTATTAGGATGAAACAGTGACACCGGATTTCTGTTTAATCCAGACAGACCAGAGGACAGATATCTGTACATATATATAATATTCCCAACATGATCTCAAAGCCTTATGTGTGTGTAAATTCACCCTTCTCTCGCTCTCTACCAATCTCTCCCTCTCTCTCTCTCACTCAGTCAGGATATAGGTGTTGTCCACTGCAAAGGAAGGAAATTCTGTCACTTAGAACAATGGGCCTGTTTCTCTATCTATAGACCCAGAGAGGCTGAGAGCCAGAGGGAGAGAGGGGGCAGATCTCATCCAGTTAGAGAGAAAAAGAAAAGGGTATTTTAGTTGAGAGAAGGTTGAACTAATGGATATTAAGAATTAGAGATGTGTATGTAGATGTGTGACAAGTTTAGGCCTTTTGAAAATGGAATTTTGTCGTGGGGAAAAGGAAACATACAAGGTTATTAGATTACTTTGAGCTGCGTGTTTGCATTTCGGTGGTGGAGAGTCATCGTGCCACACTATAGAAGGATCAGAAATAACTGTGGGTAAGTGTATTCAAAATCTAATACCTAAAAGCGTTTGAATTTCTAGCTTGTACCATTTTGATTTTATGGCTTTCAAAATATACCGCCACAACAACTAGAACAGGAAGCTAATTAAAAACAGCCATCTTCGGTGCAGACACACATGTCAAGATATCAAGATTTGTAGTCTTGTCAGAAATCATACTTAAAATGGTGGCAATGACTTTATTTATGTCTCCAAATTCCACCTGTAAGGGGAAAAAAAGAAAGTGTGATGCTTAATTTTGATGGTAATTTAGTAACACTGAGAAATGGATGGGTAGTGACCTTTGGAGTGGGTATTTCCCTGTCAGTGCGACCGCTGGGCCTGAGTCCTACAAAAGATGCTTCCTGTTTGAAAATTCATGCTATGATTTTCAGCGGCTGATTGGGGTGTTTTGGGTTAATTTCTTTCTGTTTGTTTTCACCTTGTTGACAACCTGCTGTAGGTATCCTGTTGATATTTTTTGATGGTGACATCATGTCATTGTTATATTGTTTCAATCCTGGCATTGCTGACACACATTCCTCATTGCAGTGTGGAGGTAGATTAAGCAGATTAGGGGAAAGGTGACATTTACAGTATCTTGACATACTGCAGAATATTGAATTGAAAAGCCACATTTGTTCTTAATTTCTGCATGTATTTCTCTCTCCCTCTGTCAGATGGAGGGGTCTGGCAGTCCTCGCTTCAGAAAGCTCCATTTCCCTGTGGGTCTGTGGATCAACTCGCCCAGGAAACACTTTGCCAAGCTTGGGGGTCGCTGGCCCAGCGCTGTCTCTGTCAAGTCAGTCTGAACTTTTTTACCTCCTGTTTTGCTTCTATGTCATGTATATTTGTTCTCAGGTTATGCAACTTTCATGCTAGTTATTGTTTAGTTAGAATTCAGTGGCTGATTGTTGAATGAACAGTTTATGTATTGATGTCATCTTATCTTACTTCCACTGTTATTAGTATCCTTTCAACCCTGTAACCTTTCCCCGTTTTATTTTAGTACTTGTTGTTTGTCTGTGTTTAGTCAGTCATAATTCACAGCTGACTTGTCCCTTCCTTTCTCCTTCCTCTCTCCTCCATCTGTCTTCCCCTCCTCTGTTGTTCCCAGGTCGACCACCAGCTCTGACGCAGCCTCCCTCCACGAGGCCCCCTCTGCTCCTTCCTCTTCCCTTTCTAACTCCACCCCCTCGCTGGCTTCCCCTACCCCATCCCCATCTCCTTCCCCGGCCTTTCTCAGGCCGCGGCCTGCTGGGTCCCAGTCCCGCACAAAGCGCCTTTCCCACCTCTTCCTGCGAGGGCGCTCAAACAGCGACCGGGACCGGGCGGTGGGGGAGAGGGAGAGAGAAGTTTGGGCTCACTCAGCTGCCCCCTCTTCCCACCACTACTTACCCCCTGCCTCTTCCTCTGCCCCGGGCCTGATCAAGATCTATGGGGATGCCCTCTCCAGTGGGGCCAACTATCGCTCCCTGCTGGCCAACATTCACTCTACAGCCAGGCAGCTCATCGCCCAGGTCATCACTCGGTACACTGAGAGAGAGAGGGAGGAGACAGATGACGCAGGTACTAGAGAGGGAAATATTCTCTCATTTGGACCTCTGCTGTGACCCATTACTGGGAATTGTTTGCTCAAAAATTTGTAACCAATTGGGAATGACTTAATACAAACATAAACCGCAGTGTTATGGAAAAATAATTACCCCCCCCTTCTCCCTTCCTCCATTACCTTCTAGTTCTCCAGAAACACAGCCCAGAGGACTTCCTGTTGTGTGATGTCATTGGAAAGCCCATCCAGCAGCCAGATGGAGCTATCAAATGGGAGACAGAGTGCCGGAGAAGCGTTGCCCCATGGGAGTGTCCCCTGTTGTTAGTGGACATGTGGCGGCCTAAGGACGGATTTGAGCGCCGCTTTGAAATCCAAAGAAAGGAAGACTATGAGAGAGAAGAGAGGGAGAGGGAAAAGGAGCGTGAGAGGGAGGGAGAGAACTATCAAGGTAAGTTTAAGACTCAACAGGCAGGTGTGTTAACATACAAAGGAAAATCTGACTCGTTATACACGACACAGGGTCAGACTGACCGATCCTCTGATTGTCTGGGCAACAGGTGTGCGCTGGCGGCGGAGCAGGATGTCATCAGGGGGCGGACCAGAGGAGAGCGAGCGCGGCCACCGTGGAAGGAACACAGAGCTCAGGAGGAGCATCAGTGACATGAACCTGAGTCTGCGGCGTCGCCAGGGCAACCACGTTAGCAAAGACACACGTGGCTCTGGCAACCGGCCTAACAACAACGGAGGAGTGCAGGAAAGGAAGAACATTGTGAGCATGATCAACCCACAGCCAGGAGAGGTAAAGACGACGATGTGGTGAGGAAAAACCTGAATGAATCGGGAATTTGGGGTTCTAACCATCATGTCTTAAACCCACTTTTTCAGATCAGAGCCTCAAGAGCTGAAGCAAAGGTTGGATGGACGAACCAGCCAGCGGAGGACGAGAAGGATTACTCCAGTTGTGACCTGGAAGTGATGTCACAAAGTTTGATCCTTCCACCCACAGACCGGCCCTACTTCCTGCTGCTGCAGGGTTACGATCAGAGCAAGGCAAGACACGCTGACAGATAATATCGCACACACAAACACTCACAAACAACACCCACACACACGTAGTCTATGTAAACACAGGCACACACACACACACACACACGGACATTTACATGGTACGCAAGGTGCATGCACACTGATGTGCACATATGCAAACTAACAGGCCGATTTTAGAGGATTTGTGCAGACGCACACGCGTGCACACACCCTGTACATGACATCATACCTGCATGTCTGTAATCGCCACATACCATCAGGGTTTCCATCCCTCTACAAGCCTCTCCCATTCAGCATCCTGCACAAAACAGCCCCAGAGCAGCACAATGCCTCAACAATTTATCCAACGAAAGCACAAAACCCCTCTGTGTACATCACTTCATCTCACACAATGACCTCACACAGGTCTCCATTGTAGCAAACTGTGACATACTTCATGTCTTATCAACTGCCTTCTGTTCAACTTAACATCTCTAAGATGGAAGATTGATATAAACTGTAGCACTTAGAAGATAACAGACCTCCCTGACTTTTTCTCTGCTCTTCACTGTGTGTTTTGTTTAGGATTTTGTTTTGTACATCATGGTGGGACATACGCATGTGTTTGGAAGAAAGCCCACAATGAGGGAGAAAGAGAAGGATAGAGAGAGGGAGAGGAAGGGGAAGAGGCCTCTGAAGGTGGAGACATTCCTCTCTGCTCCTGACCTCTTGGCCAGACACTTATTGGTCAGGAGAGATTCAGCTGTTCCCGAGACGCCCACCGGACAAGGTACTGAAACAGTCACTAACTCATCATTCTTAGATCCATGGTGCACTTGCTGAGTTAAAGTCTACCATTGTCTAATTTTATCGTAGCTCTGATGCGGCCCTTCAGAGGAGGTGCAGTCACACACAATGGAGTGGCCCTTTACAGGGAGACAGTCCTAAAGCCTGGGGATGTGATTGGTCTGGGGAACCACTTCCTTTTCCTGTACCGTGACCCCCGTGTGACTCCAGCTCCCCCGCTGGCATTGACCCTGCCATGGCAGGCCGATGCCTCCACCACCTGCTGCCCCTCCGGGTTGGTGGACAGACAGGAAGCACTGAGGCAGTACCTGGGATCAACGGAGGCAGTTCTGAAGTTCCATCCCCGCCACGCAGATTCCCTTTTACAGGTGAGGCAGGAAGACAAAGAAGCTATAAGCTCTTACAAACTATCTATTCATCTGGTATCATAGCAATGTGGCCTTATGTTATGTTTATCCCCTACTTTTCTCTTAGGAGATAATCTCCAAAAATTCCTCTCCAGACTCTGGTGGCGGGCCTTTAGCGCCTGCTTATCTCCTGTCAATCATGATAGATCATGCCTCAAAACACCTGGACCCTGCTCTCACACCACAGATATTACTCAAGTCAGCCAATCTAATTAAAGAAATTGTCTGGGTAAGTAAAAAACAAACAAACAACAGCTCAATATATGAAATAAAAATGTGTGAGGTGCCCTGGTGGCCTAGGAGTTATGGTGCCAACCATGAACCGCAAGGACCACAACAACCGTGGACCTCATTTCCTGTCATTTTTCTCTGTTAGCTCTGTAATAAAGGCATAAACATCGCCAATAGGCACTAAGGAAAACCCTACTATGTACAGCGGTGCTCTGAGCTAAATGCTAATGTTGGCATGCTAACATACAAATGCTAACATGCTTATGTTAAGGAGATACAATGTTTGCCATGTTCACCATCTTAGTTTAACGTGTTGTAGCATTTGGTAATAAACAGTAAACACAAAGTACAGCTGAAGCTGATGGAAATGTAGTTCTTCAGGTATTTAAACCAAAGAACTGGACAAACTGATATTTTAATGATTGTGATAGCGTGAAGGTCAGGGGTCAGGTCAAAGGTAATATGATTCAACCTAAGGGGGAAATAAATGTCTGAACCAAATTTCATGGCAATCCCTCCAATAGCTGTCGAGACATTTCACCAAAACTCAAAAATGTCATGCTGGTGGCGGTAGAGGAAAAGCGAGGGGATCGCCAAAGTCATTTGTATTCATCCTCTGGGAATCATGAATGTCAATCCATCCAATAGTTGAGATATTTCAGTGTGGACCAAGGTAGTGGACCGACCTCTAGCCTGTCTAAAAACACAACAGCTCAACATATAAAATGTGCTACATGTTATAGTATGTTGCACGTAACAACTGAACCATGAACCTTTTTTGGGATAGTATTGCATGACAATATGGCCATGATGACCACACTAAAACAAGCTTGGCAGAAAAACATCAGGTAGGCAGATTGAGATTGCCACTTTCAGTCAGACAGAAAAACCAGCAGACAGACACGTGCCCTTCATTGTGGCCTGCTACGTTGTGGACAGGAGCGAGGATGAGCTGATGTCACTGCCCTTCTGCTGGAAAATGTGGTGTAATTGTCCTGGCTGCTGGGCTAGACTCTGCTTTCCCCTCCTCCACCCCCACACTAAGCTGAGATGTCTCTCCTCTCTTCTGTCTCCAACTCTCTTTACAGGATAACATTAAGGAATTTGGGGATAAGCATCCCACGCAAAAGTAAGAACATTTTTGTTCTACGTCATGTTTCCTCTGTTTACAGATCTCCTGCTGAGTGATTCATGATACATTTGTGCTTGTGCTGTTATGTCTCTGGCAAATTTTTGTAGTATGATGGAAGCATTGTAACACAGTGATGTTGAAAAATGGCTGAAGTATAGTTGAGCAATAATAACTCAGTCTATTTTTACTCACAGTATGGTGTGTTTCTCTTTTAAAGGACAAACAAAACACTGACAGGGGAATGTTCACAATACTTTTACAGCTAACATAACTTTGGCATGACATAAATGTCTCCAGTTCCACAGAGCAAGAAGGTGAGATAAGCACGCCGAATGTCCTGAAACTGTCATCTGACCTTCGACCCCTGATGTTCTGGATGTCAAATGCCACAGAGCTCCTGAACTTCTTCCAGGTCAAAGTTGAAACCATGGAGAAAGAGTGGGAGTTTGAAGGTGAGAGTGATTTGAAAATAATGGAAATTACGGATTCAAGTAAAAATGAACATTGAGAGGCTATGACCGTTTAATGAAATACCACAGAACTTTGGCAATGTTGGAAATTCTTTCTTTCATCTTGATGAATGTTTCTTTAAAGCCCCGGGGGACCCACTTTTGACGGCTGACATGGACACCTGCTCAGAAGCTCTGGCGCAGCTGGATGATGTCATTATGCACACCTTCCAACAGTGTGTGTATCACCTCACCAAGGTACAGTATAAAAAACAAGATGAAAGCTGTGTCCCAAATCCATACTACATGCTAATTCTAGCAGTTAGCACACAAAAAAATCAACATACTTTACCATTTTGTGTGGCGCCAGATGTCAATCAAACTGCAACTTTGGAAAGCCACTGCCAATTAAACTTCACAAAGTCACAGAATGTCTTTCTTATGACATTTTTTTTGTTTTCCAAGATGTTTCTGGAGCTGTCTCACCACCACCCACAATTTATTTTAATTTTTTCCAGCTGTGAGCAGCTCCTCCATTTCCTTTGTGCTGTGCATTCTGGGAGAATAGTGTGCATCAACAGCACATTTTAAAAATGACTGTATTTAGTATGCATACCGTCTAATTTCAGTATTTCAGTACTTCCTTTTGTCACTTTTCCAATGTAAACAAACTACATACTAAAACCTGCTTAGAATTAGTATGTACTATAGATGTGGCACTTACATGGTGGACCGACCGTCAGACAGAGCAACATTGCCATCCCTAGAGCCACGCTCAACAACTCTCCGCCTTCTTCTCCATCCTCTTCATCTTACCCCATCCCTGCTTGCATCATTCCAGCAATATATTTTTTACATTTTAATTTTTTAAACAACTTAACTCAAGTTTCTTTCCATCCTGTCCACACAGACTCTGTACTCACTCCTTCCAGCTCTCCTGGACTCCAACCCATTCTCCGGCGAGGAGAAGGAGAAGGAGAAGGATGGTGCTCGAGGCGCAGAGGGAGAAGAGAAAACAGGAGGGGAAGGAGAGGTGGATGATGTGTCTGCCTTACCGTCCAAAGTTGCCGGGCTGGTGGAAGTGTATCGTTGTTCCTTGATGCTGTCGCGGGAGGCTTGTCTGTCCCCACCGCTCACCTCCCAAACCTTTGGCTACCTCTTCTTCTTCACTAACACCTCTCTGCTCAATACTTTGCTGGAGAGAGGTGAGAGGTTTATTTATTAAACTTTTCATTTGAAAAAGGAAGTTTGTGTTATTTCTTCTTTCAAAAGTTAGTTAGTATTTCCATGTTTTTTGGAAATTGACCTAGTTTTTCTTTCTGTTCTCTCCCATATCCACTTCCTTTTGTTTTTTTAGATGGCTTGTTTTCGTGGTCCAGAGCGGTTCAGATCCGCACAAACCTGGACCTGGTTCTGGACTGGCTACAGGGGGCGGGATTAGGAGACATAGCCTCTGAGTTTATGAAGAAACTGTCAATCACGGTCAACTTCCTGTGTATTCCCAAGACTCGGCTTATCCAGGTAATACAGCTACATGTGTGCAGTGTGCCTTCTCAGCCCTAGCCCAATCACATTAACTGTCATTAACCCCTCGTCTTCCAGTCGTCCTGGACCAGTCTACAGGAGGACCATGCCTTGTTAAGCCCTTCCCAGTTGCACCACCTGCTCACCCATTACAAGCTGGGTCCAACCAGAGCCCCACCAGCATCCTGGGCCCCTCCGCCAGGCACAGAGCTGTGTGGAGGTAATACATAAATAAATAAAACCAACAAGGGTAAGAACTAAACCATGCAATTGTGAAATAGTGAACTTATCCGTTAAGCCAGTTGTTTTCCTTTTCTCATCTTTTAGATATCTTTGAGAGCTTCCTGGACCATCCTCCTCTAATCCTGCCAAACGAGACTCCACGCCTCGACCTCTCCCAGCCAATCCCAAGCCCTGAGCTCCAAAAGGAAGTGACACGTCTCCGCACCTTCTTGTGGGGACTCGACCAGGATGAGCTCCCTGCCAATCAGAGGACTCGGCTTTGAGGAAGCCCATATTTGTCTCTCTGTGGATGTCTCGTTGAAGTAGAAAGGATATCGCCAGGAACCAAACCAAGCTGCACTCCATGCACCAATGCAAACTGGACATGTTTTCTGCATTTTGTTGCCTGGTTGTTTTGTTTTTTCATGACATTTCCATATCAATTCATTTATTCATTTAGATATTTCAAAGTAAGAGAAATGTATTGGCTTTGGTATGTGTTTATAGATTTTATTTTAAAGCAGGGAGTAAAACCCCATGTCTGTTGGGCCACGCAGTGTTATGCTTTACGTGACTGTTTTACTTGGCTTTCATGTATGTTTTTAAACTACTTGTTTTTAATAAAAGCTCTAGTCTAAAAGACCTACAGTTTCCGCATGATCTTTGACAAGCTTGTTTCCCACAGCAGGGCCCCTTGGGCTTGGCACTCGTCTCAACTTCAACACCAAAGGAATATTCCACAAGGTGGCGATGCAGGACTCATTCCCCTCTGACGTTAAATGATGAGTGTGCAGGTAGAATTGCTTGACTAAGGAGGCGATCACACAACTACATTATCGTCTGCTCCAAAGGCACATTCTCATTTCCTGTAATAATGGTAGCACTTTACGAAGGGCTGTGACTCAAGCAGGCAAATGAGACTGTGACGACCACACACAAAGGTTACCTTTACCAAGGTGAGCTGTTGTTAAGGTAAAAACTGGTGACTTAAGAGCAGGGGAGATTTTAATTTCCCTTTGGTTGATGTGACACACTCAAGTGGTCTGACCGGTAGGGTTTCCCATTTCATTAATGTGGTACAATCCCCTGGTCTTGTAAAAAAAAGTCCAGCTCATTAAGCATATATTAGCAAGTGGCTGTCATGAACAGAGCAGACAGGTGATATCATCAACAGGAGTGAGTAACAGCTGAACTTGAACTTGAACTGTCACAAATTTGTAATATCCAGTCAATTTCACCGTCTAGTCAGCCAGACGTCAGTCCACCACTTTCTTTGTTTTGAGAGTGAAGCTCTATGACGTCTCGACAAACTGAAGCTATCATGCTCCTCCTTTTGGCGTCCGTCCAAATGGCTTCCTTTCTTCCGGTCAGCTTCTCCTTCTTTTACGGTAAAAAGCTCAAAAAAAACACCAATCAGTCCCGTGAGAGACCCCTGCTTACATCATCACTGTTGCCTCCGGTTCTGTCTCCCCAATTTCTCACTGAGCTGACATCAAAAAACATGCCATTGAGAAAGACCGGTTATAGATTATGAATCATGAGAAGAGGCTCCCTGTGGTTACATTTATCAATTAAGTGATTGTAATCACTCTCATTTGAAATTCAATGTGGTGTATGAGTGAGAGTGAGACTGTGTTTGTGTGCTAATTTCAACTTTCCAGTAATGTCAAACAGATGTAGTCTGTAGCTTTATAATTAAACACAGATGGGGTTCAGACTGGTATAGGTCCATGCTGATTGTGTGATATTACAGTAGTCTGTGATACAATATAGTGACCAATGTCTGAGTAGTATTAAGTAACATGTAACATGGTTTAGTAAGCATGTGACACACACAGTTTTCTGTGATCTCAATCACTGACACAGACAAAATGTCATACACACTTTCACCCAGAATTGCGTAGTCGTACACACAATCCTCTTTCTCTGTGTCTCACACACACACACACGCACACCCACGCACTAAGTAGACTTCTTTACCCAGGTGCAGAGTCCCACACCTGTTGTAGCAGCTCTCTGTAATTAGCTCAACACAATTATCATTGGTGGATGGAGGGGGTGTTTGTGAAGACAATGGGGCAGTTATTCTCTCCCTATCATCTCCTTCTCTCTCCCCGCTGTCGAGTAATGAAAGATTCTTCCCTTCTTCAAAGAGACGGAGTTTCCTACAAAACAGCTGAGTCAGAGGAGAAAAGAGAGAAGGATGAAAAGAAAAGGAGAACAGTAGGGAGGCGAACGCGGTAATGCAATGCTGCTGGTGTGAGGCCCAGTGGACCACAGTGATTGTGTTCACTGTTGTTACACACAGGAGTCATTTTCAGGAACCAGAAAGGCCCATGGCTCCCGCACTTAACACTAACAGCTACAACCTGGCTCGGCCTCTGTATCTATTTGTGATCTGGTAACACTTTACCTGAGCCCTGCGTCATCCCGAAGCCAGCAGTATAAGGAGGTTTTTCATACGTCAGAGAGAAGGGCAGAATACCATGACTGTAGGGCCACTGATGGAGGTTGTGAGACATGTTTTATCAGGAAATCGGAGGGGAAAGTAGTCATCATTACCAAATATTGCAGAATCTGGTTTCTTATAGAAACAGAAGGGACCTCGATTGTTTTTTTTATCCTCACCTGGCAAGGGCAGCAATATTACTTTTATGAGTGTGGTTCCCAAGAAATAAGAAATAACATTTTTCATTTTGGGTCTCAGACTGAAAATATTGAAGGACCTGGCTGTACGAGACACAGTCAGAAGAGAGTCAGCTGTTGTCTGAAACAAAGTGAGAGTGGAATATTGTGCATGGCTCCGGGCTGAGTCCTGTGTTAAAGCCAGGAAGGAAACAAGGGAGCAGGGGAATCTCTGTTGGGTCACAGACAGACAAAAAGACAGACTGGGGGTGGAGGAATCTGCGTGAGGTTTGAGACGAGTGGTGAGAAGGTCAGAGGTGTCGGGAGAGAAATCAGTCAGATGCAGACAGACGGCAGACTGTGGCTGAGGACTTAAGGTGGATGAAATGGACAGCGGGGCCTCAGTGAGATGACTAAAAGGCCAAGAGAAAAGCCTTGGTCTTCCTCAAGGGACAGATCTGTTTTCTCCTGGTTACGTCACTCGAACGTGAAATGCACCCGTAAACACACAAACTTTTTTTTTTGGTGCACACATGCGTGCCCCTACACACAAATGCACACAGGCACACGCAGGGATATAAAAGAACCCCTGTGAGGTCAGATCCACCGGGCTGAGGCTGTCCACTGTTAGTAGGACTAGCCAGCTAAGCCTCACAGTCTCACTGGCAGCTACAACCACCACCACCAACCACTGTACCCTGCCTTGCCCTGCCCTGCCCTGCCCCGGCCTTCTCTCCACTGGCGGCTGTCTGTCCTGGCCTGCTGCTGCTGGTTCTCGGGGGCAGCAGTGCAGTTTATGTGTGTGCTTTTCAATTTGGGTCAGGGCCAGTGCCATCAATTTGGGACTGGTGGTCTTTTCCTCTTTTCCAAAATGTCCTCATCTACCTTTTCCCTCCTTTCTTCTTCTTTCCTCCTGTTTTCCTGCCTCACTCTCTCTCGTTCCCGCTCAGTATGTTTCTCTCGGGCCGGGGGGCCTGTGGGCCTGTGGGTAGGGGCCTTATTCCATCAGCCTGGGGCTTCTGTCAGAGGCTTGTTCCATTTTGCGTCATGGTGTTGACTGAGCGGACCCCACACTTAACTCCCATAGAGCTATGGGGTTGGGCGGCAGGGCGGCCGGCGCAGGCTAACGCGGCCCCGTGTTCAGCGTGGTAATCTGATGGCCATGTTTATTTTATGCAGCTCTCCTTTGATGGAGCAGAAAAAGTCTTTGGGCTTTTTGTTTCAGCACTTTCACTGCCAGGTCAGAGGTGCTCGCCGTGGTTACGCTCAGGAAGAATAATATTTGCCCTTATATTCGCTCCAAACAGGCTTTTTTCCATATTAGTGTCAGGGATACTCTCTGGGTTTCTGCCTTCCACTGATTCGGCACATTGGAGGTGAAGGGTGGCGGGGGACCGCACCTCAAAAGCATCGCTCCCAGAAGGATAACGGGGGTGTTCCACAGGTCGTCTCTGGGGCCTGTTCCTATACCCATGAGTGAACCCCCGTCACACTCAGCTGCGGACCTGAGAGACAGCCCTGCAGCCATATATATAAGTCCCAGTAGTGAAGGAAAACACACACATAAACACATGAAAACACTCTCCCTCCTGCTTGGCTGCCCCGGACTCCACCTCAGCTGTCAGTCGTCCAAACCCCCCAGGGGTTCTTTTTAATGGAGTTACCAAAAAAACAGAGTTACCTCTCCTTGTCTGCCTGTGCCTTTCACTGCCTCACCTCAAAACTCACACACCCACCTATCTGCCTTATGTCAGCTGTTTCAGATGGGTCGAAAAGCCAGCGAACCGCACAAAGTCATTATATGAGGTTTTGACCTAAACGTACAAGAGAGGCAGAACTGTCCACGTTCTCTGGATCGAATTCTGACCCCAATTTGTTCTGTATAACCACACCATAAAGTACAAATAAAGCCTCATGTATTGCCCCTCATCACAATGTTCTGCACTTACTGCACTTACTTTACAATGTTGATCTGATCTGGGAAAGTGTTCTCTGAGTGGCGACTTACAGGACTCGCTTTGTCACGGAAGAATGCTTTTTACTTTGAAGATTAATTAGTAAGTAGCTTTTGAGAGAAGAAGCCCAGATTGTGGCCGGAATATTGTTTCTCTATCTCGATTTTGTTATTGTAATTGGCCAAGGTCTATGCTGTGATCATGATATTACAGGAATGAATCATTTTCATACAAGATAAGACACCCTGGGGACTTTTATATGGATAATATTTCATTTCCTTCTAGGCTGTTCATTATTTATGATCTGAATACAGAAAAGACTGGGTTTAGGCCAGATAGGAACAATAAGCACACATGCACACACATGCACACACCAGCATGCATAAACAGAAACTAGATCACCATCAACTATCCTCTACACCTCTTATCTTTCCATTGGAGGTGAATAGAAAACCATGTACAGGAAGGACTGTTTACACCTCCTGCCCTCCTCCATATATCCCATTATCCACCTTTCTGTTCTAACACATTAGGCATGTATCTGGCCTCCCGTGTGACTGTGAGGTATGTGCTTACTCACAGATGAAGGAGCCTAAACTCTGATGTAATCCAGGGGAAACAGGGAAACGAGAAGGGGGGGGCCTACCCTGGTGGTAGGTAATCCAATCCCTCCTGGTGCAATTTAGCAGCTCAAAACAATTACCGACTGGCTGCCCCCAAATCAGCACCAGCAGCCAGACAAAAGGGATGTAGACTTCGCTTGTTAGTGGACGCTGATGTAAAGTCAGATTTAGTAGGTCACTACAGAGGGGAAGCTAATCTGGATCAGGGTTTGGCAATGTTGTGTTCGCTGTTCAAACTGAGCTCGAAAGCCTCTGCAGATGGTACAGTGTGGGAGACAGTAGAAAAGCCGGGTCAGTGAGTCAAAGAGGTGCTGTCAGTCAAACCCAAAGATTCACCAGCCAGAAATCTGCCTGTGTGGTGTGTGTGTGTCCTCCTCTTCCCACTCACTGTCACCCAATCAGGGGCGGATTAAAGGGGTTCGCCTTTCCTGTGACTTGCCTCTATCTCTATGCCCTCTTCCTGTCCCACAGCTGTCCCTCGCACTCGCCCAACACCCTAGTCGGGTGATAGCCTGTTTTAAGTCTTTATCATCGCTATCTTTGCTCAGTCATTCTCTTCCATGGCATCACTTTGTTTTTTCTATCGCTGGTCATTGGCTCTTTTCTCCATGACCATCTCACCTATCTCTGTTCAATTATCCCAACCCATCCCATTCCTTTCTTTTCTCTTTTCATGCGTCACCATCCCATCCTCATCATCACTCTCAGCTTCCAAGGATAGCCACTGTCACTGTGTTTATTGTCTTAGTGTCAAACCTAGACCTATGTCTGTCCAGGCATCCTGTCCCATCCCCTCCCGCCCCACTCTTTGTTGCCATCCCTTTCATTTCTCCGCAGTAATTGTCCATGCGCCTGTTGTTTCTGGGCTTTTAGTCCAGTCTGCTGCGGGGAATTTCCTTCTTATCGCTCACTTGGCCATTCCTCGCATTCCTGGCATGCTTCCTGGCACTACCGGGGGTCCAGCCAGATGCGAGGGCGTCTGTTATACAAGGCAGACGCTGAGGCCAACTGACACCATTCATACATCCAGACGTGACCCTCTGATGAGAATGGACAGTGTGACTGATGAACAGAAAGAGGATGAGGAGCCAGGGAGAAAAGGGAGGGGGAGACATAAAAGAGGGGGCAGCGGGGGCGTAATAGTAATGTGTATGAACTTGGTGCCAAAAATAGAAAATTCTGGATAGCTTTCATTTCTAAGTCCTTGACTCACAGACTGTTATTGATAAAAGAAGACATGTAAGGCATTTAAATATCTCCCGACAGAGCAGCTTGTGGCTAATTGGCAACAGCAGGGGTCAAAGTGCACACAAACATTGGGAACAAGAATAGAGAGATGAAAATAACTGTCATGTCATTCCTCTTAGTCACAGCCCTTCAAGGATGAAGGTGGTTCTCTAACTGCACACTAAACAAAGCTTTTGTGAGTTCCCACAATGAACAGAGGTCAAGAAAATAAAACTGGAGAGATGGTGAGATTGTGACAGGTCGTGCAGATGTACAAGTAAAAGATGTCCGTCAGACTCAGACTTGTCAGCGTGAGATAATGATAATGGTGGTTACCAAGAATGCACGCAAACACATCACTTCCATATCTTACTCTCACTATCCAGAGATAAGATAGCATGTCCAAGAAGTATGAGGGATAGATAGTTTGCAGTCTATATAAACATTTACAGTAAATGTTTTCTTTCCACAAGAGGATGCAAAAAAAACAAACTGCGATACGACAACAGCTGCAGAAATTTCAATCTAAAAAAGGAAGACAGTGTATCTTCTGTGCCGTGTTTTCACCGCTTTAAGTCAAAGTCACTTCAAACCAAAGTTGACATTTCAGTGAACTTGAGGTCTGCCTCCCCTCCCTGTGCGGTCAAAGCACAGCCTACTGAATGTGGAGAGAAGTCTTTTTGATTTCCAAACATTTTCAGATGCACTCTGCCTCCAAACTGTTGTGCTCAGCTGCTCCGATCCCCGTCCGTACGTTATTTCAAAACATAAACAGTGACAACATGCGGATATGAAATTTCCTTTCCTGTGTTTGCTCTTAGTTATGATGAAATTTACACACTCTGCATGGCTGACGCACAGGAAGTGGTCGGCGGAACGACGTTAGAATCAATACAGCTGCCCATGTGCTGTGTTATAAGTTGTGCTATCTGCTATCATTGTTGTGGGAGGTTGATTTATGATTGTCAGCGCGTAACGAGCGTTAATTTAATGAATGGCCTGTGATGAAGGGGCCTGAAGTGCGTCAGCATTGACAGAAACAGCCAGGCCATGTCAGTTAAAGGGGGTGGTGGGTTATAAATTGTTTTAAATGCTGGAGTGAACTGTCTAACAGACGTAAGCATATGTGTGTTTCTGTGAGCTTGTTTGTGTGTATGTGTGTATGTGTGTGTCCATCTGTCTGCAAAAGGACATCTCCCCCCCCACCCCCACCCCCCACCCCCCATGTGACTGAGGTCACGGCGCGTTGACAAAGTCACTCCGTAGGGCAAACTGCGACGTCACACAAGTCTTCTTCCTTTTGTCTTCCCGCTCCTCTCACTATTTCCCTGTCGTCTCTCCTGGCCCCGCTGCCCCCTTGCACACACTCACACCACACACACACACAGCCCTCCCCCTTTCCCCTGAGAGTTTGTCAGCAGCTCTCAGCTTCCGTAGAATAACATGACAACAGGCTCAGTGTGTGGCTGACGCAGACGCACGGCGCGCCGGCAAGTAGTGGTCAGCTCTGATACAGTATACATCACTCACAGACACACACGCACAGATGTAGTAACTCACCACAGAAACGGTGCAAGACTGACAAAGGGACAGAGAATGCACAAGTAATGTCTCCAGGATAACTATTCTGCACGCTGAGGAATGCACCAAAAATAGCACCTTTACTTTCACTCTCTTTTCTCTCTTTTACTTTTATGAAACGTTCTGTGCAGGGTCACTGGTGCAGAGATATTGCAGCCAGGTGATAAAAAGAAGTCACTGTTTACATGCACATGCTTGATTACATTATGCTTTGATTGTTTAAAGCTTGTACTGTTTATACTTCATTGATCCTCCTGTGCAACCAGACTGCTCCCTGGAGAAAACGAGAGAAGTGAGGGACGTGAAGTGGAAATGAGTGATCGTGTGAAAGAGAAAGTAAGAGAGGGAGCTGAGGGGAAGCACTTTGAAAGGAGGAAGAGATGGGGAGAGAGAGGGATGCAGACAGGACACGCAATGACAGGGGAGGAAAGAATGTTTAGGGCGACTGAGAATGGCGGTGAGAGGAGCGGGAGGGAGAACCGGAGGAGAAAGCGGGAGCTCTGAGACAGGCCTGGGCTCTCCAGTGTATTAACACCAGTCTGAGATGGAGGGAGCAAGCAGGGTAGATGGAAAGAGTGTTTGCACAGTAAAAAGTTCCTTTTGCGTGGGTTGCTTGCTTCCCNNCCCCCTTCCTCTTCTCCTTCTCACACTCTGTCTGTGACCTATTGCTTCAACTAGTTCATTCAGAGATTTCCTCACTGGCAGACGCAAAACTGCTTGGACGCAGTGAGAGTGAGAGGGGAACGTGAGCAGGTGAGCAACGCAGAGTCATGGAGGGACACATGTTACACATGTATGCACGCACGCACACACACAAACACACTGTGTTTTGTCACATACCGTAGAGTTTGGTTTCCAAACAAAATGAGCCTCGTAAATGTGTGTTTAATAGAGAGCTGATTTAAACATTTTGCTCCCCCGGTTTCTGCCGGGAGAGACGTTTGCCTCATGCTCTCCCTTTCATCCCTGCATCCTGCCCTTTTGCGCGGCTCTGTGAGCTGAGCCAGTGGAGGAAACCTGCAATAATGATGCTGGTTAATGTCCCCCTTTAATGGTCTAATAAAAAGGCAAAGCAACAGATGCGCGGCAGCCATATCTGCCCCCAGTGGGCAGCTCACATGAAAAAGGAAGAGAGCAATTGACACGCATAATTTGTAAATCACGTCCGTGGGGAGTTTTCTCAACTAAAGGCTCGCCAGTGGCGGGGAGGTGGAGGGGGGCTTGAGAGGAGGGTCTCTTGTCATATATCCATTTGAAAGAAGACAACAGCGCTTTAACACTGATCACTGACAGTGAGAAAGAGAGAGTCAAAGACGTCACTTTATTGCCCAATGACTGCAGCCCCCTCCTGTGTGTCAGTATTTCTCCCTCCAACCCCCCCGAACTATTAACACACTCACTTGCTCTCTGACGTAGGTTGAAGTAAGGGGGCAAGCAGAGGGGAGAAGGGGGATGGGGCGACAATGGCGGTGGGTAGCGAGTTGGGGTAAGGTTACCATGACAAATCCCCAGATAGGATACCCCGCCGGAATCATGCACTTGGCAGCGAGCTGGAGAGAATGAATGAGGGGCAGAATGACGGAGTAGAGAGGAAGGAGAGAGGAGGTGGAGGAGGTCATGGGGAAACTTGAAAGTGTCCTGTTATAGGAGAGTAAATATTAACAGTAATAGGTCGGACCTTTGGTTTTCCCTTTGAACGTAATCTCCGCGTTTGTTTACTCAGGCCCTGGTGGAATTCCCTGGAGGAAATGAAGGCGCAACATAAAAATGATGAATTTATTACTACTCCTTCTCCCATAATCCCTTTTACCATCGGAGCAGTGTTGCGTCACAGCCAACGTTTACACTGTTTACATATGACACTCTGAGGTAAGCAGAACATGAGACTTAACCCTAAAACCCACAAGACTACTCTATCATCCACCTGGACATGGAAATTAACCCACGGCAACAAACATTTATGGGAAAACCCGCACTGACAGAATGGGCTGGTATTTGTTCTCATAATCAAACTACAATCCTAATCATCATCAAACACTACAGTAAACAGTGAAAAATCCCCAGCATAAACTTGCTCCAACTCTTCCTTGTCAGATAAATAAACTATGAAAAATATTACACAAATTGTCATTCTGAATTTGTTTAAAACAAAGTTTATTTGGCAAATGGAGAATGAATCGTGCAACTGTGGGGATTAACAGCCCGGCAAAAGGTGAGCGAAGAGTGTGAGGCATTCAAATGATTTGAAGCCTGCGTAATAATGTGTGAATACATGCCATGGCGCACAGGAAAGCTAGTGTAAAGCATGACCGAATTGAGTGAAGCTTGTGTGAGTAAAGTTTGTCTGGCAGAGAGGCCTGGCAGGCCCTGTCACAGGTTCCCCTTCCTCTCTGATGTCTTTGAGGTCGTAGTCTGAGTGTCTCACTCTGTTTCTCCTCCTATGGTGGTTTACACAGATTGGTGATGTAATGGGTAGCATATGAAGGCCACACACAAACACGCAGACGCACACACAAACACCGATGCTCATGCACGATATACAGACACCGCACTTATACCACCACATACCCATAATTACACACATATACTGTACGCACACCCATTTACACAAACCCTGGATTCCCCCTTTTCCAACAGGCATGCTCCAGTGTGCGCTCTCTCACACACACAAAAACAAAAGTCTAAACAAAGATACATAACTCTTTTTATTTATGTGCATCTATGCACGTGCGCACACACTCCCACAGGCACACACACACACTTAAAGGGCACCCACCCGGTGTCATAGTGTGTGAGTGATCAGCGGTGGCGGATGGCCTAACAGAAGACTGTGTGCTTCAGAACCACCCAGGAGACCCCCATCATGAGAGGCAGCCCAGAGAGGGAATGAGGGAGAGTGACTAACTTCACTTTTTCTTTTCTTCTCTCCCCAGCTGTGTCTTCAAACGGCCCTTTGATGTGGGAAATTAAAAAGAGCGAGTGTGTCAATATCTCCCTACGTCCAACCGCACTCATCTATTTCCTCCCCTTCTTCTCCTGCTCTCCTCCTTTGCCTGCTTTTCTTCTCTACTGTTGACCCGAGAAAACAGAGTATGACCCTTTCTAACCACAACAACTCCGCCACCCACTCGCTGCCACCAGGCCCTCATCATTTGGAGGGTGTTTGTTTGTCTGTGTAGGCCCACCACCGGACTGGCAACTCTGTGTGTATATGTGTATGAGTATGCGAGTGTGCGCATACAAGGCCCACCACTAATTATTTTCTAACCACACCATGAGTGTATGTCTGTGAATGAGGGTCTCCTAATCTCACACCCAGACTCCAAAACGCTTTCTTCCTCTTCCCTGCTCTCTCACTAGCCCTCTCTCCCTCCCTCCCTTTGTGTGTGCGTGTGTGTGAGTCGGTAGCCAGGTTTCTACCCCAAAATTTTAACCAAATTTTCAGAAAATCGGCAAAAGAAAAAGCGAATTTATGCACGGTTCCATCCACTACTGTTGTTTGAATATTAGGAGTTGGTTTATCAAGATAAGCAGTACGTGGCACTGATTTTCCAGTCAGGTGCCATTAAACTATTGCAGAAGAAGAGGACGCAACAAGATGACCTTATTAAAAGAGCTCCAGTCAAACAGGTGAAAAACGTAGAAGTGTAGAAAACACAATGGAAATATAGCATGTATGTTTGTTTCTTGTATTAATTTGAGGAAGATGACAGCCTCCTCATCGCTCCACACAGATGATGTTTGTGTCTCTCACCATTTTTCATCTCTTTCATCTAAGTTTCAAGTAACATGCTTCATGTACACTATGATTTATTCGCTAAGTCTGTTTCCACTGCACTTAATCGCATTTTGCTTTTATCGACACACCAAATTTTCCACCTCGGCATAAAAACTTTTTTTGTGATATTCTGTGTTGTTGTTTTTTTTTAAATTTTCAGCATTTCCACTCAGGTGTGTTTATGACTTGACTGAAAACGCGCATACGAGCAGGTGGATGGAAAATGCACCTATTGACTCCCTTGGGATGTACAGTATGTGTACAGTATGATGCATCAACTGTCCCTCTGTGATGACTGGAAACTCATTCTTGCCCTTTGCAATAGTAGGCCACGCTTTACTGCACCTGACAGAGTGTTTCCAGACTGCCCCGCTCTATGTGTGTGTGTGTGTGTTTGTGTGGGAAAGAGAGAGAAACATACAGAGAGTGTGAGAAATCATGTTGATGTGTGTACAGTAGACTGCTATGTTTCTGCATGTGTCTCTGAGCTAGAAAGTGTCTTTTTGGTGTGTTTTGGTTTATTAGAGCAGCGTGTTTTTCTATGACACTCTCGTGTGTGTGCATCCATGTGCATGTTGTGTGTGTGTGTGAGTGTGTGTATTTTGTGTTGACCCCATCAACCACCCCCCCACACCCCTCAAGCGTGTGTCTGTGTTAATGTCCTGTGGTGTGTGTGTGTGTGTGTCCGCTCACTGTTTCTATGCAACACTTTCAGAGGCCCCTTCTGGTCTGGACAACACCTCTCTCCTGCTCCTATCCGTCTCTCACTCCTCACTCTTTCCTTCACCCTGGAGAGGGAGAGAAGGAGTGAAAAAAAAAAGGAGGTGGGTGGGGGGGCAGTGGAAATAACAGGCTGCTGTCTCAGGAGGGGCTCTGAAAAAAAAAGCAAGGGGTGAGAAAAGGAGGGAGAGAAATATGGGGGAGAAAAGGTGTTTGCAGTGCGTATTAGCTATAATACAGGGAATGTGGCATGTGTAGCCTAAAAGAGCCCTGCCATAAATTAAATAACACAAGCCAGAACACACTTTCTGTGACATTTCACCCTTGAATACAGCACACACAACACCGGGCCGGGGCTCAAAAAGATACATGGTTACAGGAGATATGCTGATACACATGAAAACAATGGGCTTTTTAAAACGTCTGCAGTGATAGAGAGAGAGAGAGGGGGGAAGAGATTTGGAGATGGAAAGATAAAAAGAGGTAGATGGGACTGATTGGCGCAGGTAGCGGGATGCGACGGAGGAAGTGCTGGAGATAGCGACAGGACGCAGGACGGGAGAAAGTGATAGAGGGGGGAAAAAAAGAAAAAAAACAACGGAACATTTTTTTTTAAAGTTTCGCAAAGGGAGACAGGCAGCAGGGAGGGGAGGAGGAAAGAGAGAGAGAGAGAGAGAGAGGAGGGAGAGAGAGAGGGAGAGCGTGTGTCTGTGTGTGTGTGTGTGTGTTTTTATGAATGAAGTGAGTCACTGCCGATGTGTCATAGGCCCGACGTCTTTATAAAGGAAGTTTTAAACAAGCCTAAACACTTCACTGCGCGCAAAAATTGGACTTACCACACTCGCATCCCTCTCTCTGCACTTCTGTAGCCTCTCTCTCTCTCTCTCTCTCTCCAAACTGTCTAAGTGTCTCTCTGCCTTCAGCACTCCATAAAGACTACAAGGGCTCATCTCAAACTTTCCCAAAGACAGAAAGTTTGGCGATATTGACTTTTACCTTCCTTTTTTTCTGACTTTCTCTCTCTGAGTGCTCCAGTCATCACTCTACTCTCTCATTCATTCTCTCTCTCTCTCTCTCTCTCTCGTCCTGACAACTTTCCTCCTCACTGACTGAAGAGTGCGAAGAAGAAACCGGAGCACGTGACAATTTCCGGAGTTCAATTTATTTATTAATTTTCTATTTATTTATTTATCTACTTTTTGTTTGCTGGTTTTCCCCTTGGATCCGAACCAATATGAAATGTAAGTGTTTGTACAAGTGTACTTTAACTCATCATTGCTTTTTACAGCTTTGTTTTGTTGTATTTCTAAAACTTTATTTAAATTGTGGGTCTACAACGTTTATGTGACTGTTAACAGCTATTTTATCGTTCATACACAGGCTAAATTAAATTGCTTATTTACAGATGAAATTCTAAACAATTGACTTACTTATGACTTGACATTCAGAGTGGACAACTTTATCCTCTGGTGCTCCTTAAACTGTAAAAGTTACACTGGAACAGGGAGCTCAGATGCTCCTGCAGTGTTATTTTGGCTGCGATTCTTGTGGTTCACCTGTAATTATCAAGCATTCATCATTTCAACACCACTGCGGTTCCCTTTTAATACTTAGTCTACCTTGTATTTGAACTTGAAAGGAAAAGAATGAATGAGCTTACTGTTAGAGAGTTGACTTGGCTGGCTCTATATAATTTATACCACCAACTCACGTACCTATCCAGTTGCAGGTGTGACAATCAGCAGCATTCATTGCGTTGCTTATGGTGAAGGGAGTGATGGTGATATTCAGTGTCAAAGCTCGGCTTTTAATGATTTAATGATTTGCATTCAGCCTGTGAAAACATGACTGTGACACTGAAGCTCCTCGGGGGCTCCTCTGCCAAGTCTGGAGCTATTGTTTATATTATGGTGCAATATCTTCCCCTAGAGCTGACAGCCGTGGCCTGAGGTCATCATCATTATGGCGAGATGACAGCGCCTCTCCACTAATTGCTTCCGTTTTGTTCTACCCCTACAGTGCTGCTCGACTCCTCCTCATCGCTCCTCTTCTCGCTGCTATTGGCTCAGCTGCCTGTGTTCACGTCTGCCTCTCCAGTACCGCAGCGGCGGCCCACCGAGATGGATAAACTGTCCAATCAGACCAGAAATCTGATGAAGCTCACCCAAGAACTGCTGGTAAGTGGAGGTGTCGTCATGGTGATCGCCAGTCGCAGCTATTGATTGGAGTAGAGGCTAATGAGGCTAATTGAATTGTTAGTGTGAGGGTGGAAGAGGATGCTGGTCATTGCGCCGCAGCCTGTTCTGATTGATCTTCCTCTCATTGGATTTTGGTGTTAATGTTGCCTTTCAGTTCAGGTAACTCCAAGCAGCACTAACTTTGCACCCTACACTGCAGCGGAAACTCGGTTTGCTCAGGATTCAGTTGGACTTAAGCTGCTTTCATTGATGACAGACTGGCTGGAGTCCATCTGCATGCTTAGATCAAGGCAGCAAAAAGCCTCAGGGGAGATTTGACTCAGTGATCTCACTTTTAATCCACACTAGACTCGGAAGGGAGGGGAGGTCTGACTCAGCAACCTCCTGGTCTGCCTGGTCACCTGACTGGTGGTGGCAACAGGAAGACTGGTGGCCAGGCCAGTGCCTTTATCCAGTCCGGTGAGCGTGCAATGAAATTAATATCAAGTTTTATGGAACTAAGGAGAATAAACACACAATTACGGCCGAGGTGATAGAGAACAAAACATAAAGCTCTTAGGATCAGTTTCATATCTCCAGTTAAGACAAATTTAGAACTACATGTCAACACCGTACCTGCATCCAACTAAGGCCAAACCGCCAAGCATACCATCTGAAATGACAGCAAAGTTTATCACATGCCTGTTTACACAGAAACATGTTTATGTTTGGCTAGACTGTAGAAGTGAGGATGGAGTTGGAGGAGTTTTTTTCTGTGAATCACTTGCACCGCACTGACAACTCTGGCCCCAAAACTTATTTTGTTGACAGTTAAGTGGGTAGGAAAATCAGATTTGAGGACTTAGCCAAGATTTGGCTCCAGCTGGTGATTGTATATCAACACTGTGTTTTAACAGGTGAAAAGACAGCGGGATCGTATCGCCGGATCTCTGGTTACACATGACTGATCTAGATTCTATTTTTGCATTATGCAAATCTTTAAACTCTTTTGTTCAGGGGATAGAATCAAAAATAGCCACATACTCTCTCTAGTCTTGGCCAGTAGATAGTGTTCAGAAAGTGTGTGTGTGTGTGTGTGTGTGTGTTCTGTATGTGCGTGCGGGTTTGTTGCTTTAAAGAAATGTTACAGGCCATTGTGTAGCAGTAGTCTAACCTGGGGTCCAGATGTGGACAAACCGGCATTATCAAAGGGTGTTGGGGACAGTATTAGACAGTGTTCAGTAACATGGAAGATTTATTTTTAATTTTCTTTCCTTATTGTGTGGAATTCCACTAAAGAGAGGACAAAGTTAGGAAAGATAAATAGAATGGGAATCCATGGAAAGTCCCTGCAAAAAAGCAATGAAACTGATGCTTTAAAGAGAGAGAGATGTGTGTGTGTGTGTGTGTGTGTGTGTGTGTGTGTGTGTGTGTGTGTGTACACACACATAGGTCTATATAAGTTTTCCGACGCAACTGTGTATGTGTGTGAGTGAGTCTGTCTGTGTGTGTTTGCATGCCTATAGTACGGGTGCAAATGTGTATATGTGTGCATGCATTTGTGTGTATGCATTTTTGTGGCTGTGTGTGTGCATTGAGGGTTCTGTAAATAGCCATGGTTGTGTAGGTGCGGTGTTTAGTGTTTTGCTTTCGGTCGCCACAGCAAAGTGACTTGATAAAAATCAAAAAGATTTATCACATTCCAGTATTTGCATTCAGGAAGAAAACGGCTGGATGCTAAGTTCTGTTGGGTGAGGTCATGATCTATGATGGAGAGAGCAAGAAAAGGAGGATAAGAGGGAGAATTAAAGGCTGAGAAAGATGGAGCAGAAACCACAAGAGATGAAGAGATCAGAGGGCCAACTAGATGACAAGCCAGTGGTGTATGTGTGTGCATGCATGCACATGTGCACGTGATGTTGCATGTGCTTGTGCACCTGGTATGAGACGGAGGGAGGGAGAGGAGAGGGGGAGAGACAGAGAGAGAGAGAGAGGAGAGGGCAGGGAAGCAAGGGATGGAAGGAGACAAAAGCAAACGGAGACAAAACATGGGACCACAAACATAAGTGAGCTCTTATGAAAGGCTGATGGAGAGACATGCGAGACAATGCGGCACATTCATCACTTAAAAACATCAACACAAACAACTGGGGGCAGGAAAACACTGCGTAACAGGTTAAGGAAGCATTAAGCACACACAACCTGTTTACACAAAACATTTCTCAGCACTCATCATCCTAATGTTGTTATGTTCCTCTACTGATTGGAAATGACGCATGCCACATCAGTCATCTCCATTTATCCCCGTTCATTACTGGATCAGGTGTACATCTTTAATGCTAAATTGTACTACCGATGACCACAGCTGCCTTTGTAAGGTAGAGCTCCATAAACCTGCAGCCAGGTTGTTCACCCCCCTCTGGTGGCCATGATGAGCACTACGTCTGCTGTCTGGACATAGTTTACAACACAACTCTCGCTGGGCAGCAGCACTGCGTCATTCCCTCTTTTTATAGCTGTGACCCTGGAGTTTCCCTACAGCCCTGTGTTGTCTGTCCCACTTGGAGCTTTCTTAGTCACTGCATATGTTGTTATCCTCGCTCCCTGTAGAAAACATCCTGTGGGTTCAGGTCATTTGCTCTTATTGTTGACATTTGGGGTGGCTGAATGTGGGTGAACTCACACTGACCCGATCAACCACACTCCCCTCAGTGAGAGCTACTGTCTCCAAGCACAGAAAACAGTCATCCAATCGAGGTGCTGGACTAATACTTTCCTCATGTTGCCGTGACTTGTCTCAGGATGAGTAAAGTTGCGCTGATGCAAATTACTAACGGGCTGCTCTGTGTCTTGTTTTCTCTTTCAGAGGGAGCATGCATTTGACTCAGACGTGGAGCCCCACAGGTTCAGGTCTCTGCCAGAAATGAGCAACAGATCAGCCAATGACCTCAACAATCTTGAGGTAATGCTCTGATAATGTATTTGTGCGTGACTGTGTTTGTATGCTCGTGAAGGGAGAGGGGCTGGTCTGTTTCTATCCACACAGTTACATCTTGCCACACCCATGCTAAGTCTCTAAAGTATGTCTGTGTTGTTTCCAGCTGAAGCCCACACTCTCTCAGCTGCATGCTGACCTGAAGCTGTATGAGCACCACTTTGAGTGGCTCAACAAGGTTTCAAAGAAGCACCACCACCCAGCAGTGCCCAAGCTGGTGGAGATGATTAGAGAAATGAAATCTCTCATCAACCTGCTGCACCGTCAGGTAAAGAGCTGAGCTTCCCCTTTTGATTCTCAGTTGTCTTTCTCAGTGTCATTTTCTACAGTTTGCTACCACTTTCACATTTACTCTGTGATAACTTTTCTAATCTCTTCATCTGCCTGTCTTCTCACCTACAGATGCTGAGAGTTGAAGCGCCAAGGTTGACTCCGGCGACCCCCTCCCTCCCCCCACACCTCCCCTATCAGTTTGATGTCCTGCAGTCCAGCCACGAGCTTCTTCAACACTTCAAGCTCTTCTGTGACTGGGCATACAGAGCATTCATCAGCCTCAAGCCCAAAGTCCCTGCAGTACAATGATGATCCAAGCACATTCGTTCTTTTCCTTTCAACTACTTGGCTGCAGAGCCAGTGAGGATACACGGAGTCCCGACTCAGCCAGAGGGGAATAAGGACCATGTCAGTGTGCACTGTAGTCAATAGCATCCCTTAAGAGGCCCAAATGTCAACCAATGACATGTGTGTTGAAGAATGTGTCTTTCCATCAGAGCCAATAAGGATGCGCTATACTGCAGCCAGTTATAACCATCAAGATTCCCGTTAAATCAAACTGCCAGTTTAACTACGATGTCATGATTCCCCAAACTCTCTCCTAAAGGCCTTGTTCATGACCATGTTATTTATGTATTTATTTATTTATTGACTGTTAGTAATTTATTTAATTCTATTTATTTGAAGTTGTAATGTGTCACTCTCTTCTTTATTTCTGTATTAACGTGAATTTATTTGCCCAAATCTCTGTAATCTTTCTTTTTGTCTTGTGTCTCACTGATCCTCAAGAAAAACACAGTAGCACTTCCTGAACCTATAGCTCTGATTATGACTATTGTTTAAACTAACTTAATCTACTTTTGCATTTGTGTATTTCTTCAGCGAATATTTCTTCCAGTAGATGTAGCATACATTTGGGACAGCCAAGGTTTTCATTATCTCTCACTTACAGTGCCCTTAAAGTAAACATTTTAGAAGTTGTTAATGTGATCCTCTAACCATGTTAAACGTGCCACGTCTTAACCTATCAATTGATGGCCTATGAAATTAATTGCATTCATCTGAAAATGTCAAGATGGTAGCCGAAGAGAAGTGAATACTTTCTTTTGTACCACAGGCAGAGTTTCTATTTTCGGTGCCTGTTTCTCGCATTCTGCATGACGAGGCATATTTAATGTTGTGGTAAAGTTGTATGAATGTGCCCTGTTGCCGAGCACTGATGGACCTGATTAGATTCTTTGCACAAACTTGTTAGGATTAGCCTCTTGGATGAGTGAGATGGCTGATTTTGAACCTGTGCTTTGGGGTAGAAAAGTTTGTTTTTTTTAGTTAAACACCCAAAGCCTTAAAATACTATGTATTGTGACACTATGTTCTGTACAGGTGTACATAAGTGTACAAGAATGTAAATTGTTGTATACAGTGCTTTTGTGTATCATGTTGTTTTCTACAATATAATGTAGATTACTTTACCAATTTTATCACTATCATTTTTGTTCATTCCTATTCTAGTATTTGTTACAGTATTGACTATTTATTTAAGTAACTTGGTGGAACTATTTATTTTGTGCTGCAGTGGAGCAAGTCTCCTATCTTTTTGTACTTTTATACAGTTTTTATTCTTATTTACTATTATTATACCATTATGCTTAAATTATTGTTGTAACATCAAGAAGCCTCTTCCACACACTGATTGGCCTCAATGTGAAATATGTGCCTTGGTGAAATAAATACTAAAGAATGTGCACAATGGATTTGAGTATATCTTTGATAACCATGGTCCGCCTAACCTGCAATGTAAACTGTGACAGATGGGAGTTAGGGCAGACGCACAGATACTACGTTACCCAGAGGTCTGTGCGCCAGAGTCGGAAAATAACAGATAAATATGAATTGTTAATAAAGCGTTATAAATTATTTTTGAAGATCTTAGAGGGTAGACACATCACTGATTAGTGCTTTCCATCAAATTTAGAAGTTATAAATATTCTAAAGTGCGGTTTAAGAACGTCAATCTGTCTGTTGAAGCTCCTGGCCAATGGGAGTAGCTCGTCTATTGTAGCGAACAGCCAATCGCCGTCGCTGTTCTTAGAAGGCGGCATCGGGCGGAGAACTGCTGTTAGTTTGCGCTGTGTTTATTGTTAAGGTTGTGTGGATTAGCACTGCGGTACCCAGTTCCTTTTCATAATATCAACAATATAGCTTTAAGATGAGTTAAAGCCGCTCGGTGAGTACCGCTCCAGCCTGTATTCATGCGCGTCCTTATCGAGTAGTTTAACGGCGCTATTCCGCACTGACGAGGGCTAGATTAGCTTTAAATGAAGGCCAGTAGCTGTTTTTGTTGATACTGTAAATACTGATATTTTCTGTGTGTGTTGTATGTCGGCTTGCACAGCTGGCTGGTTACAGTAGGATACACTTATAAAGTAGCTTTATGTGTAACTTAGCTGTAGCCTCTGTTTGTGTGTTGCTTGTAAGCACCGCACTGCGGGGACGGCCAGAAACGGACTGACGGCCAGAGGAAAGACAGCAGGGAGGGGGGGACTAGCTTCATAGAAAGGAGGGAGGGAGGGAGGCTGGGGGTGGAATTTAAAGGGGACATTCTTACAAGGAGTTACCAAGTTATAATACTGTATTTATTTCCATTTCACTTTATGTCAGACCTGTCCTGAGCTGTCTACTTTGGATGACAGCTGGTGTTTCCAGTGGCTGGCAGAGAAGAAATTTATGAAAGACACAGAATGAAGGCAAGGTGAAAGAAAAACCATGATACTGCACCAAAACTGATCCGCGCCTGCTTCTAAGGAATCTCCTCATCTGCTACCAGCTTGCTCTGGTAATGGCTAACTCAGTGGCCTTAGTGGTCCAAGCAGAACTCTTGCCACCTCAGTCCACCGCCTCCCTCTCTCCTTTCCCATCCCTTCTTGGCTCAGGAGAGGATGGTGAGGACGATAGGGACAGAGGGGAGCTGGTGGAGGGAGAAAAGGGAGTAGTAGAGGGTGGTGAAGAGGTGGTTCTGGACATGGTGACGTCGTCTGTGTCAGGCCCAGCCCAGCAGCCCGAGCAGTCGGACCATCCCTTCCAGTGTATGGACTGTGGGAAGAGCTTCAGGTGGTCGTCCAGGCTGACCCACCACCAGCGGAGCCACAACAATGAGAGACCATACCGCTGCAACCTCTGCCCCAAGGCCTTCAAGGGCTCCTCTGCTCTGCTCTACCACCAACGGTACCCATGACAAAATTGTCATTGCCATCCTTATAAGTCAAGCTGTTAATATTACTTTATGTAGTGAAGTGAATACTCGCAGGGCAGAAGTGTTTTGTGATTGTACCTTCAACAGTCACAGAACAGAATACTTTCAAAAAGAAATATCTGGAGCAAAGACTGGACCCACCTCTGCCTCACCTTTAACTGGTTCAATCTGTCCAAATTCAGCTTGACAGGAAACTCAAAGTAATGTGGACTATGTAAAATCCAATCCTTTTAATAAAACAGTTTGGTGCCAGTGTACAAGACGTATCAGAAGAGAAAGTATTGAAATGTATTTCTATACTGATAATGTGTCACACTTGTAATGACATATGTATGAACTTAATTGTGCTATTTTCCTGAATAGTGACTTTTCTTTTGCAGGTCTCACTCAGGGGAGAAGCCTTACAAATGTCAGGACTGTGGCAAAGCCTTCAAACGCTCCTCTCTGCTCCAGGTGAGATGTCAAACAAAGTAATTTTAGAAACAAGGATTTTGTCCGGGAAAAGGAAAAGCTTTAGCTTTGTTTATGCTCGCATGAGATATCGTGGCACGGGCCTCCGCAGATGGATGCAGGGTCTGCTCAACGCGTTTGTTGCAGTATTCTCTGAAACGCCAGGGGCATATAAACAAAACTTTTGAGTTAAACGTGGCTGCACACTCTGCTATACAGCTCCTCAATGCCGAGGAAGAATTGTAATTAATTGTAAACTGGTATCTATTCATGGATATGCTTTATCACCGTTGTACAATCCATGTAAAGAAAGAAGTCAAATATTTGTAACAGATGTATTCCTGTAAACAATTTGATTCTACTGGCAAAATATTATTTACTTACTTACTTTACTTACTTTTTAAAACATCTCTGTCTATCTCCAGGTCCATCAGAGTGTCCACACTGGAGTGCGTACCTTCTTGTGCCCCTATTGCCCACTGACCTTTAAATGGAGTTCTCATTACCAGTATCACCTGCGCCAGCATACTGGAGAGTGTCCATACCCCTGTGACACGTGCCCCAAGGCCTTCAAGAACTCAAGCAGTCTGCGGCGACACAAGAATGTCCACCTTGGACTCAAGCCTTACACCTGCTCAGTGTGTAACAAATCCTTCACTCAGTCTACCAACCTGAGGCAGCACATGAGGATACACACAGGTGAGAGGCCCTACATCTGCAGTGAGTGTGGACGAAGCTTCACACATTCATCCAACCTGGCCCTACACAAGAACTCACACTCCAACCTCAACGCAGGAGGGAAGGAGGGAAAGAGGGGAGAGGACGCAAGGAAGGGAAATGAGGTAGTGGAGGTGGTGGTAGGGACTGAGGAAGTGACATCATCCATGTTGACGGACATGGTGGGATTTGTGAGCCAGGAAGGAACTGATGGAGTGGGGGTGGGGATGGAGGAAGTGTTCCTGTCAACCACCTCGTCCGGCCAGAATCAGAGCCTTCTCCCCCAGCTCACCCTCACCTCCACTGGGGAGGGCGTGTGTACGTCTAGGGCCATCGGGACAGAGGTTCACCTGAGCACAGACACCGGGGCCAGTGTGCTCCTGTACAGCTGTGGCAGCTGCAACCACACCTTTGGCACACGAACAGACCTAGAGGAGCACCAGGCCATCCACATGGCTCCAGAGGAACACAGGGCCGGTGCAGAGGCGGGGCCTGGGGCAGGGATGGAGGTTGGGGATGGGCTGGTGGGCGCTGGCCACCTGCTGGCTGATTTTGAGGAGGTGGTGGAGACCACCACAGTGGCTGAAAATGGACACACGACAGAGGTGCTCCTTGGACTGACGGAGGGAGCAGATGGCAACAATACAGTAAGTGATTGGATCACAGGGATAAATGTAAGAAGAGAAGAATAAACCCTTCTACATTACAATAAAAGATAAAAAGTGAAGTGATTCACACTATCTAGATAGGAAATCAGATCGTGAGGGTTGTATGTAGGCTTGTTCCAGACCTCTGAATCACCATCCACATCTGAGATTTGTTCAGCAATTCAACTTGGTCTGGTGTTGTATGATGGCTGTCTCCCTTGGTTAGAGAAACAATTGACCAATCAGAGGTTAGTAGGTGGCGTTAGAAATGGGGACTTCATCTTCCTATGTAGCTAGCTAGCTACCTAGCTACATTCATGAAAAAACTACAGACAGAAAAATGGCAATGGATGAGAGTCACATTGATTTACAGATCAACATACAGTATTTCTTTGATCAGTGTGACAAACATTAAGTTAGCTGCTCCTAGCAACTGCTACTGCAGCTTCTGTGTCGACTGAAAACGATGCTAGCATGAGGGATATGTCACTCGCTGCTGATTGGTTTAGGGGAAACTAAACAAGCTATAATAAACACAATGTCAGCTAAATGGATGAAGTGAAACAAAATGTCAGTTCAGTCTGATTATTAGACTAAGTTGTATGATGTACAGTATATCTACTGTTTGTAATGTGGTATGGAATAGAATGACACTACCTTGAAGGTCACGACAAATGTCTCATCTGTCTATATAATCTAATTTTAATTAATCTAAAGTGCTTGAGTTCGATCTGAAGATGTGCTCTTTTTATATGTATTACTTCCTTTGGTTTGTCCTCAGAATGTGGGCACCACCCAGGCCCAGTTTGACCTGCTGCAGAGCTTCACCGAGGTGACTCAGAGCTCTGAGACCATTCAGCCAGAGGCCAGAACCACATGGGCAGGGCTGTCATGTGGCTACTGCAATAAGACCTTCAAGACCAGTGGGGGCCTCAATAGACATGTATCACTGGTGAGAATGACTCTTTATGATTGTTATATTGAATTTTGATGTATCTATCTTAAAATAATCTTTGCCTCCTGTGTTCCCCTTTTGTTTGTCCAGATGCACTCTCTCTCATCACAGTCCCGCTCCCAGTTCAGCTGCTCCGCCTGCGACCGCTCCTTCCCCCTTCTCTCCTCGCTCCTCACCCACCAACACTCCCACACCCCTGAGCAACGTCTCCTGGCCGAGGCAGAGGCTGAGATAGTGTGCCCCCCTTCCCTTTCCCTGTCTCTCCCCCTTCCCTCCTCTCCCAGCCAGGCTGACAAGCAGCAGGAAAGCCAGAGGGAGATCCATGTCGACATCATTGCTGTTGGCGAGGAGCAAGAGGAACAACCGGTCAAACCGACCAAAGCCCCCAAAAAGACAGGAGCCAGCAAGAGCACTCCTGCTGGAGGTAAAGACATTTTCATAGCAGGATAGACACAAAACTGCATTTCGACATGAAGATAATATAGATTTGACTATACTATAGGAAGTATGAGCCAAGCAATCTGCTCCTGTGTTTTGGTGTGATATATGCAAAGCTAGCCGTGCTGTATCCAATACCAGATTGGTTGTTTAATGCATTTATAGCAACCAGGGAACTTGACTTTTTTCTCAAAATAAGTTGACGCTTAAGAGGTTGATCTTTACTGTGATAATTACTACAATGGTTGCTAGACAACCAACATTTATTCAGTTTTTACTGTATATGTCATTTTTTTATTTTAATTTTTCCCACACTTTCATACAGAGAGGCCATACCGCTGCTCAGAGTGTGGAAAAGCCTTCAAAGGTTCGTCAGGGCTTAAGTACCACATGAGGGATCACACTGGGGAAAGGCCCTACCGCTGCACTGAGTGTGGAAAGAGCTTCAAGAGGTCGTCGCTGCTTTCAATCCATCAGAGGGTAAGGCTCACCCTTCTGTTGCAAGAAATTTACACACGTGTTAAGTTCCCAAATGACACATCCATCGTTTGGGAGCAAAATTTTATGGGGACTGCTGCTGTCTAGTATGGTTCACACCCAGCAGATGAATGCAATCTACAACAGACAAATCCAAAAAGCAATAAAATTCCCTTCAATAGCACACTCTGTAGTTACAACTTTCTTGTGACAAAGTGGCTGTTATCGCACAATACTTCAGTTGTAACAGTTGACTCTTTTGATTGCATCGTTCACACATTTTGATGTTTCCTGGCTGCCACTCTTGGGCTGCATTTAAACAGTTAAATGGGAACAATGAATTTAATTGCATTCTTTACAATGAACAATATTTACATATGTAATAACAACCACAAACGGTCCAGCAGATACTTTTTCAACTGTAAAGTGCTAGATCATGTAAAAAAGACTTGAAACATAAGTGTAAATACATTTTTTTCCACTTTCACCCTACCCAGGTACACACAGGCGTTCGGGCATTCCAGTGCCCTCACTGTCCTCTCACTTTCAAATGGAGCTCTCACTACCAGTACCACTTGCGGCAGCACACAGGCGAGAGGCCATATGTGTGTAAGGAGTGTGGCAAGTCCTTCAAGAACACAAGCTGCCTGCGTAGACACAGTCAGATGCACTCTGGACTGCGTCCTCATACCTGCTCCATCTGCTCAAAGTCTTTCTCCCAGACGTCAAACCTCAAACAGGTCAGTACAGCCTGCACAGATTCAGCTATGAACTCATGGTTGTATTGAATAGATCTGCCTTATTTCATCAACTGTTTTCTTCAATTGTCTTCCCTCTTCTCTTGTTGTTATTTCTCTATGAGCAGCATGAACGCACCCATTCTGGTGAGAGACCCTTTCAGTGCACACACTGCAATAAAAGCTTTACACACTCCTCCAACCTGCAGCTGCACCTTCGCACACACTCCTCAAGCAAGGACTTCAAATGCCCGTATTGCTCTAAGGAGTTTGTCATGCACTCCTACCTGCAGAGGCACATCCGTACCCATGGGAGTGGTGTTCCCCTGCCCTGCCCTGGTGGTGGAGGTAAAGATGGAGTGGCTGTCAAAGCCAGTGTTGGGGGAGTAACAACCACCACTACCCTGCTCAATCCCATCACCCTGGAAACCTCAGGAAACCATGGCAGCCTGATTGTGTCCCAGCCAGCACTTAATATTCCCCCCAACACCTCCCAGAACTACTTTATGATTCAGACAGCCAGCGGCCTGCAGCTCATTCCTCTGACATCCCCTGCACCAGCCCCTCCACCTCCTCCTCCACCACCACCTCCGTCCCAGCCCCAAAACTTCTTCCTTCTACAGTGCCCCTCCACTAATGGCAGCCAGTCCAGCTTGATTCTCGTCCCCACGGCAAACAACCCTCCACCAGCTCCGGAGCCTCAGACGCTCCCCATGCTTCAGACTATCCAGGCACTCCAGCCCGTCCTAAACCAAACACAGACTCCGATGCCCCAGTTTCCGACCGTATCACAGCAACAACAGCAGACCAGGATCATAATCACCAACAATAATAACAATGTGAACACCCCTGTTGCCACGCCAACACACACTCTCTCAGCCAACTCTCTACTGACCAAGCCCATATTGGGGAAAAGCACACGGACAGCACGGGGCAGACGGGGACGCAAACCAAAAGCTACTCTTCAGAAATCTGCAATAGCTCCTGTCAGTCAGGCTGCAGGTGGAGCTCTGTCAGTAACAAACTGTAATGTGACCAGTGTCACTCAGACTATTACTGCTGCTAACACTATCACAGAGTCATCACCATCATCTCTATCCACAGTGTCACACTGCCCCCTGTCAACATCTTGCACTACTGTCCCAATTCTTTCATCCTCCACCACTGTAGCCCCCACAGTGGACACCTCAGGACCCCCATCAACTGTTAACATGGTTATACCAGCCACCACAGTGGCCACATCATCGGTTTCTACTCCTGTCCCTGCTACTCCAGAAATGCCCACCACCACTGTGGGGCAAATAAGGACAGGGGAGACCATGACAGGGAAACAGTTTGTGTTATGTTTTGATAATGAAGGACGAGCAAAGGAGGGGATGAATATCGAGGAAGGTGGAGAGTCATACGTGTTACAGTTTGAAGGGGATGCATCAGGTGAGGCAGTGGATGGAGGCATGGGTAGAGAGGGAAAATCGCTTGTGTTGCAGTTCAAGAGAAACGGGCAAGGTGAGGGAGAAAAGGGGGGAAATAAGGGAGGGATGATGTCACTTCTGCGTGAATGGGGTGGAGAAAAGCAGGGAGAGAGACAGACAGGAGAGGAAGGCAGCCAGGGAGAGTCTTATGTCCTTCATTTCCACACCGAGGCTCAGGACGGCGGTCCATCCAGTGCTACCTTCAGCCAAGGGCAAGAAACCAGCCTGCAGCTTTCCTGCACACCCACCCAAAGTTTGGTGCCACTTGATGGGCAGGAGGTGGTGTTTGAACTTGGGGGTGAGACCAAGATGGAGCAGGAAACTGAGGAGGGTATGCAGATGATAGCCCTGATAGAAGGTGAAGGGGGGATGATGGGAGAAGAAGGGGCGGGTTGCAATGCTGCAGGTGGTAGGGTTACTGAGGGTGGAGGAGCCATGGAAGGTATATTTCAGCTGGAAAGTGGAGAGGAAATTGTCATAATTGAGGTTAGCACCAGTAGCTTAAGAGAGGGAAGAATGGAGAGGGGAGGGGACGGGGAGATCTCACAAAGTAGTGAGGTGAAATATGAGGGTGTAACCGCAGAGGCAAAGGAGCGGTCTGTAAAGGAACACAACTCTACAGACAATACAGAGGTACAGACATCAACTGAAGACACAATAAGAAACGGACCTATACCTAACTCTAAAGAGATGCAGTTCTCTAACTAAACCAGTGTGTGTGTGTGTGTTAGAGAAGAAGAGTGTGTGTGAGTGAACGCCTCACTACTTGTGGGCTCAGTGTGTTAGCACTTTAGTCAGTTTGAGTTCTCCTGGAACTGAGGGAGAACATGCAGTTAGATGAGTACTGTCTTGTAATCCCATGGTGCCACATACTAGAAATGTTATACATTCAGATAGGCTGTACATGGACCTTGAAATATTCCTAAATATTATTAGTTGAAATGATACTGTCATTGGCAGTTTGTTTATTAAGTAAATATGTTTTTGTGAATAAATGTTGTACATGACCCAGTTTCTTCACAATGTTAATAGTAGCTAATTATTAATAAATCTGTTAATACCTTTGATTTGCCTATTTTGCTTTCTTTTAGTTTGAGTTTTTCTTTCTTAAAAAAACCAAACATACAAAGGTCATTGCATTTGCAGTGCTGTTTATGTTGCGTTTGCGATTCACGTAGCTTTTGCGCAGTGCGGATTGTACGTACGCAAATGGCGCAGATCGACACGTTGATAACGTGTAACGGGACGTAAAACAGAGTACGTCTGTATTCAGAATCCCTCCTTCCCGCAAGAAACGACTGGCCATTCAACCAAACGTGCCAAACCCACACGGACTTCACAACAAACTGAGCTACACTGTGCATTTCCTATTTTCCGTTTAATTTGAGCCGCGTGGCGCAGAAGGTAAGCGGAAATGGGGGGTTTAGAGACGGAGCAGGGGGTCTAAATGTGTCAGAACAGACCGCAGCACTCTAATAACCATATAAGGATGAGCAATGCCTTTTCGCTTTCGACTCAACCTTTGATGATCACTGTTAAACGTGCAGATGAAAGCTAGAATGGCGTGCTATATACAAGGACGGCATGATGGTGACACATGCATGCTTGAAATCCTCTATAATCCCCATCTGTCTTTGTTGTTTGGAGCCAGCGTGGGTGTGATGTTACATTGCAACTACTGGCTCACTGTAGGCGAAGTCTACTGCGTTGCATAATATGGACGTTGGAAAGACAGTGACCTGTTTCAACTACAACATGTCTGTCATAGTATAGATAATGAAATAAGGCACTAACCCGTCTGTCAGTCTACAACAGTGTCAGTTAAAGTTTGCATGTTTTAGCATGAAATACAATCATCTGTCCTCTTTTTTTAAATGTTTTTTTGAAGGGTCCCTGTGCACACAGTGTGGATGTTGGAGTTTGCAGTAGACTGTGTGTAGCAATCCTGCTGTTCGAAAGCCTAAAACATGGTGAGGCTGGAGCTGGATCAGGTGGTGATGAGGAGGATGAAGGAGGATGACATAGAGGTGGTCAAAGCCCTCGTCAAGGTTTGTACAATATAATTAGATGAAGCTTTAGACAGGCTGCTTTCATCATGCTAGGAATTTGCTCTCGTCCTTGTGAGGCTTGTGCTGATTTTTTAAAACTTTCATTCATGTCTCTCCAGGAGGGCTGCGAGGGAACAGAAAACCGTCTCATCCTCCACATCCTCACTCGTCCGCTCTGCCTCTTCATCCTGGCTGTTTTCTCCTCAATCCTGCGCTGCCTTGTCCATTCTTTCATCCTGGCCCTCGCTATTCCTGTCTTCCTGCTAATTGTCTTTCTCAAGATCACCATGCCACGGTCCACAGGGGTTCTGGGCAGCAGCCGCCCCTCCTGGGACTATGTGGGTAGCAGCTACAGAGGGACACAGGATGAGACACTGCAGAATCCCTACTGTAGGATAAGTGGCAAGACAGCAGTCACTAAAAGGGTTAGTCTGCTAGTTTGCTGGAAATTCTTAGTTTTTTGGGCAGTTTTCACTTAATTCTAGTGACCAAATGTTGCAGCCAAATAATCGTGTTTCTTTTACTCAGCCAAGGCGCAGAATCGGACCAAAAGACAAGGACAAAGAAATGTCAACAGAGAAAGTCACCCCAGAGAGAGAACAGGCAGCGGGGCAGGTCTGGGTGGCAGACTGTGACGGTGACATCCTCGGCTGCATCTTCCGGGAAAGCGAGAATCGAGCGGACATCAGGAGGATCTGCAGGTTGGTGACGGGCAGCTGGTACCGCAGGGAGGGCCTGGGCCGGCTGCTTGTCCAGAGTCTGGAGCAGAGAGAGAGGGAAACGGGCGCACACAGAGTGTACACTCACGTCCCCTACCCCTCCAAGGTGGGGGAGGTCTTCTTCAGGAAGTTGGGTTATCAACAACTTGGGGAAGGGACTGATGAAGAGGAAGATGAGGAGAGGAAGCTTGAGACTCCAGAGAGAGGCTTTCTGGGATACCCCCTCACTAAGGTGTTTTACAAAGACCTGTGACTGAGTGATGATGGACTCATGGAGAGAAAAAGGTGTCCCAGGAATGGCTGAAGGTAAAGAAGGCATAAGTGCAAACTGGACCTCTGCTGAAGGCGATAGTGTCATTGCTGCGACATGTTTAGATATTGGTTTAAGTTAATAATTTATTGAATATTTGTATTATTTATGCCAGTATTCATTTACTGTATGTGTTGCTGTTCTGGTTGTTTTAAGTATATTTTTACCTTTTCATCATATTAAGTACCATCTCTCCATTTTCATAAAACAAATTGTATTTATTATTTTACAATTCAAACATGACATAATGAAGCCTCGACCATGCTGTTCTCATCATTTGTAATGAAATAAAATATTTATGTAAAATGTGTGTTTCCTAATTAAGTCTCGTGTGTTTCTTTTTTCAAAAATTTCAACACAGTAAATGGTGTGCGTGGGTGATTGCACACATTTGTTGGTGTGTGAAAACCATATAGAAGTGTAGGAGGATGTACAGTCACTGTATAGGAAGTATGTGTGGTTTATGTGAATCTGCAGAATTTATCTGCTTTTATCTTTCTGCGCTCCTGGGCTGCCGTTGCTCTCCTTCACGTACAGTATGTGGGTCCATGAGTCTGCAGAAACAGCTCCCTCGCTTTGCTTTGGCTTTCTTGTTCTTTCATTTTGGTTTTTTTTCAAATTCTGCAATCTCTAATGTTGGTAATGGTAGAATGTGTTGGTTGTTAATTAAATAATTTAGCACTGAAACTGTTGAATAATTGAAAGACAGGAAATAACTCAGTGACAGTTTCTTTTTATATCCCTTTAAGTTAATTGTCACGTTAAAAATAAACATTTTCTGGTTACAACCTCTAAAATGTAAGGATTTATATGCTTGTCACACAAAATAAGTAATTTCAGGGCATCACTTCGGGCTGTGGTTACATCAAAAAATATTAAATTAGCTGATTAATTACAAATATAGATTCATTTATAATGAAAGTAACTGTTAGTTGCAGCCCTGAATTATTTAATTGATTACAAAGACTTAATCAAAATCAAAAATTTAAATCTACTTGTTAATTAGCGTTCAAAACTAGTTTGCATTGCAAATTTTAACAGAGCACATTAAATATATGCATAGGGACTCTGACTCAAGAATGTGTGCGGTTTGCAGGTGAATGGCAGTTTATGTGACTAAGTGGGGAAATGCACACAGCCCCAGTCTGAGGCTAACCTTAATATGGTTAGGAGCCCTCACGCTCGCATTGCGCATCTACCTCCTGCTAACCTCAGACGGTGTCCGTGTATGTGCCACAGATAAACACCACAGGATGTTTGTACAATGGTAACGTGTGTGTGAAAGAGGCATATCTCACCTGATGTGAAGACAAATATAGGCCTATGCTTTACTGCAAACTCATGCAAGCTATAGTGGAAAATCACAGTCCTTTAATCAACTTTGATGAAAAAGTCGAGACACCCAGTAACAACAGTGTTGTTACATGCACGAGTAAGTGTGTGGTTGGGCCATTTTCACCTTGTGAATGCTGTATTTTTACTGGTGACACTTCTCGGCCATCATCAGGTTGTTTCTTCATGACTGTCAAAAGAGCAGACACCTGTTAGCTGGGCCTCTACCCGCCCGATCTGTAGCTATTATTGTTGTCAGGAAACAGATGTGAGTTCACACACTGGAAAGAAAGTCTGTTTGTGACTGTGGTTATGTGCGTCTGCACGGTATGGCTGTGTGTGAGTGTGTTGTGTGCGCGTGTGCAGGGTGTGGGCGGGTGGGTTTCGGAAAGTATGACTTGGCATTTCCTACACCCGGTTTCTGCCCCTGAGTACGGGTTAAATGCACAGCCATGTCTGGCCATACTGTACTCTTCCACCACACACACACACACAGTGCACGAGAGGGGTGGTAGTGCACGTGAGCGTTCATGTGTGACTGTGAGATGACCTTGGTCAACTGTGGTCAAATCCAGGGAGCTGGGTGGGAAGTGGTTACATATAGTTTGGCATTTGATCAGCCTCCTGAAGTCCAGAAAAGACACATGCACACAAGATCAAATGTGCAGAGACATTAGGCTTAGTGCACCGTCAGAGTAATGCGATATGATGTGAGGTCGCTCAGAGCATGCAGACATACACACACACACACACACACACACACACATGAATCACTCTAAATTTTGGGGCACCACACAATCATAGGATATATTAGATAAATTTGTTCCAGATGATGTATAACATATAGACTGTGTTAATGACATGCTCATACAGATGGCTAACACACACACACACACACACACACACAGATGAGCTCCAAAAACAGCCACCCTGGGAAACGGTGAATTCCCCAAACCACAGAGTGCATGAGAGGGTGAGGGGAGTCATGGGAAAGCAGGATGCCTGCATGCAGTGCCACTGAGTGAGCAGACTGAGACAGAGCTAAAACAGACAGAGCAAAGAAAAGACGGGAGCAAAATAATACACATCCTGATTTGGCAAGGACGGATGACAGCATCTGAACGTTCAAAGGCTTGTGAGTGAGATTTATCCACACACTGTGGTCGGTCAGCTGGCCGGCCGCTTTAGCAGACACGGAGGGTGAGGGAGGTCGATTACAGTTCTGCTCCCAGCCTGACACAGTTTGGGAAAACCCAGATCAGAGGACGAAGTAGGTGTCAGGGCCTCCGAGGTCTGGGAACGCCTATGGCTCCACCAAATCTTGGGGCCCCAAGGAGGAGGGGGGGGCTAGCTAGGTGGAAAGGCTGAATAGCAGGAGGGGTCAGTGGCGATCCCGCTATGGCTCAAGGTGAGAAAGTATCTGGAAGTTTTTACTTAACGATCTGGGAAAACCAAAGTGGAGGGGCCAGTGGCTGGATGAGTCTTAAGTGTTTGGAAAGTTCCAGCCAGTTGGCTCAGTTTACTGACGTCTGTGAAAAACTCCAGAGGTTACAAATCACGTCAAACACTCCTCCTCTCATGTGTGGTCACTCAGATTATTTAGTAAAATCCATGTTGTGTAATCCACCTCCCAATAAGATTCCTTTATTGCCTTGTACCAAAAGAATGATTTCACTTCAGCAATTATGTGAGATAATGTTACTTTTTTTTAAACACATAAAAACCATGATGCCCTTTAAAAAAAAGGCAAATGAGTAATTCATTTATAGCTTTAATTGTTTTGCAGCATGACAATACAATCCATCCGTCTCTTTTGTATCACGCCCCCTGAACTTACTTTGAAAAATCTTTCTGTCCAACCAGAAGTTGCCTCTGTTGTATGCAGGATGTTTATGTTTAGAGGTATATGTTCTCAGTTCCCTCCCTTTAACCCCCCAACACACACACACACACACACACACACACACACACACACACACACACACACTCACCCACTTTCGCTCTTTCTCATTTACCTTCATTTATTACCCATGCCCGCCGAGTGACAAAGCAAAGCGCGTCTTTCAAAATGATTACAAAGCTAGACAGGTGAGCAAAATGGATACATTCTACTTATATGTTGCATATGTCTTTCTGTTTGACACATATTTATATAGATTGCACGTGCATACTATTAAAAGGGGAAAAAAACAGGAAGTTGCTATAAATTGTATTTTCATGCCAGTATAAGATATTCGTCTGTGGAATTCTGTTTCAATAACTATGGCACTATACCAGCTACCAACTGAGGGTTCATTTTTATTAATGAGTGATAACCGTCCCAGTTTCACTAAAAGTTGTGAAACTGAGAGTGAGAAGAAAAAAGAAGTGAATGTGAGTTGTCTTCTGACTGTCCATCACTCACTTTTGGTTAACCACAGGTTTTACATGCATTTATTGTGCTAACTTGTTGGATTAAAACTTGAATTCATTTATGAGTCATCTGAATAATAATAACTTAAAATGGTCATTTAATGAGTCCCTTAACGGAATTTCTCTCAGACTTTCCCGGCATAAAATTAATAGATTTGCTGAACACTACTGAGATTACCAAAGAAGTTGGTTTACAACAACGCTTTTGAAAATTGCATTATTACTGATGAAATGTTGACTGATAAATTCCGAGCACCAAGTTTTGGTAAATGCATTTAGTCTTTAAAAAGAAACTTTAAATATTCTTTAGGTAAGCTGTACTGCGGTCAAAGTAGTGGGGTTCTCTGTTCTACCTGCACCACATGCAGTTTTGGGGAGTGGTGACATGACATGGTACATGTAATTAAATTAGTAGTTTAACTACATTTTGCAGCAGTTTGCTGGTAGTTCAACTACATTCATATTTGCATAGTGATTCAAATAGTTATATTACTTTTTTGCCTTTTTTGTGTAGTTAACTACTGAAACCACAAACAATTTTGGGCCATAAAAGGAAATTAATGATTTTTTATTTTTATTTTACCATTGCTTCTCTACTGCCCAGATGGGACTGTTT